>CM026391.1:82265155-82580877 GCA_014843695.1 Archivesica marissinica
TTGCTATTAAGCGAGCCTTTTGCTTAATAGCAATACTCCAAAACTCGTATAATAAAACATGGTATGAAAAAAAGGCTCGCTTAATAATAAAATTCACAAACTAACTAACTAATAAAATATGGTATGAAACCACCAAGAGGTAAGATGAGATCCTTTCACTACCACAGTAACAAGAGCCATGAATTTGAAGAAAAAATACATTGTATTTGCCAATATCATTTTTACCCTAATTACATTAACATACATCTACCTCGGATACACAGATTACATCTACCTCGGATACACATACATCTACCTCGGAAACACATATGTCTATCTCGGATACACATACATCTACCTTGGATACACATACATCTACCTCGGATACACATACATCTACCTCGGATACACAGACATCTACCTCGGATACACATACATCTACATCCGATACACATACATTTACATACATCTACCTCGGATACACATACATCTACCTCGGATACACATACATCTACCTCGGATACACATACATCTACCTCGGATACACATACATCTACCTCGGATACACATACATCTACCTCCGATACACATACATTTACATACATCTACCTCGGATACACATACATCTACCTCGGATACACATACATCTACCTCCGATACACATACATCTACATCCGATACACATACATCTACCTCCGATACACATACATCTACCTCCGATACACATACATCTACCTCCGATACACATACATCTACCTCCGATACACATACATCTACCTCCGATACACATACATCTACCTCCGATACACATACATCTACATACATCTACCTCCGATACACATACATCTACCTCCGATACACATACATCTACCTCCGATACACATACATCTACCTCGGATACACATACATCTACCTCGGATACACATACATCTACCTCCGATACACATACATCTACCTCCGATACACATACATCTACATCCGATACACATACATCTACCTCCGATACACATACATCTACATCCGATACACATACATCTACCTCCGATACACATACATCTACCTCCGATACACATACATCTACCTCCGATACACATACATCTACCTCCGATACACATACATCTACATCCGATACACATACATCTACCTCCGATACACATACATCTACCTCCGATACACATACATCTACATCCGATACACATACATCTACCTCCGATACACATACATCTACCTCCGATACACATACATCTACATACATCTACATCCGATACACATACATCTACCTCCGATACACATACATCTACATCCGATACACATACATCTACATCCGATACACATACATCTACCTCCGATACACATACATCTACATACATCTACATCCGATACACATACATCTACCTCCGATACACATACATCTACATACATCTACATCCGATACACATACATCTACATACATCTACATCCGATACACATACATCTACATACATCTACATCCGATACACATACATCTACCTCCGATACACATACATCTACATCCGATACACATACATCTACATCCGATACACATACATCTACATCCGATACACATACATCTACATCCGATACACATACATCTACATCCGATACACATACATCTACATCCGATACACATACATCTACATCCGATACACATACATCTACCTCGGATACACATACATCTACCTCGGATACACATACATCTACCTCCGATACACATACATCTACCTCCGATACACATACATCTACCTCGGATACACATACATCTACCTCCGATACACATACATCTACCTCGGATACACATACATCTACCTCCGATACACATACATCTACCTCCGATACACATACATCTACCTCGGATACACATACATCTACCTCCGATACACATACATCTACATCCGATACACATACATCTACCTCCGATACACATACATCTACCTCCGATACACATACATCTACCTCCGATACACATACATTTACATACATCTACCTCCGATACACATACATCTACCTCCGATACACATACATCTACCTCCGATACACATACATCTACATCCGATACACATACATCTACATCCGATACACATACATCTACCTCCGATACACATACATCTACATCCGATACACATACATCTACCTCCGATACACATACATCTACCTCCGATACACATACATCTACCTCCGATACACATACATCTACATCCGATACACATACATCTACCTCCGATACACATACATCTACCTCCGATACACATAATCTACATACATCTACATCCGATACACATACATCTACATCCGATACACATACATCTACATCCGATACACATACATCTACATCCGATACACATACATCTACATCCGATACACATACATCTACCTCCGATACACATACATTTACATACATCTACCTCCGATACACATACATCTACCTCCGATACACATACATCTACCTCCGATACACATACATCTACATCCGATACACATACATCTACCTCCGATACACATACATCTACCTCCGATACACATACATCTACATACATCTACCTCCGATACACATACATCTACCTCCGATACACATACATCTACATCCGATACACATACATCTACATACATCTACCTCCGATACACATACATCTACCTCCGATACACATACATCTACATACATCTACCTCCGATACACATACATCTACATCCGATACACATACATCTACATCCGATACACATACATCTACATCCGATACACATACATCTACCTCCGATACACATACATCTACATCCGATACACATACATCTACCTCCGATACACATACATCTACATACATCTACCTCCGATACACATACATCTACCTCCGATACACATACATCTACATACATCTACCTCCGATACACATACATCTACATCCGATACACATACATCTACCTCGGATACACATACATCTACCTCGGATACACAGAGATCTACCTCGGATACACATAGATCTACCTCGGATACACATAGATCTACCTCGGATACACATAGATCTACCTCGGATACACAGAGATCTACCTCGGATACACAGACATCTACCTCGGATACACAGAGATCTACCTCGGATACACAGAGATCTACCTCGGATACACAGATACCTACCTCGGTTACACATACACCTACCTCGGATACACAGAGATCTACCTCGGATACACAGATATCTACCTCGGATACACAGACATCTACCTCGGATACACAGACATCTACCTCGGATACACAGAGATCTACCTCGGATACACAGACATCTACCTCGGATACACAGAGATCTACCTCGGATACACAAGAGATCTACCTCGGATACACAGATATCTACCTCGGATACACAGACATCTACCTCGGATACACAGACATCTACCTCGGATACACAGAGATCTACCTCGGATACACAGAGATCTACCTCGGATACACATATATCTACCTCGGATACATATACATCTACCTCGGATACACATACATCTACCTCGGATATACAGACATCTACCTCGGATATACAGACATCTACCTCGGATACACAGAGATCTACCTCGGATATACAGAGATCTACCTCGGATACACAGATATCTACCTCGGATACACAGATATCTACCTCGGATACACAGAGATCTACCTCGGATATACAGATATCTACCTCGGATATACAGAGATCTACCTGGGATACACAGAGATCTACCTCGGATACACAGAGATCTACCTCGGATACACAGATATCTACCTCGGATATACAGAAATCTACCTCGGATATACAGATATCTACCTCGGATACACAGAGATCTACCTCGGATACACAGAGATCTACCTCGGATACACCGTGAAGCATGTGTACCATTCGTTAATTCATTCATTTTGTAGCTTGAGAACATAACCAATTTGTATCGTTATAACGTACACTACCCTTTATTTAATCTTATTCGATGTATAGTAACTTGTGTGTTTTACGTTTATTTATCGTCGCTACCAGTTGCCCATATGAGCGACGCCTCCTGAAGAGATTAGTCATTTTAGATTTTTGGAGGATAATGCAATGATACAGAGAGAGACCCATTCCAGAGTCCCCTCTGGTTCTTTTACGTGCACGATGTAAAGCACCGACCCGATACCTCGGTTTAAAGTCTCATCTGAAAGACGTTAATTTTATTAGCCTCAGACGGGGGATCAAATTGCGATCCCTGGATTACCAGTCCGACGTGTTAACCAATAAACTACAGATCCATCTGTAAGTATAATAACGACATTTGTACACGCTACTGTACAAGGAACACATCAGAATTACCGCCCAGCGGATTAATACAGTTTCCTGACATAGAGTTTGCATCACGAGACAATTAGCTAGAGTAGATGTTGCGGAGGTGGAAACATTTAGGTTTGTAGAATAAATGAACACAGAGCAATCAAATACCTATAGGTCATGTAGTTGCATAGCAGAAAATGTTTTTTGGTGACTGAAAAAGTAGTTATTGAGCTGAAAACCATGCTTTCTGCGTAATAACATTGTTATCTGGTTTGTTGACAGGGCATATTGGTTTGTTGACAAGGTATTGAGTATAATATTATAGTACCGGCCAGGGGCGATTCTCCGAGCCACACCAAATAACATATTATATCTGTATATATCTGTCGATACTTGCATATACCTATATATTCCTGGATATACCTGTATATAAATATATATCTATATGATGTGCCTGTATATATGCGTGTATATGTGTAGTTTATACAGATTTATATTAGCTCGATTGCGAAACAAGGTCTTACAACTTATATTGAACATGTATAATCAAATGAAATGTTCAAATTGTATATAATAATGCAATCAACATGTGCTGAATACAATAAGAGTAGCGAATATTGAAATATGTTTTTATTCAGCTAATGGCGAGGTTGAGCATATGATATATGACATGACCATATTTGCTCAAACAAACTTGCAGGCGCGTAGCTAGGCCTAAATATGGATTACGCACCATTCTAGGGGGTCTGGGGGCATGCCCCACACGGATAATTTGTTCCCGCTATATGGTCTCAGGTGACTTTTGCCTACTATTAACATCAGCTACAATCAATATATGTTGGCATTTAGTTTATGTCTGCTTTCTTGTGAATGATCAATGTCAGTGTCCCCCCTTACGATCCGGTTTGTATTGCATTTTCGCATTTATTTCATTTTCAAAATAAATCTTACGCATATGCGTACATGCGTAAGCCTAGCTACGCGCCTGACTGACCCATATTTAACCATTTGAACAACTTTTAAAGGGCATTGTACATTGATCATTCAGACAAAGATTCTTCAAACTCCAGCTGGCGGTTCCTGAGAAGATATTTGTTTAAATGTGCTATTATATTTAGAAGGCGGCCATCTTGGATTACTTAATGACAACATTATAACAATTTTGCAATCTCCCACTTACTCCCAGGTACGATGCCCATAAATGGTGCCCATGTGGGTCTAACAAATGAGTATGTACAAAACATAGATAAGTGGATTGAACCGGAAGTGGATTGAACCGGAAGCTTGTAGCTTATGTACCTCCAAACATTGGCCTTGTAACTAAGGTCATATGTCATATTACAACTAGACGATGAAGCAACGTCGGGCACAGTAATCGATCCCGGTACAGTGATCCCTACTCCATTTCAATGAATGGATGTGACACATACGCATAGTTCTAACACATACGCACATGTCACACATGAGAGCAAAGTGTGACGTTATATGTTATATTTCGGGTTTTACGCCTGCATCAGCACCATTTCGGGCTATTTCGCCGGCGGGCAGTTTACTTAACAACACCTTTCCTGGGCAGGCTCCAGCGGTTAACCAGTACTTGGGTGCACCAACATCCGTAAGAAACTGCCAACTTTTTCATATATATATAAATGAGACACGGCATGAGCGGGGCAAAGTGTGACGTACTCATAGGTGTGAATAATTATACACCTTTACAATGGTTTCAACAATTCATGAACATACATAACACAATCTGGTAATTAATGTAGCAGTGGCTTAAAACAGTAAACAAAGCTTTCATATTACGACGTTGTCAAATAGATTAGTGGCATATTGGCAAGGGATTATTTACCATCATAGAACCTTTTAAAGACACACTACAAGTAGTGTACGCTACTCTCTAACAGTTGTCCGTGCAAATTTACGGTTTGTTTTCTACATATATCGGTGTGAACATGTCACTGATAATATAGTCAAGCATCTCGTGCTTGATGCATGGGTCTCGCGAGAACAGTCAAACATGTACAGCAGTTGTAATAATGTCCTATACACATATATGTACAGCAGTTGTAATAATGTCCTATACACATATATGTACAGCAGTTGTAATAATGTCCTATACACATATATGTACAGCAGTTGTAATAATGTCCTATACACATATATGTACAGCAGTTGTAATAATGTCCTATACACATATATGTACAGCAGTTGTAATAATGTCCTATACACATATATGTACAGCAGTTGTAATAATGTCCTATACACATATATGTACAGCAGTTGTAATAATGTCCTATACACATATATGTACAGCAGTTGTAATAATGTCTTATACACATATATGTACAGCAGTTGTAATAATGTCCTATACACAAACATGTACAGCAGTTGTAATAATGTCCTATACACATGATATTGCAAGAGTTGTGGTTTCATACCATATTTTAATATGAATAAGGCATAGCCTCAACATGTTGGAAGTCGTGATAGCGCAGTAATAGCGCGTTCGCTTCAGGTGCGAAATGCCCTGCTGGAGCCGTTACGATTGTGACCTTAGGCAATGCATTTAAATTCCACATGCCTCTTCTCTCTCCCTCGTGGCGATGAATTCCATCGGGAATGAGGTCTCGAGAGTGGTTAATATAAGATGTAAGAAAATAAATGTGTATAAACAAAAAACAAAAAAGCGAGCTCAAGCATATACTCATTTGGAAAGAATATGACGTGTTATTTTAAGTGAAAACGTATGAGAGTCTAATCGCAATTTTTTTTAATTTATGTTTACTTAACGTTGCTACCGGTATCCCATTTGAGCGACCGGTAGTTTACCTAACAACACCTTTCATGGGCAGGCTCCAGCGGTTAGCCAGTACTTGGTGCTCCGTAAGAAACTGCCAATATTTTCATATAAAGACAGACGGTCTGAGTGGGGCTCGAACCCGTGACCATCAGTGATTATAGGTTACAGTGGTATACAAGTCAGCAACCTTAGCCACTCGACCATGGAGGTGGAAACTGTTCGGATTTACAAGCACCACCTTTGATACGTTACCATTTAGTATTTAGATACTAAATATTTCTAATTAACGCCATTGACGAAATAAAAATGCTCGACTCCGTGGATCCCCAAATCTATTACATTTCTTGTACCAATGAAATGAAAAACATTTGTTCATGTGACGATCTCCTCTACTATACTGCACCTGACAATCGATTAATTCTCTATCTCGACAATAATAGTACTATCATAATGTTTATTAATTGCAACATATCATGTTATTCAAGCCTCGTAAATATTTGTTATTGTAAGCCTCATTATTTCATGTATGCATGTGAAATGAGAGAATACAATGTGTTTTTTAACAAATAGCATTACCTAATGGGCTATTTGATAATACATTATGGGCTATTTGATAATACCTAATGGGCTATTTGATAATACATTATGGGCTATTTGATAATACCTGATGGGCTATTTGATAATACATAATGGGCTATTTGATAATACCTGATGGGCTATTTGATAATACCTGATGGGCTATTTGATAATACCTGATGGGCTATTTGATAATACATCATGGGCTATTTGATAATACCTTATGGGCTATTTGATAATACATTATGGGCTATTTGATAATACCTTATGGGCTAATTGATAATACATTATGGGCTATTTGATAATACATAATGGGCTATTTGATAATACATTATGGGCTATTTGATAATACATAATGGGCTATTTGATAATACATAATGGGCTATTTGATAATACCTTATGGGCTATTTGATAATACATTATGGGCTATTTGATAATAAACATTTTTAACAATTAAAAGTTTGCTTAGCCATGAAAACAACTACATTACATCATGCGTAATAATATCAAATTGAAATAAGTCGATTCATTTCAAGCTTGTCTTTAAATTAATGAAATTGTCACCAAGGGATACTACCCCATGCTTTTGGTGTGGAAATAATAGAATTCAGAGTTGTCGAACATGATGACATGTCACAGTGATGACGTAGGGTGTTTTTCTCTCTTGCATCAACAGGAAAGGTTAGATATTTCAAATTTGTTTACTTTATTTAAAAATCGGACTATAAGTTTATATTTTCATAAAATGTTATGTACAGTAGTTTACACATTATGTATCTAATATGTTTTGAGGGGAAGATGGTGTATAGATAATTATCGATGCGGAGGATTAAACCCGATTTAATACATTGGGCATTTGTTATTTGACCAACCATCGTGGTGCCATCTTGTTCATGAAAGAGTATATATCGCAAAGAAACAGTTCTAAATAGTCTAAATCTAGATATTATATGACAAAAAAATTAAATTAATCAATAAATAACAGTCTAAAATAAATAAAAAATATATAAATAAAATATAAATAATAATAAAAATAATAGTACCTTCGATTAGATCTTTATCTATTTACTGGTGATATATAAGCAAATAATGTTCACTCTCAATCAAGCATAATAATATTTACTTTATTCATTATGATATATCTGTCAGTAAGAAATAACTCATTGACAATGGAAGCAAGCAGCACAGCACTGCCCTCCATCATTTTATATTCGGGCGGATACCAATTATTGGTGACGATGTAGTTTTCACCTCAGCCAAAAGTGCATAACTACTTAACTTGTGTATTTTGGCAGAATGTCAATTTTTGTAAAAAGAACTTAGAAAACGAGTCCAAAGTCCTCAATAATGCAACGACCGTTGGTGTTGAACCATTCAGACACAAGAGCATTGGTATGGATATACTCCATTGACAGCGCTGTCTCCCATATGTGTTCTGGTTTGTTTCTTAGAACATGATATTCCAGAGAGTGTGGCTTCTTTGGACACCGATTTGGGTATATCCTTGCTCTATTCACATGTAGTAATTGTTTAGTGTTATAAATATCGTTTTAAGCTTAAACTTTATTAATTTTTAGAACGATTGCGAAACAAGTTTTAACGGCTTATGTTAATCACTCTCGTTGGCGCCGATGATAGCGTAAATGCTGTAATTCATGTGGGAGGAAACCGGGGTGCCCGAAGAAAGCCCACCTGGCAACCACCGTACCATATCGCATACTTCCCGGTCTGGGGAGCATGCCCGGGTTGCATTAGTGAGAAGCGAGCGCACTAAAAACGGCGATAATATGACGTACTGTTTTAGGTTTACCAATTCAAACTGCAAGTAGAAAGCAGAAAATATAGACAATGAGTAAATGTTACTTTGCATAAATGTATTTGTTTAATAGCAGTAGCAAGACATGTCATGTGACATCACATGACGGGCTGGTACTTGACAAATGTCAATGCACGATATTTAACATAGTAATTGAAATTCACCTTAATATCGACTACATGAATGAAAACTTATAAGAGTAATGAAAAAAGAACCAGTTTGAATAAATGAAGGAGGAAACGAAATTTCAGATTGTTTGTGTTTTCCCACACACATAGAACGTGCGCGTTTCATTTGGATTTGTGTTGATATTACCGCTAATAAGTATTTAAATAATCCTCGAGTCACTGGGAATAAGGTGGATATGTAGTCCAATGGTTAACACGCTGGACTGGTAATCCAGGGATCGCAGGTTCGATCCCCCGTCTAACCCTAATAAAACCGAGGTCTCGTGTCGGAGCTTTACACTGTGTACTGTACGTAAAAGAACAAGAGGAGAATCCCCCCAGATTCTGGAATTGGTCTATGTCTGTATCATTGCATTACCCTTCTCTTCAGGAGGCGTCGCTCATATGGGCAACCGGTAGCGACGATAAATAAAACGTAAAACACACACTTGGAATAAGTCCTGTTTTGTTCAAGATTTGACTAAGTCACTAATATATGTACTTTACCTTTTCATGGGCTTGTACAACTGACGAAAACGGCCCAGGAAGATTAAACCACTGACAAACAAGATGTGCCCCACGTTTCCACAGAAAGGAAAACGAGTATTGCCATTACTGGTGCCACCAATATCGTATGCAGACAACCTATAGAGGTACAGATTCAATATACGATTGAACAGTCTACGAACAGTAACCATGGTAACACATACAGTTACACAAACCATGCGTGCATACCCCATATATGGCCTATAACCATGTCATGAATCACACATGACCTCAACCATGGACACGTGGAAAAACAACCAGACAGTGCACGCCTACAATAACTCGTGTTCAAGCGCATAGTTCAACCCCACGTATACAGCCTCGGGGGATTCGCGGTAACAATCCAGATTACCACCAGCAGCAGTTGACGTACCCACAGTCTTCCATAGGACGCTATAGCCGACAAGTACAGCTGCCTGATGGCCAGGAACCAAATTCTAGCTTCTGGTAATGTATATAGATGTAAATGATGTAATACACACACACTCCATCAAATGTTAGCACCGGCTTGCCGTTGGTATCAGATATGTCACTAGCGACATGTCCCACATAAAATGAAAGAACCTATTTGGAAAGGATACTATATTGATCTTCATTCATTAATTCAAAAGTATGATAAATCAGTCTCCAAATCACAAATATTCAAACTTGTTGACGACAGGCTGGTGGTTGGACGCAGGCTTGCCCAATACCAACCAACTAAAGAGTCCAGCTTTGACACAAAGTTGTAGTTAAATATATATGACGCCAACTAATTCCCATGCTAATAACATTTATGGGATTTAGGCCGAACACCGGTCGGCCCGCAACAATTATACACTTGACTTAAAGAGTATGATGCATGCATAGCCATGTTCTTAATGAAAGGATTTAGAGAGGGATTTAAGTTCAATATATGGGCCTCGCCACCAATTCTCTTAAGTCTGCTATTATCCACCCAGACACTTTAAAACTAAAATTAGACACTGCGGTTAACTGGATCCTTTAACATCTTTGACCACTCAGTAGCATCATATACAGACCTCTAGTGCCTATACGATTAATTACGCATTGGTCTTTCAAAAAAAATAAAATAATAACTTATTAAAATACATCGCCGTGCGTAAAATACGTTCTGAAGATTGAGACCTGTGCGTAATAAAACGCATGATTTAGTCTCATGTGACCTTATAATCGATTAGAGGAACATTGTTCCGCTCAACCAAGCGCGCCATTCACAAGCATGGCCGTTTGGCATTTGAAAGTTTACACGAGTTGTATTTAAATTTTCAGGACCCCTTTAAGTTTAATAATTAGGAGTAAATTACCCATTGCCGTAAAATCCACTTTACACCAACATTTATCTAGAACTCTGATCATATATCGTATTTATCATCTCCACAAGAGAATGGACCCACCGATTGTTATAGACCTAGAATTGCGTTCTGTACCATATTCAAGATTTAACAATGCGTATGCAGTAGAAATTATTCAAATATTGGTGTGCGGGGCTTTAATAGGTAAGCGATACGTATAATCGGGTGTTTAACACCTCTAAGCTGTGTATATATACATATATACGTCATCTATATATACGTCATATATATATACGTCATCGCCAGACTTGCAATAGGTGGTTTTAATGCATAGCGTGTTACTGTATGTTTCAATACTAATATGCACACGGTCCTGTAAACCGTCATATTTCTGCTAAAAGGTTATTAAAACAAAATCAATAATTTTCGAGACGAATCCAGAGTATTCTTAGTAAGGAAAATGATAGAGGGTATGAAACGGTTAAATAAGAGAAAATATACCAGAAATAAAAAAGATATGGATTCTTTGCAGAAAATAATGGACAGCTGGATGTCGGGAGTGTGCATTCAATTTCATTTAGACGAATTCGAACCTGAATCGTCTGTATTAGTACACGGTTTTAAATGGTCATACATTGGTAAGCGACCTGTGCTTGGTGGTAAATTCTCGTGCCATGGCTTTCCGCTGGCAACCTGTCCATTCAGGCGAATTTTGAGTAAATCTTGGCATTTATGGGAGAACAAACAAAATGTTTTAGGCACAGTGGTGCGACATACATCTAACAAAAGGCTATATTAGAACTTAATTAACTATAGCGGCATCATTGCTATTACGTCATGAGAATAGTATTAAGTCATACCATTTCAATCCAATTAATGATCAGTTAGTAGACAGTTATGACGTCACAAGATAGTATTGCGCCGCAATGATAGTATTCCGTGATACAACCATGTATGACAAATCAGTAATACAAGAGTTGTATGCTGATCATCATGGCCGTTGTCACTCACATATTGTGACATGATCGATTTCTATGAAACTTTAATGTACATCTACAGTCATGGTTTATATAATATAGGTGCTACAGAAGTATGGATATTGGATAATCGATTCATATATAATAAGATATGTTTCCACCACACCAGACAAGCAGGTGTACATCATCATTTAAATTGGATAACTGTCTAAATGTGACATTTGATTTTAGGCCTGGCATGATATTGGACCACTTCACACAATTGTGACAATTGTAGCCCACCGCAATTACTGATAATACATTGTTGCGTAAATAGTATTTGCCAAAAGCCTCTGGGCTACACTGAATGGCTGTTGAAAACTACCTGAAAACATATGACAAATTATACCGAAACTAAAATCTCTAATTGAAATCATAACACGAAAACAATATCGTTATAAGTTAGAAAAGGCACGGAAAAGATTTGATACGTATATTGGGCTTTTATTATATTTCCGATTTCCGGAGTGATTTAGGATATGTCTATTGGGCTTATCCTTCCGACATCCGGAGATACATGTTTGTCCGTACACGAAAACAATATCGTGGAGAATGAAGCCATAAGTCAGAACAAGTACCATCGGAAAAGTTAACATCCAGAAGAGAAGGGGGTTACATTCGTTAACCCGGAATACGTTCATCAACTATTTAGAAACTATCTTCACTTTGGGTGCAAAATAATGACCGATACATTGAGGGATGGTATTTACCAATTAGATATTCAAACGTAAACTGCTATCCATAGTTGTTTAAGCCCAAGTTATACAAGAAATAGACGCTATCTCCCTCCATAATCTAGGTTCTCGTATATGGCGGGACTTGGTACCCCGGAAAAAGATGCTCTTTTACCGTAGTACCTGCGCCTTGGCGTAATAGCGTCTCTCTTGTATAATCTATAACTTTTATGTAGGTAATAGCAATGCCACTGCAGTGTACAAGAATATTTTGATCTACTGTTAGATGAGTAATTTAACATATCAAGTCAGTAAGATATATTTGTATAGCAAGTACTTCCGAAAAGCCGGAGTTAATTGTGTTATGTTTACGATATTCCGAGTAAAGGCTTCAGAGTTTTTCCGGAGGGATATATGATATGCCTATGGGCTTTTTTATGCTTCCGAGATCAGGAGTGATGTGATTTTGCCATATTGTCCCACCGGGGATGTGCATTCCACACTATTATTATCTATATCCTTCCGATGTCCGGGAGTGAGATATGATATGCCTATGGGCTTTACTAGGCCTCCGAAGTCCGGAGGGATATAATTATGATATGCCTATGGGCTTATGTTTCCGACATCCGGAGATACATGAGTGTCCGTGCTTAGTGCTTTCCATCTTCCGGAGTAATAATAATAAGATTCAAAATTTAAAAGGAATCGATACTAAATGTTGTACACTGCTCTGGGGTGGTTCAATCATTGCCAGCCATGGCCATACTTATGCCAATCATTCAATATTAAACATATAAACTATATCTTAGTCTTCGCTGATCTATTTGGTAATCTGCTACAATAAGACATAGAGGATAAGTATTTGTGTTTATTAGACTAGTGTAAGATAGGATTTGATTTCATCTCGTGATCACCGAAATATGTATTTCCACTCACGAAATTCAAATATTTGTCTTTTATGATATCCACTGATTTTGGCTAATATAATACTTGTTTTCAAGTTTTACTCATATTAACGGCCCTGTCGGGAGCCTCATTGCACTACAATACACAACCGCACAACCACTTCTGATAGTAATAAGAAATAGTTCCGGTATACTGTTCAAGCTAGTTTGTGCTTGCTGTCATAAATTAAAATCTACAGAATGCATTAGAATATATTACTTAATAATTAAATGTTAATGATAGTCAGTAAATAACTGAAATACAAAAGTACATCTAACCGCGCAGAAATACGTAACTCAACCAGTGGCAGAGGAAATGCCATCTTTCACTGTTTCAAAGCGGTGTACAATGGAGCTTTCTTTCCCCGAGTTTAACTCTGTCCGATTAGCGCAGTGGTTAGCGCGCTCACCTCTCACCAATGCAACCCAGGTTCGATCCTCGGACCGGGAAGTAGATGAGATGGTACGGTGCCAGATCGGACATGTGGGGTTTCTCCGGTTTCCTTCCACACGAATGACACCATATACGCTTTCATCCGAGCCAACGAGTGATTAATATAAGTTGCTAAAACTTGCTTCGCAATCGTTGTAAAATAAATAAAAAGTTTAAACTCTTATCATTCATTGGACAGCATATAAGAACAGAACATTAATATATTAAGGCATTTGACATAGTCGTGGAATTCTAATTGTAACACATATAAATACTTTTAAAAGAAAAAGTAAAACGAGAACATAAATGCTCGCACAGTGTGATTCGAATGATTGGATAGTATATGATTGGTTGTCTCTGAGCTTTGCTCAACCAATCAGAGAGCTTGAGATTGAGTTCTAAATTGGAGAAAGGTTTTCTAATCTCCAGGTCAGACGACATTGGAGATTAGAAAACCTACCTAACAGCAGCTATTGTCGCCAATCTTCATTACAAGACGGATCTGTAGTTCAGTGGTAACAAGCTGCACTGGTAATCCAGGGATCGCATATTCGATCCCCCGTCTGACCCTAATAAAATTAACAGTCTTTCAGATGGGACGTTAAGCCAAGGTCTCGTCTTGGTGCTGTACACCGCGCACGTAAAAGAACCAAAGGAGATTCTGAAATGGGTCTCTGTCTGTATCATTGCACTGTCCTCCACACATCTAAAATGACTAATATGTTCAGGAGGCGTCGCTCATATGGGCAATGGGTAACGACGATAAATAAACGTTATATTATTATGTTATGTTATATTTCGGGTTTTACGCCTGCATCAGCACCATTTCGGGCTATATCGCCGGCGGGCAGTTTACCTAACACGTTTCCTGGGCAGGCTCAAGCGGTTAACCAGTACTTGGGTGCACCAACCTCTGTAAGAAACTGCCAACTTGTTCATATAAATGAGACACGGCCTGAGCGGAGCTCGAACCCGTGACCATCAGTGATGAGATAAATAAACGTATAACACACACACTGCTTCATTACTATGCTATTGGTACTAATCGTCCATTACAACATATATGGTACATGGCTATGGTACATGGATGTAGTCAATCACTCACAGAGAGCGGAGGACAAATTCCCAAAGGTATCAGAATCAAATAAACAGATGTTCATCGACTAGAATGTATCATCTCTCGATTATTTCTGTACGTTAGAAACCCACGAGACAACAAAACACATTTCATCTCCATTTATTCACATCGTTTATGGGTTACTATCCATTACATTTAATATGATAACACACATTATGTTCAGCCGCATTTCTTCACATAAATATTTTAAAGATAATGTCCGATTGGTCCACGAGTTACGTTTGATTTGATAATATTTTATTGCTGTATATACATGTATGTAATAATTACAAATTACAAATACATAATTAGCAAATGGGCTGAGCCACAAGTTCTATATATATATATATATATATATAGTTCGGGTTTTACGCCTGCATCAGCACCATTTTGGGCTATATCGCCGGCGGGCAGTTTACCTAACAACACCTTTCCTGGGCAGGCTCCAGCGGTTAACCAGTACTTGGGTGCACCAACCTCCGTAAGAAACTGCCCACATTTTCATATAAATGAGACACGGTCTGAGCAGGGCTCGAACCCGTGACCGATTGATTGAGCACTACATACTTTAAATGGCTTAATTAAAGCTGAAACATCTATATAACGCAGTTTACAATATATAATATAATTATGTAGTATTAATCTTTGACTTTTTCAAATAAATAGTCTGTACAATCTACTGTCCAGTTTCCCCCAATAAGTGCACGAGTTACGTGTACATATCAATCAATACATGCATACATGCTGCATTGTGTGTGTGTGTGTTATACGTTTATTTATCGTCGCTACCGTTTGCCCATATGAGCGACGCTTCCTGAAGAGATTAGTCATTTTTGGATTGTGGAGGATAGTGCAATGATACAGATAGAGACCCATTCAATAGTGTCCTCTGGTTCTTTTACGTGCACGGTGTAAAGCACCGACAAGAGACCTCGGTTAAAGTCCCATCTGAAGGACTGTTAATTTTATTAGGGTCAGACGGAGATCGAACCTGCGATCGCTGGATTACCGCAGGAGACTCTGGAATGGGTTTCTGTTTGTATCATTGCACTATCCTCCACAAATCTAAAATGACTAATCTCTTCAGGAGGCGTCGCTCACATGGGCAACCGGTAGCGACGATAAATAAGCGTAATAAACAGCTACTAGCAGTCGAAAGTACCTATTTGCATCCATGGCAAATACCAAAGCCATTAATCATTTCAACTAGACGCTAGACAATAACCTAGTAGCCCGTCTTGTTGATATGCATGTCCATACATTTGAACATGAAGAAGAAGAAGAATGCTTTATTAAGACTTAAACTTTACAGTTTCTCGTCTGTAACATTTAAACATATTTACAATATACATAGTACAATATTATGATATATGCAATCATGATGAGGATGGACAAATGATGTAATGATTATGGACATACATGGAAAAATAATGACAATGTCATGATGGATTTTAGACTATGCAAAACATGGTCATGAGTGTAGGGAGTATTAAGAGTGTAGGGAGTATTAAGAGTGTAGGGAGTATTCAACTGGTAACTCATATATCCTAAACAAGTGAATTACGAAGGGATAAAGCTTCATGAATATATTTACTAAAGTTAACCAGCTCTAGGGAATTGTCACATTGAAATAGTTGCACTAATTTGAACATACTTGGTCGATTAGAATATAAACCTTTAATATATTCTTTTTCTTAATGTACTATACACCTCACATTAAACATGAAATGAAACTCATCTTCCACGTTGTTTGTATTACACAACATGTAGAAGGTGGTTTGTATTCGTAATGGTCATGTTTAAGTTACAGTCAATATAGGTTCAGCTTCCGGCACATTGGGCTTCAACCATTTCGTACTTTCTACGCCTTTCAGCTACACCATAGTGAGTATGCATGTGTTTGCTTTCAGCTTCGATCAACATTTTCAATTACTATTCATTCATCCATCTGTCCTAACTCCATTTGTTACCAAACTGCAATTATATGTCTTGTCGTTTTACAAATAAAGTCATTTAATCGTATTGTGCTTACCCACTGTGTAATTGACAAGTGTTGTAGAAGTATATTCTGATGCGCTACCACTATTAAAGCGTAGCTGGACTAGTAATCCAGGGATCACAGTTTCAATCCCCCGTCTGACCCTAATACAATTAACAGTCTTTCAGATGGGACATTAAACCGAGGTATCGTGTCTGTGCTGTACACAGTGTACGTAAAAGAACCAGAGCAGACTCTGGAATGGGTCTTTGTCTGTATCAATTGCACTATCCTCCAAAAATCTAAAATGATTAATCTCTTCAGGAGGCGTCGCTCATATGGCCAACGATAAAATAAACGTAAAACACACACGCATATGTGATAATGCCAATGAATTTCTTGTCCGCCTACGTTGTCGAGTGGTTAAGGTTGCTGACCTGCATACCACTGTAACCTATCACCACTGATGGTCATGGGTTCGAGTCCCGCTCAGACCCTGTCTCTTTATATGAAAAGTTGGCAGTTTCTTACGGAGATTGGTGCACAAGTACTGGTTAACCACTAGAGCCTGCCCATGAAAGATGTTAGGTAAACTGACAGCAGCTCAAATGGGCAACCGGTAGCGACATTAAATAAACTGACAGCAGCTCAAATGGGCAACCGGTAGCGACGTTAAATAAACTGACAGCAGCTCAAATGGGCAACCGGTAGCGACATTGAATAAACTGACAGCAGCTCAAATGGGCAACCGGTAGCGACGTTAAATAAACTGACAGCAGCTCAAATGGGCAACCGGTAGCGACATTGAATAAACTGACAGCAGCTCAAATGGGCAACCGGTAGCGACATTGAATAAACTGACAGCAGCTCAAATGGGCAACCGGTAGCGACATTCGTGCGTGAACGGAGCTGAGACAACTACACTCTTGTTTTGACCATCGGTAATATATGCTATATCATAGCATGAGATATACATGGTGTCCATTATAGCAGGGATGGAACAAAGGATTGCCAATTAGATGCGCGTACGACTCTTTGCTGTAATTTTTTTCAGATCCACGTTGAACTCGTAGAGCTCTTAAATAAACGAAGCCGCGGTTTTTTTATTTTCGAAAAATCAACAGAGCATAGGTATTACATTTTACAAGTTTTTGCAACGTTAGATTAATCGCTCTCGAGAACTTTTTCCTGATGACATCCATTGCATTGAGAAGAGAGAAGAGGCAATGTGGAATTTAAATGCGTCGCCTAAGGCACACTGGTAACGGCTGCAGCTGCCGTGGGCGCACACTATTGGCCTTTCACACCCGATACGAAAGCGTCACCACTGCGCTATCACGAATTCCTCATGGACAATACAAATTGAGAATAATTAACAAGTACTCGTACTAGACCGTGATAACATTGATGCATTGGATTTCACAGCTATTGACTGAAGGTGTTTAGAGATTACATACATACACAGTTCCAAATATCAGGTTATCTGGCGAGTTACGCAGTTCAATGGTTCATACACCGATGACTACTATGATGGAAGAAAGACTCCCTTGTGATTTATATGTTCATTAATTTCAGTGCTAGTTCTATTAATGACACATTGGTAGAATTTATTTATAAGGAAACGTGCATTTAAGAACATTGATTTACAGAAATTGTATTCCTATGCTAAATGACATAGAAAACGTACACTTCAGATACTATACTAGAGGACATAGAAAACGCATACTTCGGATACTATACTGGAGGACATAGAAAACGCACACTTCGGATACTATACTGGAGGACATAGAAAACGCACACTTCGGATACTATACTAGGACATAGAAAACGCACACTTCGGATACTATACTAGAGGACATAGAAAACGCACACTTCGGATACTATACTAGGACATAGAAAACGCACACTTCGGATACTATACTAGAGGACATAGAAAACGCACACTTCGGATACTATACTGGAGGACATATAAACGCACACGTCGGATACTATACTAGGACATAGAAAACGCACACTTCGGATACTATACTGGAGGACATAGAAAATGCACACTTCGGATACTATTGGAGGACATATAAACGCACACATCGATACTATACTAGGACATAGAAAACGCACACTTCGGATACTATACTGGAGGACATAGAAAACGCACACTTCGGATACTATACTGGAGGACATAGAAAACGCACACTTCGGATCTATACTAGAGGACATAGAAAACGCACACTTCGGATACTATACTAGAGGACATAGAAAACGCACACTTCGGATACTGTACTAGAGGACATAGAAAACGCACACTTCGGATACTATACTAGGACATAGAAAACGCACACTTCGGATACTATACTAGAGGAGATAGAAAACGTACACTTCGGATACTATACCAGAGGACATAGAAAACGCACACTTCGGATACTATACTAGAGGACATAGAAAACGCACACTTCGGATACTATACTGGAGGACATAGAAAACGTACACTTCGGATACTATACTGGAGGACATAGAAAACGCACACTTCGGATACTATACTAGAGGACATAGAAAACGCACACTTCGGATACTATACTAGGACATAGAAAACGCACACGTCGGATACTATACTAGAGGACATAGAAAACGCACACTTTGGATAAGAGTGTTTTTACATGAAAAACAATAACTATATAAATACATGGTTTTAAACATTTTGGAATATGTTTAGTTGTTCAGTTTGTGTTTTGTAATAAAGATGTGATATATATTTCATGGAATCCTTCGTATTTGGTTTTCATGTAATAATAATCATATTTTTGTTGAAAGAACTTGTTTCGCAATCGAGCTAAATACATTTATATAAATTAATAATAATCATATAATGTAGGTGTGCGTTTTCTATGTCGGCTAATATACATGCATTTATTGCTATTTTGGTGCGACATTAGAAATTACCGGTAGTAAACGCAACAACTATTTCCTAGATTATACAAGAACATAGTTCGGCAATTGAACGGCTTCTCTAAGAGATCTGATAAGTATTATTAATTAAAATCGAGCATGCTGTGCGTGACAACCTTGCCATGCTTGTTGAATTTATATAATGTGTGTGTTTTATGTTATGTATCGTCGCTACCGTTGTCCATATGAGCGATGCCGCATAAAGAGATACAGACAGAGACCCTAATCCAGAGTCTCATATGGTTCTTTTACGTGCACGGTGTAAGCACATACACGCGACAATGATTTAAAGCCCCATCTGAAGTAAGCTACTGTTAATATTATTTGATTTAACAATCGTTTATTGCATAATTATGCAATAAGTTAGACACTAATTTTTACATAGTATCAACAGGATCCACTATAAAAACGGATGCTCCACCCAATTCCGTTTTTAGGACACATATCGGCCTATGTATGCCACATAATACAGAGAACTGTTGCAGGCTGCTTAATATAGACTCTACAAAGTGAGGGGTAGAATTTAAGACAAACAAATAGTTGAGCTGAAGTAGCTCATTTATTTCCCTATTATACTAAAGTGTGAAAATAAAGCACTATGTTCCACACTAAATATCACATTAAAACAGCTATCTATAGAAAGGGTGGAACACATTATGAAATTGATAATAGCACATTTATTCATGTTACTGTCTTAAATTGTATTCCAAACAGAAGTCACATTGTCCTCCTTGTATTTCGTTTCGACAAGGGTACTGAATTTGATGATAAGTGCATGTGACTTAATTATCTAACTCAATACGAATTCTCCTGAATATTATTTATCCACGTGTGCATTATAATGTACACATCTTGGATTACATGTATATTTCGGGTTTTACGCCTGCATCAGCACCATTTTGGGCTATATCGCCGGTGGGCAGTTTACCTAACACCTTTCTTGGGCAGGCTCCAACGGTTAACCAGTACTTGGGTGCACCAACCTCCGTAAGAAACTGCCAACATTTTCATATAAATGAGACACTGTCTGAGCGGGGCTCGAACCCGTGACCATCAGTGATGATAGGTTACAGTGGTATACAAGTCAGCGACCTTAACCACTCGACCACGGAGGCGGACCAAGGAAATGTATATAAACTAAGAATAATAATTGTCCAAGTACTGAACCCTGTGGAAGTCCAGTGCCAACCATTCCATGATACTACTGTGCTCAAGAAGCACGAGTTATTTTTGTGTTCTGCCTTGTAAATAAGATGAAAACCATGTTGACAGTGGATGCATCCATCCCATAGACATTTACGTTTTTTTCCAAAGGAATTGGTGATCAACTAGATCGAAGGCCTTAGATAAGTCAAGTAATAAATCGAACCTGCGATTACTGGATTCGCAGTGCAACGTGTTAACCACTGAGGCATGATTCACATGATTACCTCTCACACCTGCGACATGACAACCATGTAAGGTAAGGGCCATGTACAGGGAACCAATCCAATGTGGCACATATGGCCGGGAATAAGGTGAAGTCATCCCCTGTAATTGGCCATGCAAGCTGACAAGGCATTCTATTACAATTTGCATATTTGCTCACATCCGTAAAAATAAAACTAAATATGTACAGGATATAAGCCGAAAACGATCCAATATGTAAAACATGCGTATCGCCGTAGACAGTACCACTATTTTATATATTAGATCCGTTTGAGGCTTATATCTTACTTAAAACACACACACATATAAGGACATGTCAATTAATGCCGATAAGAGTAAGATAGTGCATTTCCGTCCAGATAGCCGGGCGAGGTGTGAGCATATATTTAAATGTGGAAATGAACAGTTATCCGTTGTTGACAGATATACATACCTCGGTGTTGTTCTTCAGGAACACCTAGATTTTAATGTTACAGCTAAGATGGTTGCTCAGAGTGCAAGTCGTGCGTTAGGATTATTGATAGCTAAATGTAAAATTTCGGGAGGGGTACCGTATAATGTATTCACCAAGCTATACGACACTGTTGTTTGGCCTGTAATTGCTTATGGTGCCTCAATATGGGGGTATAAATCCTTTCCTTGTATAAATGCTGTCCAAAACCGTGCTATGCGGTTTTATCTTGGTGTCGGCAAGTATACACCCAATGCAGCCGTTTCCTGTGAAATGGGTTGGCAACCTCCCATAGTCCGTCAATGGAAAACAGTTTCTACGTTTTGGGTACGAATTTCCAATACAAATAACTCGAGATTGAACAAACGAATTGCACTTTGGGCAAACGAGAAATCTGCTTCCTGTAAAAACTGGCTCTATTTTGTTAAGAAACATTTTACGGATATTGATTTTGCAGAATTTTGTAACTTATATGCTCCAATTTCTAAGCCTCATTGTGTCGAATGTGTGGGAAAATTTGGTATGAACAAATATATAACAGATTGGTATGCCTCTATAAATAGCATTCATGGTACTACTGGACGAGGTCGTAACAAATTAAGAACGTATTGTAAGTTTAAGCATGTATTTGAACCTGAGGAATATTGTAAAATGATTTTACCTACACGACACAGGTCGGCATTTAGTAAATTTAGATGCGGTGTTGCACCAATCCGTATAGAAACCGGAAGGTATGAGAATTTAAGATTAGACGATCGTAAATGTCCCTTTTGTAATGTGATAGAAGATGAACATCACGTTTTATTGGAATGTGCCATATATAATGATCTAAGAACTTTACTATTGCAGAAGGCAATATTAGCTGACCATAATTTCTGTAATATGACAAAACGTGATCAATTTCTATTTCTATTCAGTAATCAATCAGTGATAAGACTTTGTGCCAAAACCTGTTTTAATATACTACAGCGTCGTTACTTTTACCTTTGTAAATAATGCCCTTTTTTGTGTTAATTACTATATATCTATGATTTTTACAGACTACAAGAAGCAACTGCT
Organism: Archivesica marissinica; assembly: GCA_014843695.1. Taxonomy (NCBI): domain Eukaryota; kingdom Metazoa; phylum Mollusca; class Bivalvia; order Venerida; family Vesicomyidae; genus Archivesica; species Archivesica marissinica. The sequence goes on from CM026391.1 coordinate 82,288,649, forward strand.
AATTAGGTCATTCTCGATCTGATCCTGGGTGATAACTGATTTTGTAAAATATTTCTTAAAAGCGCACTAGTGCTTGTTTTTCGATTTAGTGTTTTATACCATTTTGTTTTATTTCGTATTTAAATATAAATTAGCAACTGTTTCTTGGCTTTAGAATGTAAATAAGCATTAACTAATAGTAGTGTGGGATTTTATAATGTGATATGTTTTGTTGCAATATGTCTCTTATAATTCTATTCAGAATGGCTATGTACTTTTAATCTGATTATTTATATTTGTGTTTGTATTACATGTATGTACATAGATGAGACTTTAATAAAGATTAAAACCTAAAACCATATACAACAATATGCCACTAACTAAAGGTGTTAATTTCGTACATTTACGCGTAGTATTTAACTCTTTCACCGCCAATGTCGCATAAAAGCGACTTTGCAAAAAGCCGAGAACCCGATCAGACAGAACAGAACGTGTCTAATCAGGCTGTATGTTGATTGCTCTTTCAGACAGTGGAGCTGAAGCACCTATCCGAATAGCAAACAACATAGAACCTGATCAGAAGCGTATAATATATATATATATAATATATATATTGTATAGAATGTAACAATGTGCTGATCAGTACTATGTAAAACCCGTGCTAACTCTGCATTATGTCTAACCCGTGCTAACATGCAGGCTATTGTAACAAGGGTATCACTATGTACATGCCAATACATATTGATACGTTTGGTAATCAACAACTAAGCCACTGTTGCCAAGCAGCGTGTTACAAGATTACCAATTCACGCAAACACGATGCTAAGCAATATAAATCGAGTTTGTTAATAAATGACACCTTTATTTAGAAAAACAGATCGTGCACGCTTGTAAGAGTATAGCTGTGATGTGTGGTCAAATTGCATACAATAAGATGGATCACATTTAGTCAAAGCCGTGTACCAAATTATGAACTGAAAGGGAAGTGCTAGAACACAGGAAGAGAAAGGTGTAGTTTATACAAATTTATTTTTAGCTCGATTGCGAAACAAGTGACTTTCTCAATCACGTATGGAATACCTCACTGTCCATTAAAATATGTTTCAGATTTGTATTTACTGCAGAATATCATATTTCAATGTAGCACTCATTATACAGTTTTACATCAAATTACTAGCTTAGTTTGTACAAATTAATTTTAGCTCGATTGCGAAACAAGTTCTTACAATTTATATTAATCACTCTCGAGACCCGGTTTCTACCTCCAATAATATTAACCGGAGAGTCGCCGTATAACATAGGCTACACCCCACCCCCAAGATAGTTTATACAAATTTATCTTAGCTGGTTAATACACATTTATTTTAGCTCGATTGCGAAACAGGTTCTTACAACTTATATGAATCACTTTCGAGACCTCATTCCTGATCGAATCCATCGTCACGAGGGAACCAGAAGAGACAACGTGGGATTTAAATGCATTGCCTAAGGGCACAATCGTAACGTCTTCAGCGGGGCTCGATCTCCGGACCTTTCGCTAGAAAGGTGTAGAATGTAATGTATTGACGTGTTATTAATGAATGCAGAATCCAGTATTTCCCAGACAGTAGATTTATCTTAGATCTTTGTTTGTTATTGGTGGCTTAAAATCACAACGACAGCTTAGGCCATATAACGACACTCCAACTATTATTGGCGGTTGAAGATCAAGGTTGCCCCTCTGGGCAGTAATTCAGGCATAGACTGACACCACAGTAGAACCACCGACCTTCCACAAGCCATCTGGATAGCTTCCTCACATGAAACAATCCGATACACCCAATGAGACTCGAACCTACAGCGGTGAATGGTAATTGATTTGACCGTAACCAACCTGCCACGGAGACCCGCTACCCTACTAGTTTATATTTATAGTTCGGGTTTTACGCCTGCATCAGCACCATTTCGGGCTATATCGCCGGCGGGCAGTTTACTTAACACCTTTCCTGGGCAGGCTCCAGCGGTTAACCAGTACTTGGGTGCACCAACCTCCGTAAGAAACTGCCAACTTGTTCATATAATGAGACACGGCCTGAGCGGGGCTCGACCCCGTGACCATCAGTGATGCGATACCCTACTAGATCTACCCATGTATGCAATATGCTTAGCACCTCGACCATTGCGTTTTGGACGGGATAAAGTGGTGGCCTGTTCTAAAGATTCACATGATGCCATTCATATATGGTTAATATGCAATGTTACACCCCCAACCGCCTTCCTCAGTCCCACCGCGTAACAAACACTCACCTATCAGTCACACAATAATAATGTTATGTTATATTTCGGGTTTTACGCCTGCATCAGCACCATTTCGGGCTATATCGCCGGCGGGCAGTTTACCTAACATTACCTTTCCTGGGCAGGCTCCAGCGGTTAACCAGTACTTGGGTGCACCAACCTCCGTAAGAAACTGCCAACTTTCTCATATAAATGAGACACGGCCTGAGCGGGGCTCGAACCCGTGACCATCAGTGATGATAGGTTACAGTGGTATACAAGTCAGCGACCTTAACCACTCGACCACGGAGGCGGACTCAATAATAATGTGCAAATGATGTTTGCAGCCAGCCTGAATAACAATATATCATTTCATATGTGACATGTCTATGACAGAATAAACTGATATTAATTCCAGTTCATATTGATGGAGACTGTAAGTTGTAGACATTTGCTTACATCAAAGTTTTTCTCATTTCAAGATGGCCACCAACACCGTCCACATTCAGAAGTCGGCGTAGTATACACAAGGAAATATTAAAATAAATGCATTTCAGGTAAAGGTTGGAGTTATATGGTTAATTGGAATTATATGCAACCGGGTCTTTATACGGAATGTCATAAATCCATCACAACCCGTGCATGAGGTTAATATATTTACTGTTACTTAGTAAAAGATCGGTCTGTAGCACGGCTAAGCGTAATAAAACTCCGATAGATGTCATAAATCCATCACAACCCGTGCATGAGGTTAATATATTTACTGATACTTAGTAAAAGACCGGTCTGTAGCACGGCTAAGCGTAATAAAACTCCGCTAGATGTCATAAATCCATCACAACCCGTGCATGAGGTTAATATATTTACTGTTACTTAGTAAAAGACCGGTCTGTAGCACGGCTAAGCGTAATAAAACTCCGCTAGATGTCATAAATCCATCACAACCCGTGCATGAGGTTAATATAGTTACTGATACTTAGTAAAAGACCGGTCTGTAGCACGGCTAAGCGTAATAAAACTCCGCTAGAGGTCATAAATCCATCACAACCCGTGCATGAGGTTAATATAGTTACTGATACTTAGTAAAAGACCGGTCTGTAGCACGGCTAAGGGTAATAAAACTCCGATAGATGTCATAAGACCGCTGATGAAATGAAAAAGAATGAACAGTTTAGTTAGTTAGATATTTTATCCAGAGCAGTTGGCAATGAAACAAACATCAAGAACAATATTTAATTTAGCAAATAAAGAATATGAACGACATTTTGTTTTATTTGACGTATTGCGTAGGTTTTTTATGACGTTGCGGTTGCGAGCTTAAGACGTTTAGCGGACTTGTTTATGATCGCGGTCAACGAACTACAAACGCATATCAAACACTGGCTAATTCGGCGATTGTAATTAATAATATACGAGTCATTAAAACTGACCCGATGGCTTAAATGAGATGTACCGCGCATGCGCCGCCGTCCCTCAATATGATTGTTTTCACATTACGACCAGTTTTTCTATCCTGGGTTCCAGTCTGTCGAGTTTTCACTTTTTAGTTACATCTGTCAAAAAGACATATTACAAGAAGCGCAAGACGCTCATTAGGTGTTTTGGTGTTAAAATATATCGACACCAAAATGAACGGTGCACTTGCCTTGGAGTAAAATTGATCTCTTTGTACAACAAAATATAGGACGTATACGCTCTTTTTTTTTTACATTTATTTATCGTCGCTACCGGTTGCCCATATGAGCGACGCCTCCGGAAGAGATTAGTTATTTTAGATTTTGGAGAATACTGCATGATACAGACAGAGACCCATTCCAGAGTCTCCTCTGATTCTTTTACGTGCACGGTGTACAGCACCGACACGAGACCTCGGTTTAACGTCCCATCTGAAAGACTGTTAATTGTATTAGGGTCAGTCAGACGGGGGATCGAACCTGCGATCCCTGGATTACCAGTCCAGCGTGTTACCACTGGACTACAGATCCGTCTGTGATTACGCTCTTAAATATTGGGTAGATTAGTGCAATATGTGAAGGATTATTTTCTTCACTCATGTTAGTAAAATCCATAATTCTAAAATTCGCAACGAACAAGTAACGCTCAGTATACAAGTGCACAGTTGTTTATGGTGTCGGTATATATTACAAGACACAAGAGATCGACGACTGTTCCTAATAATTCACATGCACATCTCACTTGCACTTTACCATTTCCGACAATTGTGTTCAGTTGGAGATTGGCATATAAGCAACCCACTGTAATTTTAAGGGTGCTTTAGTGTTTTACACACCCAACTAGTCTGGGTGCCAGTCTGTCGATTTTTCACTTTTTAACTTCTGGCAAAATGACAGCTTTGGAAAACTTGATTTCCGATCGTAGCGCCATCTACTTTTGATGTGTAGATTTGAATAACGACAACTCTTCTCTACAAGATACTATCGCTAAACATAGAAACGGAATTCTATCGGAAATCGTCGAACAGGCACGATTATACACGATCATTTCCGAATGTACACGAATGCTCCCGTAGACTCATTTACATTGCAAACATATAATTTCCCGTTTCTGTGTTATATCGAAGAAATGGCGGAATTGAAATATTACGTTTAGATGGTAATGGATCGATTCGGCGTAATTGAACTAGGGGCGACTTAACTATTGAGTAAATATGTCAAATCAGACGCACATTGTACCTTTTAAACGAGTTATCGTTCCGTTGACCCGTAAACAATGGCGGCCACTTATACATTTTTATCAACATTGTAGGGCCTCGCTTTCGATTAAAGTACGTCATTAATTAAGTCACGTGCTAATAGGCCTATTAATAGGATTAATGCGAGTCAATAATTACACGGACACCCCACAAAGTTTCCACAGGCGTTGATATTATCAGAAACTCAATACGGCCCAATTAATAGTATCGGTGTTAAAATATATGTATTTGACTGACCAGGTACAATATATCGACGCCTGTTCCCAGGGTAACACCCTGCGTAAGATAACCATATAGGCTGCAAAACCTTATAGGCTGCAAAACCTTATATGACTCATCTCTCCAGCAGGCATCGCAAATCGGTAGCGATGATGAACGCAAGACATACACGCTGAATCAATATATTATATATAAGACTTTGAATTATCTATAGCTATAAATTTAATAATAATGTTTCCAGTGCTTGCCAGGAATCTCCGTTTCTTTAATTTCTTAGAACACCTGCTGTGTGAGAAGTAATTAATTGATGTTGGTGTATCAGCAGTCTCGTACACTTGTGTTGATGACACAGTTCGAACAGGTGCACGTGCACTGCAGTCGTTTTCTTTTCAACAGGACATTCTGTCAATGCCCAAATGGATCCGTAATATGCATCGATCAATGATGGCGTCCCTCTTTCTTTATAACATTTACATTAAATGTAACTCGATTGTGAAGCAACAATTTCCAATCGTCAGTTTAAAATTGCGACACAAGATAAATGAATCCATCCTCTATTTTAGTAAATGAATCCATCTTCTACTTTAGCAATTAACATTGTGTGTTTTACATCGCTACCGGTTGCCCATATGAGCGACGACTCCTAAGGAGATTTGTCATTTTTGGAGGATAGAGCAATGATACAGACAGAGACCCAGTCAAGAATCTCCTCTGATTCTTTTATGTGCACGGTGTAAATAACCGACACGAGACCTTGGATCAAAGTCCCATCTGAAAGACTGTTATTAGAGTCAGACGGGGGATATAACCTGCGATCCCTGGAGTCCTAGTCCATCGTGTTGATCACTGGACTACATATTCGTCGGTAGCAATTAACACAATTTCGCTTTGCCCTTTATAGCAAGTTGGTGTAGGTCGTGATAGCGTTTGAACCCAGCTGCAGTCGTTACCATTATGCACTTATGCAAAGCATTTAACTTCCACATTGCTTCATCTTTCTCCCTCGTGGTGATGTATTCCATCATGAATGAGGTCTCGAGAGTGATTAATATAAGTTGTAAGAACTTGTTTCGCAATTGAACTAAAATTAATTTGTATAAACTAAACTAGCAATTTGATGTAAAACTGTATAATGGGTGCTACATTGAAAAATAATATTCTAGAGTAAATACAAATCTGAAACATATTTTATGGAACGGCGTTTGAGCCCCACTGGAGCGGTTACGATTGTGCCCTTAGTCAAGGCATTTAAATTCCAAGTTGCCTCTTCTCTCTCCCTCGTGGCGATGTATTCCATCAGGAATGAGGTCTCGAGAGTGATTAAAAAAAGTTGAAAGAATTTGTTTCGCAATCGAGATAAAATAAATTTGTATAAACTATCTTGGGGTGGGGTGGGGTGGGGTGTAGCCTATGTCATACGGCGACTCCAGTTAATATTGTTGGAGGTTGAAACCATGTACCCATCCAAGTAAGGGAGGAAACCCGGGTAGAACAACATACTTGAAGGAGATAGAAAAATACATTCGATATACTCGTATATCATCTTTGACGTCTTAACAACAACATGTTTCCCGCGTTCTGGTGGGTGCTTATCAGACTAATATTACACCGCCTCTGGGATTTTCCCGGTATGTCCTCCACAACGTGCACGTCGTGACTTAGGCACAATCACAGAAGGAAAATGGGTCAAGGACTTCGCTGATGAAAGCCGCGCTATCGGAACTCTATATATAGAGTGTCAACTACTACCATGCCGACTTGACGAGACAGCAATGCTCGGTGCGTGCTGGCGACGGCGGGTAGCTGGCGATTTTCTAGCCAGCTCCTTCAACGAGACGATAGGACGTTCCTTCTAGACAGCGACGAGGACCCCAGCGAAGACACCGGAACCATTATTGCTACTGTGAGCTGGCCAATGGTGGAGGATGTGGCCATAAAAAGGGACGGCGCCTTCGAAAGAAAGGATATAGGACTTGTCACCCTGGGAAGAACGAAGATGCCTCTTCAGATGTCTACATAAGCATCGTAGCAGACAACATAATCTACTTAGAGAAACCAGTCGCCCAAATGCCTCTACAGAGGTGAATATAAAGAAAGCTACATCTTCTGGGACTTCAAGCAAACCTCTTAAACTGTCACTGATAACGCTCGCGTGCAATATGTGATATATGCTTACTATTCAGACGTACTACTGCGAGCTTGTTTGTGAACTTTGCACGATAGACGAAACTATTAACCATGGTGGGGGTTGTGCTCTCTCGCAATATACAGTTCCAGTGTATGTGTTGGTATCTCACACTATGCAGTCACAGTGTATGTGTTGGTATCTCACACTATACAGTCACAGTGTATGTATGTGTTGGTATCTCACAATACACAGTTACAGTGTATGTATGTGTTGGTATCTCACAATACACAGTTACAGTGTATGTATGTGTTGGTATCTCACAATACACAGTCACAGTGTATGTATGTGTTGGTATCTCACAATACACAGTCACAGTGCATGTATGTGTTGGTATGTCACAATACACAGTTACAGTGTATGCATGTGTTGGTATCTCACAATACACAGTTACAGTGTATGTATGTGTTGGTATCTCACAATACACAGTCACAGTGTATGTATGTATGTATGTGTTGGTATCTCACAATACACAGTCGCAGTGTATGTATGTGTTGCTATCTCACAATACGCAGCTACAGTGTATGTATGTGTTGCTATCTCACAATACGCAGCTACAGTGTATGTATGTGTTGGTATCTCACAATACGCAGCTACAGTGTATGTATGTGTTGCTATCTCACAATGCGCAGCTACAGTGTATGTATGTGTTGGTATCTCGCAATACGCAGCTACAGTGTATGTATGTGTTGCTATCTCACAATACGCAGCTACAGTGTATGTATGTGTTGCTATCTCACAATACGCAGCTACAGTGTATGTATGTGTTGCTATCTCACAATACGCAGCTACAGTGTATGTGTTGCGATGCAGGCCTTCACTGTCTACTACATAACCGATCGATTCCATAATTGTATTGTCCTATGGGTCCTTTATAGGGTCACCCCCCCCATTGCAAGTCATTTCTCAGCACCATATAAACGGATCTGGCAGTTATGCATCTCAGTCGCTGTAACTGTAACCTATCATCACTGAGTGTCACAGGTTCGAGCCCGACTCAGAACATGTTTCATTTATATGAAAAAGTTGGCATTTTCTTACGGAGGTTGGTGCAACAAAACTTTAGTACGTGTTAACCTCTTGAGTATGCCCAGGAAAGATGTTGTTAGGCAAACTGTCCGTCGCTCAAATGGGAAATCGGTAGATACGTTAAATAAACTAAACTAAACTAAAAAAAACACCCACTGCAAATGTATAATTTAGCTAATCCACTTAACCACTAACCACTAACAATACTATCGACTGAAAATGTGTCTTAGCATATTGTGATTGTATTGTCAACAAAATGTATAGTCTTTCCTGGAAATGACTATTAAACGTGGACGTGCTACGCATATCGAGTCGTTTAGCGCCTTCTAATGCTGGAATAAACTGAATTCTGTAGATTCGTTTAATTCCTTGGAGGAAATAATGACATAGTACAATACTATCATAAAATAATATTATGTCTAGCGGAAATCATTTCCATCTACGTAGACAAGCGGCCATAGCTCGATTCAGCAGCTTGCTAGAGTACCCAATGCTTAAACAAAACAAACATTTGTGTTTTATTTTAAGTTTATTTAACGTCGCTACCGGTTGCCCATTTGAGCAACGGACAGTTTACCTAACAACACCTTTCATGGGTAGGCTCCAACGTTTAACCAGTACTTAGTGCACCGACCTCCGTAAGAAACTGTCAACTTGTTTCATATAAATGAGACACGGTCTGAGAGAGGCTCGAACCCGCGACTATATATCAGTGATGACAGGTGCAGTGGTGGTATACAAGTAGGCGAGCGTAAACACTCGACCACGGAGGCGGACACACACATTGATAACTGGTACCTCTTGTCTGTGTTTTACGTTTATTTATCGTCGCTACCGGTTGCCCATATGAGCGACGCCTCCTGAAGAGATTAGTTATTTTAGATTTTGGAGGATAGTGCAATGATACAGACAGAGACCAATTCCAGAATCTCCTCTGGTTCGTTTTCGTGCACGGTGTAAAGCACCGACACGAGACCTCGGTTTAACGTCCCATCTGAAAGACTGTTAATTTTATTAGGGTCAGACGGGGGATCGAACCTGCGTTCCTGGATTACCAGTCCAGCGTGTTACCTCTTGAAACCCTATAAATAGAATGTGCTGCACACCAAGATATTATAAATAGCGGTAGAATGTCAAATTTGAAAAAATATTCCCATAAACGAGCTCGCTTTTGTTAAACTACCATTTGTAAATTACCTCCCTTTATGCATATTCTTTTAACGAAACCAACAATAACTCTGTACATAGGGGTATCCTAAAGATAACACTAGGATAAATTTGCATATGACGCATAAAGAGATCGCATAAGAGAATTCGGTGCAACGCTAAATCATAGTTATGTAAGTGGGATATACAGTCACACCTGTCTTAAGCAGTCAGCCAAGGGAATCACAGAAATAAGCTGCTTAGCACAGATGGCTGCTTAATAGGTGAACTGTATAATAAAACAATGTATTGGGAATGTGGAAACTGGCTGCTTAATACAGGTTGGTTGCTCAATAGAGATGACCACTAACACAAGTTTGACTGTCGAAAATGTATCTCTTTGTACAATGGAGTCACCATCTACAAAAGGCTTATTGCAATGGAGACTGCTCATTATTTTGTGTCTATTGAAGCAAGGTTGCCAACTAAACCCCCTACCAAATAACTACGATATACAACTCGGTCCTTCTAGCACATAGACAAATGCATCGATATTGGACACTTCTGCCATAAAACAATTCGGCCCCTGTACAATAGCCACATCGACTTGAAGACAAATCGGCCCCTGTACAATAGCCACATCGACTTGAAGACAATTCGGCCCCTGTACAATAGCCACATCGACTTGAAGACAATTCGGCCCCTGTACAATAGCCACATAAACTTGAAGACAAATCGGCCCTAACACATGTCGGTCCTTCTACCATAGACACATCGGCACGAAGACACTTCGGCCCTAAGTCACGCAGGACCTTTTACCAAAGACACATCGGTCAGAATATACTTCGGTGTTATACACTTCGGCCGTTTTTCAATAGACACACCGACGCTAAGATACTTCGGCATTAGGAACTTCATCCCAGAGACTTTTTAGCCCTTGGGCCATATAAACACTACAGCCTTTTTACAAGTAGTACATCGTCATTTTTACTACAGGCACATCGGCCGGAATAAACTTCGGCACTCATACCACATACATTTCCATCCCTTTAGTTTATACAAATTTACTATTGCTCGACTGCGAAACAAGTTCTTACAACTTATATTAATCACTCTCGAGACCTCATTCCTGATGGAATATCGCAACGAGGGAGAGAGAAGAGGCAACGTGAAATTTAAATGCTTGCCTAAGGGCACAATCGTAACGACTCGAGCGGGGTTCAAACTCCGGACCTTTCGCACCTCCATCGTTTTGCCATCGAGACGACGTCATTTTACATTACACACTGCGTTTTATTTAAATATTTAATATTTAGGTGATATGCTTGTCCAGCGACACGCCACCAAACGTAAGCTAGAACCGTTACGATTGTGTCCTTAGGCAAGGCATTTAAATGCCACGTTGCCTCTTCTCTCTACCTCGTGGCGATGGATTCCATCAGGAATGTGGTCTCGAGAGTTATTAATATAATTATAATGAAACAATTTGACACGCCAGAGGGATTAGAAGTCAACGGCCGTAACCACCCGGCCATGGAGCCACTGTTTTTAATATCGCCTAGTACAGTTTATAACTATATCATTGCATCAACAAAAATGTTTATATGGCTAGATTTGTGCTACATATATAATAGTGGTTGCTGTGAAAACATTTAAGTTGCTTCTATGTGAAGCGGCAAGGGAAGAAGCTTATAATATATAACCCATGGAAATACCATGTAAACAGGGGCGGCTTAATGTTGCATGGGGCCCCTGGCTGTAGCTCAAACAGGGGCCCTTTCATCATGATAAATACCAGTGTAAGCAAACAAGAAACTTCTATTGAATACACCGTTCTCACATTACCCCCGCTTGGCCGATATTCACCGAAATTACGGCTTTCCGCTATCGCATTGGTTAGTAAGAAGATATTTCACCTGTCGAAGCGTATTGTGGGACTATTAGACTCGGGGAACAGTGCACTGTACGTTATTGCTGCAATCGGCAAATAACAAAATATTATTAAAGTCATACATCGTTGGAAAGCTCAGGATATCTTTTAAGTTATATCTAGTTATGTAGTCATTTAATTAAATTTTATTTAGTTAATTACAGATTTAAAATACTAATTTGGCGGCCAATACATATCGGGGGCCTCTGGCTTCAGCCTAGTCAGCCCTCCCCTTAATCCGTCACTGCATGTAAACACCCATTGGTAAGTTCCTATAATATAGCTTGTTATATATATACAACTCGTATACATGCTACACTATTTCCGCCATGACACGTCACAATATACGTCACTGTATTTCTTATTAAATGAAAATAATAATGAATATATGAATATATATATATATATATACACACGTTAGATAACTGCTGCAACTTATATGAACATTAAAACATGTTCACATACGAGTAAGAACAATAACTCTGATCATGTGAAGTATTTTAACTAACTTATAATAATAAACCAAGATCCTTATACTACAACAGACGGACATTAATGATGGTTAATATGGAGTGCATAACTCCTCAACGACAATATGCAACGGCGTACCATAGTAGATATTTAACAGTCATTATTGATACGTACAGTAATGATGTTTAATATGGAGTGCATAACATGCAACGGCGTTCCATAGTAGATATTTAACAGTCATTAATACGTACAGTAATGGTGCTTAATATGGAGTACAGAACTCCTCAACGACAATATGCAACGGCGTTCCATAGTAGATATTTAACAGTCATTAATACGTACAGTAATGGTGCTTAATATGGAGTACAGAACTCCTCAACGACAATATGCAACGGCGTTCCATAGTAGATATTTAACAGTCATTAATACGTACAGTGCATAACTCCTCAACGACAATATGCAACGGCGTTCCATAGTAGATATTTAACAGTCATTAATACGTACAGTGCATAACTCCTCAACGACAGTATGCAATGGCGTTCCATAGAGGATATTGAACAGTCATTAATACGTACAGTGCATAACTCCTCAACGACAGTATGCAATGGCGTTCCATAGAGGATATTGAACAGTCATTAATACGTACAGTGCAGAACTCCTCAACGACAGTATGCAATGGCGTTCCATAGAGGATATTGAACAGTCATTAATACGTACAGTGCATAACTCCTCAACGACAGTATGCAATGGCGTTCCATAGAGGATATTTAACAGTCATTAATAATTTAATACGTACAGTAATGATGCTTATTGTGGAGTGCATAACATGCAACGGCGTTCCATAGAGGATATTTAATGATGTTTATACGAGGCAACTAGTCATCACACTATACATTATGCACTAGAAGACAGAAACAGGACAAGATAACCATACTGAACGACAGCTGCCACTTTATGCCATAATAATGTATTTAAGAACATGATTCTTTTTGCTAATAAACTTAAAATAATTTTCACAAACCTTGAAATCCAAGCTAAAATATTAAACATCATTTTCACTAAACTTAAATTTAACTTGATGAAGTCTGGTTTGAAGTTGATAACTTGATGAATTATGGATTGAAGTTGATAACTTGATGAATTCTGGATTGAAGTTGATAACTTGATGAATTATGGGTTTAGTTGATAACTTGATGAATTATGGATTGTAGTTGATAACTTGATGAATTCTGGATTGAAGTTGATAACTTGATGAATTATGGGTTTAAGTTGATAACTTGATGAATTATGGGTTGAAGTTGATAACTTGATGAATTATGGGTTGAAGTTGATAACTTGATGAATTATGGGTTTAAGTTGATAACTTGATGAATTATGGGTTGAAGTTGATAACTTGATGAATTATGGGTTGAAGTTGATAACTTGATGAATTATGGGTTGAATTTGATAACTTGATGAATTATGGGTTGAAGTTGATAACTTGATGAATTATGGGTTGAAGTTGATAACTTGATGAATTATGGGTTTAAGTTGATAACTTGATGAATTATGGGTTTAAGTTGATAACTTGATGAATTATGGGTTTAAGTTGATAACTTGATGAATTATGGGTTTAAGTTGATAACTTGATGAATTATGGGTTTAAGTTGATAACTTGATGAATTATGGGTTTAAGTTGATAACTTGATGAATTCTGGATTGAAGTTGATAACTTGATGAATTATGGGTTTAAGTTGATAACTTGATGAATTATGGGTTTAAGTTGATAACTTGATGAATTATGGGTTTAAGTTGATAACTTGATGAATTATGGGTTTAAGTTGATAACTTGATGAATTATGGGTTTAAGTTGATAACTTGATGAATTATGGGTTTAAGTTGATAACTTGATGAATTATGGGTTTAAGTTGATAACTTAATGAATTATGGATTGAATTTGATAACTTGGTTAATTCTGGATTGAATTTGATAACTTTTACATGTAAATTTGTGATGTCCAATACCTTATATAATGCACTAACATTTAGATGGAACATTTAAAGATTTGTGCAAGTCTTCAGATCGCAGTGGATGCGCGTTCGCTTCAGGTGCGAAATGTCTGGAGTTCGAGCCTCCCTGGAGTCGTTACGATTGTGTCCTTAAGCAAGGCATTTAATTTCCACGTTGTATATTCTCTCTCCCTCGTGGCGATGGATTCCATCAGGAATGCGGTCTCGAGAGTGATTAATATAATTTGTAATAAAATGTTTCGCAATCGAGCTAAAATAAATTTGTATAAACTAAAGATATAAATGTTAACTTAAATTCATCAAAATATTATGCAATCTCTTCTTATATAATCATGTGCATTTGAGGCCAGTATCTTACTGTGTGACATACATATTGCATCAACACGTGATAGCTATACTCTCTCCCTCGTGGCGATGGATTCCATCAGGAATGAGGTCTCGAGAGTGATTAATATAAGTTGTAAGAACTTGTTTCGTAATCTAGCTCAAATAAATGTGTATACACTAAGCATATGATAACTCTCAATAACATCTCCTACATCCAAGAATTATAGAGTAAACATTTAAAGCGACACTACATCGGTGAAAACGCAAATGTCTGCAGAATATAATTTCCTATTATATGGTGTTTTTCTCTCTCCAATATTTGCCTCAAAAACTGAGTATTTCAACAAATAAACAAGCGTCGTATATGCGGTTTGTTGACATAACAAAATAATGTAAATAGGGTTGACATTCATGCGTAATACAATGTGTGTATCCTGAATAACATGATTTATGGTACAGATTTACAGTTATATCTTACATTTGTGACTATGCAGATTTATTTGTAGACTAATCATAGTTAAATTATCTAAAGGAAAATATCGCACGTTTAGTATTGACTCCAATGACAAACAAACGTCATTTCAGGAGCGTGGATGACCGTTATATGAAATCCTACTTTCACTTTTGAAAGTTTGTATACCACAAAACACTGTTTATTGATGCAATGTTAGTGTTCGAATGTATTCAGAAGAATTTGTAGTAGCAATGCATTTATACGTGAAAATGCATTTTATTTGCTTTTTGCGATGCAATGTCGCTTTAACAATATTAAAAACTAAGAATATTGATGTGCTGTTCAACCTTAGCCTGGAAACAGGCGTCGTTATATTTTGCCTGGTCAGTCAAATAAATATATTTTAACACCGATACTATTAATTGGGCCGTATTGAGTTTCTGATAATATCAACGCGTGGGGAAACTTTGGGGATTGTCCGTGTAATTATTGACTAGCATTAATCCTATTAATAGGCCTATTAGCACGTGACTTAATTAATGACGTACTTGAATTGAAAGCGAGGCACTGCAATGTTGATAAACTTTAAAATTGGCCGCCATTGCTTACGGGTCAACGGAACGATAAGTAGTTTTAAAAAGTACAATGTGCGTCTGGTATGACATTTTTACTAAATATTTAAGTTGTCCTTACTTCAATTACGCCGAATCGACCCATTACCACCTAAACGTAATAGTTAAAATCCGCCATCTCGTCGATATAACACAGAAACGGGAAATTGTATGTTTGCAATGTAAATGAGGCTACGGGAGCATTCGTGTATATTCGGAAATGATCGTGTATAATCGTGCCTGTTCGGCGATTTCCGATATAATTCAGTTTCTATATTTAGCGATAGTATCTTGTAGAGAAGAGTTGCCGTTCTTCAAATCGACACCCTGAAAAATTAGGGTGTAAGTAGATGGCGCTACGATCGGAAATCAAGTTTCCCCAGGCTGTCATTTTGCCAGAAGTTAAAAAGTAAAAAATCGACAGACTGGAACCCAGGCTAGTTCATCCTAGCCGACATCTGATTTGGTAGAGCACACAATTCTGCATCATACAGATGTATACATTATATTATCATTTTGTGTAAATTTTGTATATTCAGAATGACGTATAGGAAAATGATTCCCCGTTTCGAGTAATGATTGTAAATCAATATGCTTATGTCGTTTTGTATTTCTATCAAAGTACCTGATGTATTTAGGCTGTTGTTTATGTTACATTGTACAACATTATGCATGTATATTGTACGGCGAAACTATGTTATAATTATTGTGTATGTACATTTATTCTATAGTGTTAACAAATTGAAGAGGGCCCTAAGGAGGATTAGTTCAAAACTAATTAGGTCACCCTCTATAAATAAAGAAATCTATCTCTATCTCTATCTAATAAAAAATACTTCGATATAAGCACCCATCTAGAAAAAGCCATAGCACTGAAAAGAAACAAATTACAAAAACGCAATCAGAAATGGACATTTTTTCTTTAGTTTATACAAATTTATTTCAGCTTGATTGCGAAACAAGTTACAACTTATATTACTCGCTCTCGAGACCTCATTCCTGATGGAATCCATCGCCACGATGGAGAGAGAAGAGGTAACGTGGAATTTAAATGCCTTGCCTAAGGGCACACTCGTAATGGCTCCAGTGGGGCTCGAACTCCGGACATGTCGCACCTGAAGTGAACGCGCACCCACTGCGCTATCACGACTTCCACACACACTTTTTCTTTTGTCACACATTGAATCCCAAGTTGTACAATATATGGAAACGATCTTCTTTCTTCAATTATCACAATGTTTAGGAATTCTGGTACGTTTTCTTCCAATGCGCATCATTCACATCCAAAATAAAAAATTCAATACATGTATATATATACATACCAACTAACTGACAATATGTCAAACAATATGTAATATCAACGTATATATATATATATACTTGATGCATGTATGATATGAATGTATAACTGTATGTATGATATATATGTATGAAAATAAACGAGGCTACCAGAGATGTGTCCCAACAATTAAAAGCAAAATATCTTAATAACATTTAGCACGTTAATCTAAACTAAAATTGTCTAAAAAGCTATGTTATAATCAATCAAGAATATAACGTACAATTAACAGATGGCTTTAAATAGAATCTCACGTATGTCCCCGGAAGTGCAGAACTTGTTCTGTTTACAAGGGTGTGCTTGTTTGCTGGTATAATGAGTTTCCGGATCGCTATAGTTGCAGTATAAATCAATCAGAATCAGATGATCTATTTATAATGTTGATGAACGAGGAACAAAGTACACAGTCATGAATATTTCTGTGATCTCGTGTGATCACAATTCCATGCAATATAATAATTAAAACCTTCGCTAGAGAACATATACACTGTTCACCAGTATGTGTGGGCTTGAAAACCGGAAGTACAGGGTCGTTGCATCTATAAGAGACGAGATGCGTTTCAGAGATCGTGAATTATTTACAGGTGTATTGGGTACAGTCCATATTAAGAGCTGGATTCACTTATATCCTATATATACTAATATAGCCCGTGTGTATAATTATATTGTATTTATATGCTGCTAAGCTGAATTATTCTGTACGGTGACGTATTTGACGTATACTTGTCAGAGATGATGATGATGATGATGATGATGATGATGATGATGATGATGATGATGATGATGATGATGATGATGATGATGATGATGATGATGATGATGATGATGATGATGATGATGATGATGATGATGATGATGATGATGATGATGATGATGATGATGATGATGATGATGATGATGATGATGATGATGATGATGATGATGATGATGTGATGATGATGATGATGATGATGCTGCTGCTGCTGCTGCTGCTGCTGCTGCTGCTGCTGCTGGCTGCTGCTGCTGCTGATGCTGCTGCTGCTGCTGCTGCTGCTGCTGTGCTGCTGCTGCTGCTGCTGCTGCTGCTGCTGCTGCTGCTGCTGCTGCTGCTGCTGCTGCGTGCTGGTGCTGCTGGTGCTGTGTGCTGCTGCTGCTGCTGCTGCTGCTGCTGCTGCTGCTGGGCTGCTGCTGCTGTGCTGCTGCTGCTGCTGCTGCTGCTGCTGCTGCTGCTGCGATGCTGCTGCTGCTGTGTGCTGATGATGCTGCTCTGATGCTGCTGCTGACTGATGATGATGATGATGATGATGATGATGATGAAGAATATTTACCATCGTCTCCTGCGAACCATGTGGGTGAACATTTCCGGATGATTATGTAAGTGCATTCCTCGCACCGTCGATTAGTCGTGAAGTATACTGTTGATTTGTTGACTGTTGTTCTGTAGCGTGTTTTGGAAATGTTCGATGATGGTGCGGTAAAAAGTGACAACTGGTGAAAGCATCTTCCTCTTCTTCATGGTAACAAGTCCTGATTGTTTATTCTTTCCGAGCGGGTCTCTTTAGGGCCACCCTCCTCACTGTTGGTCAACCCGCAACAGCATATAAAAGGATCTGACTGTTAGACATATGGTCGTCTAGGTCGCTCCAGGGTCAATCCATACCACCACCACCATTATCATCACCACCACCACCACCACCACTTCTGTGAATGAGGCAGACGTGCTGGAGAGTGCGTCCCTTGTCGCAAGTTCAACAACCGAACGATCAAAGTACCCTACGCTGTGGCTGTGATATGTGTCCTGACCACGATGTGCACGCCATGGGGGTGTCAGCCGAGAATTGTCGTAGACATATCCCCAAGACTAAGCAATATTCATGAAAGGTTCTGGCTGAACAGACACCAAACATGAAATGCTAGTTATTTGGAATATCATATCTCTTCGAATCTACGCATATAAACTGTTTTCTATTTGCATGCCGATACTTTTCAGACTGTATCTATCCTAATGTATTTTGAACATGCACCTTGTTCACGTGATTATTCAAATACATTTTAATACATGTACTTTCATTAAGATATTTCGTGCGTGTGTGCATGCGCCCATATACGCACATATTAACCGTGCCTAAATCAGTACATGTGTACAGACGGATCTGTAATCCAGTGGTAACACGCTGGACTGGTAACCCAGGGATCGCAGGTTCGATCCCCCGCCTGACCCTTATAAAATTAACAGTCTTTCAAATGGGACTTTAAACCGAGGTCTCTTGTCGGTGCGGTACACCATGTACGTAAAAGAACCAGAGGAGACTCTGTAATTGGATTCAGTCTGTATCATGCACTATCCTCCAACACTCTAAAATGACTAATTGATATCTTCAGGAGGCGTCGCTCATATTGGCAACCGTATGTGTTCCGGGTTCCATGTATGTAATCTAGCCTCCTCAGTATTACAGCTATGGTGTTTCTTTGCCAAGTTGCTAGTATAACCACAGGTTGTGCTGGATGGTCACTAAACTGATAATTCAAAAGTATGAAGCCAATGGAGCAGCAGCGGCGGCGGCGGCAACGACAACGACAACAACAACAACAACTACGACAACAACAACAACAACAACAACTTGTATTAGTGTCATGACACATATGTTACAACATGACTAATTAAGTTATATCATACTGTGGGTATAAATTATACGTATTGGAGATTTCTGATCTTGGAGACAACAATGATATACGGTTTCAATGATTTACATAGAATATTAGACATAACATTACGTAGTTAAGAGTCATAAAAAACAAGAAGCACTGTAATATTCAAGTAGGTAGACAATGTTCATGTGTGTTTTACGTTTATTTATTGTCATTACCGGTTGCCCATATGAGCGACGTATCCTGCATATATTAATACAGGCGGATCTATAGTCCAGTGGTAACAGGCCGAAATGGTAATCCAGGGGTCGTAGGTTCGATCCCCCGTCTGACCCTAATAAAATGAACAGTCTTTCAGATGGGATACCGTGTCTGTGCACGTAAAATAACCAGAGGAGAATCTGAAAAGATGCAACACCACTTAAAGCGACATTACATCACAACAAGCAAATCAAGTGCGTGTTTTCCACGTATAAATGCATTGCTACTATAAATTCTTCTGAATACACCCAACACTAACACTGAATCAATTTAACAGTATTTTTGTGGTATACACACTTTCAAACGTGAAAGTAGGATTTCATATAACGGTCATCCAGGCTCCCGAATTGTTGTCATTGAAGGTAAGCTTTGTAATACGCATGCATGTCGACCATATTTACATTATTTTTTTATGTCAACAAACCGCGTATACCACGTTTGTTTATTTGTTGAAATATTCGGTTTTTGATGCAAATATTTGGAAAACAATTATACCGTATAATAGCATATTACAATCTGCAGACATTTGCGTTTTCATCGATGTAGTGTCGCTTTAAGGGTTGTACTTATGTTATGTTATATTTCGGGTTTTTACGCCTGCATCAGCACCATTTTCGGCTATATACGGGCAGTTTACCTAACAACATTTTTGCTGGGCAGGCTCCAGCGGTTGACCAGTACTTGGGTGCACCAACCTCCGCAAGAAACTGCCAGAGGATTGTACTGCTCATGGTATTGATAATATACTAAGTGCGCGCACTGCATATTCTAACAAGGTTGTCTTACACAAGATCCATCAGTATATAGATCTGTTGTTTATTGAGCTGTCTAGTAATTCTTATTCTAACACGACCCAGCTAATAACATACCTACTTGAAGACTAAAATCTACCTCGGGTTATTCTGCGATATACCTACCTTGAACTATGCTGCGCGCGCATCGTGTATTGGCTATTCCATTTATACAATGCGTGTAAAGTTCTATGAATGAAAGTCACGTGATGTTTGTAAATAATACCGTGGGAATTCGCGGAAGTGAGCTATTTTTAGAATCAGATAATCTCTTGTCCGTCTTGTTTTTCTGTTAAGTAACGTTTCAGTTACTATTCTGTACAGTTTTATTTGACAAAATAAATAAAATTATTGATCAGTTACAACGTTTGTTCATTTATGCACTAGATTGATATGTTCCATAAAAAATAACATCATCACCCCTTTACGCGGGAGGAAATTTAAGCCGAGGTCTCGTGTCAGTGCTTTACACTGTGCACGTAAAAGAACCAGAGGATGCTCTGGATTGGGTCTCTTTCTGTATCATTGCACTATCCTCCAAAATCTAAAATGACTAATCTCTGCAGGAGGAGTCGCTCATATGGGTAACCGGTAGCGAAGATAAATAAACGTAAAACACACACACCTTACGCGGGAGGAAATTTCGAAAGCCAAATGCACGGCGTTTGAAGAAAATACTCCTTGATTCTCGTCTAAAATTATTAGAAGTAAGTCGTGTTAGAATCGAAATAATAAATATCAACCGTGGTATATCGCAGAATAACCCTCGTTTGTCGTTCTTATGCGTATACATATATCACGAAGGCCGAAGGTGTAGCATTATATACCACGGTTGATACTTATTATTTCTTAAATACAAGCAGATAGAGATTTACATATTCTTATTATTATACTAGATTTGTATAGCACGATTCTATACAGAAAGTATACGTTCAAAAGTGCTTAACATTAATTTAGCATGGTAACACATTTTTAGAACGTCATATAATATGCTGACAAATAACTAGATGTTTTAAGGATTATTGCTACGATAGCGTGTCTTGTCTGTATTGATTTCTAACCTGAACTTAATTAAGTGTCAGTATGGGCTATTAGTACAATGAGGTAATTATCTGCCTGTTTAGTGATGACACAACATAGGAGTTCATTAGTTGTATCTGTTGCTTCGCCCTTTTCTCGTGCGCGTCAATACTCAATTTGTGTTCTACCGATAGCGTGCATCCTTTGAAGGAATTAGCGGACCTGTGAGGATTACCACGCTAAGTGCGTAACCTATAAAGCAAACACAGATTCCATGTAACATACTAAAACGATGCAACGGCAAATGAGTATCGCGGTACGTTCAAAAAGAATGTTGTACTGTCATTTTATACCGAACCGAGTAACGTTTCCTTATAACCGATTAAAAGTAGCAAAATAACCTGCCAACCAGTATCGTGGTACTTTCAAATTAATTGAATTATTCATTTTATATCGAACCGAGTAATGTTTCCTTATAACCGACTAAAAGTAGCAAAATAACCTGCCAACGAGTATCGCGGTACTTTCAAATTAATTGAATTACATTTATATCGAATTGAGTGACGTTTCCTTATAACCGACTAATACTGGCAAAATAACCTGCCAACGAGTATCGCGGTACTTTCAAATTAATTTGGTACTGTTATTTTATACCGAACCGAGTAAAGTTTCCTTATAACTGACTAAAACTAGCACAATAACATTCCAACGAGTAAACCGCGATACTCTCAAATGAATTGAATACTTCATTTTTATATCGAATTGAGTAACGTTTCCATATAACTGACTGCAATCGGCACGTGGAGAGAAATTCAATAAGCTTTTAGCTTTCATTTCAATCCACTTGTATTTATTGTGTACATAATTATTTGTAGTAAATTATGATATATAATGTCGAATAAATATGATTAAACAAAACCGGCTAAATGACTTGCCAACAATTATCGCAATACTTTCAAAATGAATGTGGTACTATTCATTTTACATCGACTCGAGTAACGTTTCAAGAACTTTACAACCATCTAAAACGATAATGGTTGTCCGATTAGCGCAGTGATTAGCATGCTCGCTTATCACCAATGCTACCCGGGTTCAATCATCGAACCAGGAAGTATGTGCGATGTTACGGTGGTCGCCAGACCGGACAGGTGGGTTTTCTCCGGGTATTCTGGTTTCCTTTTACACGAATGACCACATATACGCTTTCATCCGCGCCAACGAGAGTAATTAATATAAGTTGTCAAAACTTTCTTCACAATCGTTGTAAAATAAATAAAGTTTAAACTTTAGCCGACTAAAACTGGAAAAATAACCTCCAACGATTATAGAGATACTTTCAAAGGAGCGACCTCTCCTGAGGAGATTAGTCATTTTAGAATTATGGAGGATAGTGCAATGATACAGACAGAGAGCCATACCAGAGTCTCCTCTGGTTCTTTTACGTGCACGATGTAAATAACCGACACGAGATCTCGGTTTGATATCCCACCTGAAAGACTGTTAATTTTATTAGAGTCAGACGGGGGATCGAAACTGCGATCCCTGGATTACCAGTCCAACGTGTTACCACTGGACTACAGACCCGTCTGTATTCAAATTAATCTGATACTGTCATTTTACGCAAAGTTGCACAGTTTTTATCAACGTTGCAAACGAATATGTGTCAGTAGAATGGTGTATCGTTTAAAATCAGACATAACATACAATTATGTTATATTTCGGGTTTTACGCCTGCATCAGCACCATTTTGGGCTATATCGCCGGCGGGCAGTTTACCGTAACAACACCTTTCCTGGGCAGGCTCCAGCGGTTAACCAGTACTTGGGTGCACCAACCTCCGTAAGAAACTGCCAACTTTTTCACATACATGAGACACGGCCTGAGCGCGGCTCGAACCCGTGACCATCAGTGATGATAGGTTACAGTGGTATGCAAGGCAGCGACCTTAACCACTCGACCACGAGGGCGGACCATAATATACAAGCATTAGGATAATTATACGTAATGTAATAATCTATAGAATATGATAGATGGTTGCCGTATTTATGCTATGCATAGTTCGGTGATCACGAAATAAAATAAAATAATTACACTAATAAACACAACTCTTATTTTTTATGATATTCCAATGAATTTTGGCTAATATAATTTTTGTTTTAAAATTTTATTCATTTTAACTGCCCTGTCGGGATCCTCATTGCGCTACAATACACAACCGTACAACACTTCTGTTAGAGTGAACGCCCGTAATAAGAAATAGTTCCGGTATAATTTACAAGTTAGTTTATGTTTGCTGTCAAAATTAAAAACTACAGACAAAACAAATTCATTAGAATATATTACTTTATAATTAACTGTTCATGATTGTCAGAAAATAGCTAAAATACAAAAGTACATTCAACCGCGGAGGAATACGAAACTCAAGCAGTGACAGAGAAAATGCCACCTTCCACTGTTTCAAAGCCGTGTAAGATGGAGCTTTCTTTCACTGAGCTAACTCTTTGAAAAGCATAAAAGAAAGAATATTTTACTTCCTCCAGAATTGGAGAGCATAATACATCATCAGACATACAATATACATATTGCAATCGTAAATTTACTTGAGACATAGTCATAATTACACGCTTCATTTGCAATGGATTTTTGCAGTTTAATTGAATAAAATTGATTTCACAATTCAAGGTAATAGCCGAGCGGTCTAAGGTGCTGGTACTTCTCGCTGCGTTACAATACCACAGTTCAGTGTGAGTTCGAAACTTTGTACAATGAAGAAAATTAAAAGTCTACATTTAGTTAACTATAATGTTCATTTTATTAGGTACAAAACATTTTTGTCATCTAAAATGATATTTTTGTTCGAGGTATTAATGAATAAAAGATATTTTCCAAATTTGGGGTTGTTAAGGGGCTATATCTTTTCGAATTGGTGAAAAGTGGGTGGGGCATTGGTTAATTTTATTTTTTATTCTAACAGCTTTTGGAAAATTATTGTCTTCATAAAACATAAAAGACAATATTACGCAATGATTGAAATAGTTATAAGTTCTTAAATATGTTAAGAAAGGATATAAAATGCATATTTTACCTCCTAATGTGATGTTTCTGTTGGGCGTCTCAACACACAGAAGGACACAACGACCTGTATTAAAAAAACACACAATTGTAGTTCAAGTATAGTACAAGGGTATATAGGACAGTTTCTTGTGCTGATACATGATATAAAAGAGCACTGATCATTTTAAAAAATCCAATAATCTATCATTTTCAGTGTTTACAAAAGTAGTGCATGTGAAAAGTATGGTGGTCTTTATGTGACAGCTTCACAGTGCATCTTCTTTGTGAAACATAAAAACGCTAAATTGTTACATTTTGCTTCTACTGGGTTTATGCTAGAAAGAAATGTATACATTACACATGTACACAATTATTTGATTACTAACTTTGGTATGTCACTACAAGTGAATGGCAAAAAGGGAGATAATTACTAATATATCTCATGGAAAATACAAAACTGTGGATGGGTTCTTTTGAGGGCATTGTTATTACTACATTATATGTGAACATACTGCATAGAAGCACACTGACTGAATATACAGAAAAGGTCTTATTAAACAAGTTAAAATACATATTCTATGGTGAATATATTGGTAGGATTGTAAAATGTCTTTTCATTATTCAAGTTTAACAGTATAATTTCTTCCATGTTCACCTACCTGTTGTACAGGTTTTGTACCAACTTGGTTGAGGTTGCTGAAATAATGTTACTTACCAAATGCAGCTTCATTCCTACCATTGATGCATGAGAAGAAATTGTTCCAACATAATGTGACCCAGGTTACAGTTCGATAAACTTAGTAGTGGTTGCTGTATGAAAATGTGATAAACTTAGTAGTGGTTGCTGTATGAAAACGTGATAAACTTAGTAGTGGTTGCTGTATGAAAACGTAATAAACTTAGTAGTGGTTGCTGTATGAAAACGTGATAAACTTAGTAGTGGTTGCTGTATGAAAACGTGATAAACTTAGTAGTGGTTGCTGTATGAAAACGTGATAAACTTAGTAGTGGTTGCTGTATGAAAACGTGATAAACTTAGTAGTGGTTGCTGTATGAAAATGTGATAAACTTAGTAGTGGTTGCTGTATGAAAACGTGATAAACTTAGTAGTGGTTGCTGTATGAAAACGTGATGCAAGTACATGTCATTTTGCTAAATAATAATTTAATACCTTATTGTAAATCTTGGAAAGTCAAACAACCATTCTCAAAGTTCTCATAAAGTTTATCGATTAGCTGTGGACTAGACTCTCCATAGTATAAAATCTCATACACAGCATCCTCATCACCGTCTTTTCCTTTAAGAAAGTAAACAATTGCTCAAATAAATATTATTAACAAGTGAAATGTTGATGGACAGAATAACAAACAAATTATGATAATTCACAAACTTGACCGTGGCTTATGTGAAGAAAGAATAATTGAAAAAAGGATGGTACGGTGGGCCTTGACCACAAGTCAACATGAAGTTTATCTGTGCAAAACTATGGTGACAACAAATATAAGAAAAGCAATTATAGAAATGTTACCAGCTATTGCAAAATTATATTTTTATTACATGTAAAGACATTTAATGATGCCATCGCACAGTGCTGAAAGATTGTATTAGCCATATGGGCCCTTGGAAAAGGGAGCAAACATGTTTTGTTACCCGTAACAACATCCTGAACCAATCCTTTGAACCATTTTGTCTGTTTCGTTTTCTTGTTTACTTCAAATTCATGCAATATCTCCCTGCCAACAAACTTTGTTTTCCTCCTCCTCCTACTACGGTTGATGTTACCTGGTTGAAAGTTGGATGGCCCTGCAACACACTGGTCACGTGTAGTTGATGCAGCGCTGGATGGTCCAGGTATACACTTGTCTAGTGTAATTGTTGTCTGCAAAATGAAACATTGAATTTCATAATGATTTCAACATAATGCCAAATTGTGTACTAGGAAATGAAAAGTGATGAAACATAATCCGACAAGAAGAGACTAATTCAAACTATTGAACAATTACGTGTTAAGACCTTTTTCTAAAAAAAGGGATATGACCATTGCATCTGTCGTTCGATCTTTCTTGCAAGCACAATTATATATTACCACATAGAACCGATACTCAAAGCAATCGCCAATAATGCATACAGTGACACACTAGTAGTGAAACAAACAGGTCGGTGGTGAAAGATGTACACTGTTAACCCATTGCATGCTAGCAGCAGATAAAAGCACATTTGCAGGCAATGGGTTAAAAATGATCAAGGTATAAACTCATGATGTATGCATTGTAGCATACATGAATAAGCCAACATATCCATTGGAGAAAGGGTTAATATTCTCAAATAAACTGAATAATTAAGGTTTTTATAATTTGTAAATATGTTTCTAAATAAGTACATTATCAGGTCTGGTCTTTTGTTTCTTCCTCAGCTTCTTTCGTATACACAATGTGATTTCGGGCCTCCCTTTGAACTGTAATGAAACAAACATACTGCCAATAATATCACCATAGAGTTCATTCCTTACATGTAGGTGCTATAACACCCGACTGTAAAGTTAAAGTTACATGATAGGTTTGATGGTTCAACGCAGAAATAAATGTGTATTATCAATGTACAAATTGGATGCTATGGAACGGAAATCACTTTGTAAATTACATCCCTTTTTATTATTTATTTGCATTATCTTACTTAACTTTACTCACCACTTGGGTAAATTTGCATCTTACAAATGTAAATATTTCATATGAATATAATTATGGGAAGGGAGGACATTCTAGTTGTTGTCAGTAATAGTAAATACATGTACATGTCTATGCAACGAGATATATAATACATGTCTACTATATGTAAGAATATTACAAATACATGACAGGTATATTTTGTCTTCAATAAGTGTACATATAATTATATGAAATAAAACAATTACCCAAGGTGCTTTAGGCTCTCGTATTCCTGAGTAGGTACCATATCTAGGTACAGCCAACTCTGGTAGTAGAAAGGTTCTATAAAAGCATTCTAACTTTGGAACCATTACATTGTTCCATAATTCTGTGTTTCTATATATGCGTTCAATGAATATGTCATAGGGGTCAATTCTTCTTAACACAAAATCACACCATTCCATTTCAAATATATTTAACTGCCCTTGTATTTGGTAGTATATTTCATGATTTCTGTTCAGTGATAATTTGTCACTGTTTATTTCCAGACAGAAATTAACAATTTTATGTACTGCTTGTGCAATACTACATGTATTATTTTGTAGAAAATTCTTTATTTCTAGGAGTCCTTTTCCTTCCTTGTCAGTTGTCACTAGTCCATCAGTTGATGCCGCCAAAAAATTATGTTTCTGTGATACTCTCAAGCCAGTTTTTATTACATCAACATTTCTGTTAATGTTCTTGTATTCAATTATTGTGTTCGCCTCTTGTGCCAGACCACGGATAGTGTTTATGTTTCCTTTGAATGTTCCATACAAAATATTTTTAACCAGATTTGATGAGATGTTATTGGGTCGCCTATTCATCACTTTCCCAAAGTATGAGCTAGTCAATCTATTTTTTCTTTCTTTTACCCACAATTCACTCCTTCCTTGGTCAATAGAGGCTTTTTCTAATTTGTCACATTCTACCTTTGATAGTTTTACAACACCTTCAAGATAGTCACTGCATTTGGATGTTAAATTTTGCGGGGCAATGTCCGGAGAGTCGTCTAGTTGACTGCCATAATGAAGCTTAGCTCTCTTTGTGTTGGATTGTTTCAAGCTTTCAAGTTTTCGCTTCCTTCTCACGGTCTTACTTTCAGGCTTGGCTTTGTAACGAGCATTGGCTGCTGTCAGTATGGCTTGTTTTCTGACACCCTGGAGGAAGTGTGTTCCTGCTTGGGTAGATGTAACTCTGGCAAATGTTACCGGTGACCAGGTGACACCTAAGTTTTTTCGCAATGCACCACCATAGCACCTGGCATTCCATGAACCACGACCACATCTATTGACAAACTTCCCGCCATCAAACTTTGCTCTGATGGACATCCAGCTTTCGCAAAGATTGGTAGTAAAGTTGCCAATTAGGCGGTCACTTTTATTAGCAAGTCGACCAAGAATCACTTGCACATCTCTGACCAGTTCCTTTATTTCCTCTTTCTTAATTTCATTTCTTGTCGCTTCTCTTGAGAATTCCATTTCTTTGTGTGTTGGTAATTTCCAGAATTGATATTGTTTTTCAAAAATACTGTCAAATGATTGTTCATCACTATCATACATATCATCATCAGCAGCAGCACTATTATCTTGGTCACTACATGTATCTTTTCTTTTTTTACAAAAATTACTACAATATTCATGAAATCCCAATACGTGATATATGGAATTTATGATGTCCTTTTTCAACTGTTTTGAATTGTTATCTAATGTTCTCATCCTAACAGCACATCGTACAGCCGTTGTCAATTTCACCCTATTCAGTTTTGTTAGTTTTCCCTTTCCCTTATGCTGGGGCTTTTCTTCAACAAGTTTTTCCAAACTTGAACGCAAGCATTTACATGCATGATTGGCACACTCTAATTTGCTTATGTGCCTACCCCAAGGTACCTGTTCCTGAAGTGTGGTGAACACCGAGCTATCACCATCTGCTATGAGTCGTGTGTATCGTACACCATGGACTGCCTCAGCTTCTAAGAAGCCAGATAATATAATGTCTGACTCCATAGCTTGAGAACTGTCAGACCAGTTTTTATAACAAGTATGTTTATTTGGTTCTACCCCGATCTTTTGGGCTCTGGCACAAAGTGTACACATTTTGTTTCTTACACCGATAAACAGTAATTTTTTGGTTTCAGCCCCAAAGATAACGGCGACACCACCAAGTGCATTATATGTGTGCTTGTGTGTACGCTTCGACCAACCCCCATCACAAATCACAGTTATGGCTGGCATACCTTCACACAGTTCATCCCTCTCTATTGCAAGCCTTCTCTCCTCTGCTCCAGCCTTTGCCATCTCTTCTTTTAACACCTCCCCCCACCATTCACCAATATTATCCTCCAATGAGGTGAACATTCCGTCCCTCATTGTCGGGATGTCCATGGTATGGAGTTGCTCATTTAGGTCTGAAGCACCTCCTCCACTGGCCATGGTACCCCATACAGCACGAATGTTAATGTCATACAACCCGTTTTCATTCCTATGACTTGTATGCAAAAAGAAATCCTTGTTACAGCCGATATATTTCAGGATCATGACACTGAACAATCCAGTTTGTCGTTTTTCACCTTTCAGTGTCACTACAGGGTGTCCATTGGCTGCGAGTACCTGAGCTTCAGGGCATAAACATGTATGAGTTGTTACTGCGACAATACTATCTTGAACCATACCCATATTCATTATTCTGTAACCAGTGACTGGCTTGTGAGTACTTGCCAATTTATATCGCAAGGAAGGACCAAGTCTGAATAACTTTGATTGGCAGAATTTGATTATTGGAATCTTTTGAAGTACTAATTTGAGTTCTTGACATTTAACTATTTTATATGGTTCGTATTTCATGGTCGTCTTTTTCCTGTATAATTCTACCTTTTCAGCTTGTATGCAAGTAAGAACAGCAGCTTTCAATTTGGTTCGCCAGCTATGCAGACCACACTTTTGACCAAACAGTCTCTTTCTAATAGTTCTTTTATATTGGTTATGAAGACCCATATTTGTAATTTTCTACTATAAATGTATCAGTTTATTATAATACTACAATTTTCTATACAATGGCATTCAGAAATATATAATGGTTCACACAAATGGACATTTGACCAGTATGTTCCTCCGTACTGTACTATATTTCTTTACAATTACACGTGTTGCACGTGTTATAATTAGGTCATGTAGTGACCCATGTTGTGATCATGTACATGAGGTAATTGTAGAAATTTAAAATACAAATTACTCACTCAATATTGTCCGATCAACTGTTTCAAATATATACATTGATAAATTATTACAAAGTTATTTAAAATGATGAATATACATCTTCCTAGTAACTTACCCGCTGAAGCTATTCGAATAATTCTAAACAATATTTACTTCGTTCCGTTTAGTAATTTTGTGTCGGAAGTAGCCGAATATCGTCACCGGATGTTATTACTCTCGCGAAATAATACTTTTTTTTATTATTTGAAGCTTACATAAGAAAAATAGCATATTTTTGATAAAATGTGCAAACATATCTATTAAAATAACACATGTAATACTATAACAAATGAAATAAATGGGAACATATATTTTGGCGTAAGGATATCGTTCGATGTTCATTTCCGTTACTCTCTTCCGGTTAAAAACAAAATTACGATTGATTTTAAACAATTGATGTCATCTCAATTTATGGAAACTGTCATGGAAATTTCTACCGCAGATTGATTCAATGCAAGTAAATCTTTATAACTCATGTTCTTATAATGTTGTCGTTGCTTTCGATTTCGTGAAATCAGCCACCAATGCCTTTGTTTACATTTTGTGATTAAAATGTTTTTTTCCAACACGGCATGGCCAAAATACTTTCGCCTAGTTTTCATTCTATAGGCTGTTATTTCGGATAAACCCCCAATAATCCCTACATACTGTTCCATATTAATAGTATTTAAAATATTGGTTAAAACCGTTCGTAAATTATATGAGTTATGAGGTTCAGAAGAAAATCTATTGTTCTACAGAGTAATTAGTTCATTATAGATTATTTTACATAAATTTGTGTTTTTCAACATATAACTTTGTCTACTGATTAATTTAATACATAGTATCACTCTGTACAGTACTTCAGTTGTTTATTTCAAAAAATGACCTCAAGGTATATTTCAAAATGACATAGCCCCTTAAAAGGTTTATATTTATTCATTTTTATTTACTTTACTGTTTATTTCATGCGTTTTATTTTATGTAGTCTATACATGTAATACTATTACATTTCATTTCAATGTTTAACAATTTAAATCACCATTCCGTCTTCACTGGCAGTATCCGTTGAGCTGCCGCATTCATCAGCCGTAAGAATTTCATGAAGTTTGCTGCATATTTTTTATAAAAAATATACCTTCACTGAGGCTCGAACCCTGTACCTTCGACGCCATAAACATTCTATATTACCTTCGAGTCTGATGCATTTCACTACCTATAATTTCATGGCTATATAATACATACTATGACTTTACTGTGACCTACGGTATAGTTCTTATCTTGGGACAGCAATGATTTACAATGAGTTACATAGAACAATAGACATAGCGGAATATAGTTACATTTCAAACAAAATTAGAAATGCTACATGTAGATTCTATTCACGGTAGAACATGTTAAATTCATTATTCATGTAGAATTAGTAAACACGGTCATAGTGTAGAACTAGATAAGCTCATAATTATCCTTCACGTGCGTCCATTCATAGATGAATGCAGGTCGAGACAGTTCGTAGTGAAAATGACACGCGGTGCACGAACTTCATGGATTTTAGGTGCTCGTAAATGAACAGGAATGCACACATTGCACATGCAGACGGATCTGTAGTCCAGTGGGAACACGCTGGACTGGTAATCCAGGGATCACAGGTTCGATCCCCCGTCTGACACTAATACAATTAACAGTCTTTCAGATGGGACGTTAAGCCGAGGTCTCGTGTCGGTGCTTTACACCGTGCACGTAAAAGAACCAGAGCAGATTCTGGAATGGGTCTCTGTCTGTATCATGCGCTATCCTCCAAAATCTAAATTAACTAATCTCTTCAGGAGGCGTTGCTCATATGGACAACCGGTAGCGACGATAAATAAACGTAAAAACACACACATTGCACATAATCTTATAGTACACAGTGATGGGGGCATATGATATGTGGAAACATGTGTTTGATCCACTGTGCTAATACATGCGACTTATCGAAACGAAGTACAAGTTGACATTATAATGCTTATGCAGAAAATGTATCTGTTTTGCGATCAATTACATATTAAAATGCCAGAGAATATAAATGCAACGTGGTATTGAGGACGGTACCATTACACTAAGATATAGTGAAACACGCTTTTATTTTGACTAAGTGATTGTATCTCATTATACCTGGTCGATACCAACTACCTGTATCACCTATATCGTGTTTATTTCATTGTATTTCTGTTTGCATACATATTTCACATATCGCGTTGGATCAGTACCAACTACCTGGATCACCTATATCGTGTTTATTTCATTGTATTTCTGTTTGTATACATATTTCACATATCGCGTTGGATCAGTACCAACTACCTGGATCACCTATATCGTGTTTATTTCATTGTATTTCTGTTTGCATACATATTTCACATATCGCGTTGGATCAGTACCAACTACCTGGATCACCTATATCGTGTTTATTTCATTGTATTTCTGTTTGCATACATATTTCACATATCGCGTTGGATCAGTACCAACTACCTGGATCACCTATATCGTGTTTATTTCATTGTATTTCTGTTTGCATACATATTTCACATATCGCGTTGGATCAGTACCAACTACCTGGATCACCTATATCGTGTTTATTTCATTGTATTTCTGTTTGCATACATATTTCACATATCGCGTTGGATCAGTACCAACTACCTGGATCACCTATATCGTGTTTATTTCATTGTATTTCTGTTTGCATACATATTTCACATATCGCGTTGGATCAGTACCAACTACCTGGATCACCTATATCGTGTTTATTTCATTGTATTTCTGTTTGCATACATATTTCACATATCGCGTTGGATCAGTACCAACTACCTGGATCACCTATATCGTGTTTATTTCATTGTATTTCTGTTTGCATACATATTTCACATATCGCGTTGGATCAGTACCAACTACCTGGATCACCTATATCGTGTTTATTTCATTGGATTTCTGTTTGTATACATATTTCACATATCGCGTTGGATCAGTACCAACTACCTGGATCACCTATATCGTGTTTATATCATTGTATTTCTGTTTGCATACATATTTCACATATCGCGTTGGATCAGTACCAACTACCTGGATCACCTATATCGTGTTTATTTCATTGTATTTCTGTTTGCATACATATTTCACATATCGCGTTGGATCAGTACCAACTATCTTGATACCCTATATCGTGTTTATTTTATTGGTTTTCTGTTTACATACACAAAAACATATCGCGTTCGATCAGTACACATACTTTCATTGTATATGTATTTAATGTATCTAAATGATGTAATCTAAATTTAATGTATCTTAATGATTCTTTCATGTAAATAGCGAAGCGTTGAATTACATGTATTGATTCATTCCAAGATATGCTTATATGTACAGTCTACATCCGTTATGTCGAATTCCGTCGGATCAAACAAAATTATTCGACATAACCGAAGTTTGACTTAACGAAATTCGATATAAACAGATCCAGTTATATGTAAAATGATAGTGTCTGAACGGGACTTTGATCCGACTTCGTGATAACCGGAGAATTCGACATAACCGACTTTGGCATAACGGATGTAGACTGTATAATGAATAACAAAGAAACACAGATTATATTCCTAGGATCCCAATAACTGATCATATCTATGACGTGGATTCACGTGTAACGATATGCTATATGTGTTTTACGTTTATTTATCGACGCTACCTCTTGCCAATATGCACAACACCGCCTAGAGAGATTAGTCATTTTAGATATTTGGAGGATAGTGCAATGATGCAGACAGAGACCCAT
Source organism: Archivesica marissinica (assembly GCA_014843695.1). Lineage (NCBI taxonomy): Eukaryota > Metazoa > Mollusca > Bivalvia > Venerida > Vesicomyidae > Archivesica > Archivesica marissinica. Next base: position 82,322,787 of record CM026391.1, read on the forward strand.
TCCAGAGTCACCTCTGATTATGTTACGTGCACGGTGTAAAGCACCGACACGAGACCTCAATTTAAAATCCCATCTGAAAGACTGTTAATTTTATTAGGGTCAGACGGGGGATCGAACTTGCGATCCCTGGATTACCAGTCCAGCGTGTTAACCACTGGACTACAGATCCGTCTGCTATTTATGTTATATTCTTCTTCGTGTAGCCTTTAACCAGTGTTTGTCTGCAATCCGATATCACAAAACAACCCCACCCCTGCGTAGTATGTACACATTTATTTTAGCTCGATTGCGAAATAAATTCTTATAGCATTAGTAAAATCGCTCTCGAGGCCTCATTCCTGACATCGCCATGAGAGATAGAGAGAGAAACAGAGCGAGAGAGATACAGAGAGAAGAGAGAGCACGCGAGAGGGAATGATAGAAGAGAAAGGAGACTAGAGGAGAGAGCGAGAGAGGAGAGAGCGGAGAGAGAATGAGAGGAGAGAGCGAGAGAGATAGATAGAGAACAGGAGAGATAGAGAGAGAGAGGAGAGAGAGAGGAGAGAGAGAGGAGAGAGAGAGGAGAGAGCGAGAGAGCTAGAGAACAGGAGAGATAGAGAGAGAGGAGAGAGAGAGGAGAGAGAGCGAGAGAGAGAAGCGAGAGAGAGAGGGATAGAGAAGATAGAGACGATAGAGAAGAAGAAGCAATTGTCGGACCTAGTGGCAGAGTAGTTGAGGTTGTTGGTACCAATCAGCAGCGCTCATCACTTCCATAGATTCGCATCCAACTGAGATGGTGAATTATTTCATGCGATGAAGTTTAGCCTGTGTTGTGTACTGCATTGTAAAGATGACATGACGTGTTTGTTACAGGAAATTGGTCACCGTTCGCCAGACGCTTCAGAATGGTGTGCATCGATTGCTGGTAGATATTTCGACGATTTTGTGAATAAATATGTGATCAAATATGGGACATTGCTCGTACTTTATCAGTATATATTAAAGATGTTTCTCGCGTATACAATGAATGATTATTGAAGGCCTATACAGCAACAAGCGCCTGTCATTCGTAGATCAATAAATGGAAAGCTAACTCGCGATCCTTCATCGTTCTTACGGCATTCCCAAACGTGGCTCTTTTTCAAGCGGAGACTTTTTTTAATATTGGACATATTGTGAAGCTGTGTTCTTGAAGTTTGTTGCTAGTAAAGGATAAAAGTGTCGATATATAGTGTTTTCCATATGTAGTGATTTCCATATATAGTGTTTTCCATATATATATATTATATATATATAGTGTTGGAGTTTATTATAATCATGCTTGACTAACGCTAAAAGGTGGGAAACCTGTCATTAAATGAGCAAATAAACCTACGGATATTATGTTTCCTGGAATGTTTTGTCCAAAGCGGTAAGTCTTCTCTACGTGTGGTTCTTGTATATGTCTGAATGTTTGCATTACGTAAAGTCGGTTCAAAATTACACCAATCTTGACTTATTTCGCACGAAGCGTTTGCTAACAACATAATTATGATTGGATCTCCGACTGTTTTATTACACCGCATTTGTATTTAGAATAGTAGCAGTATTTTAGTCGCCGTATGTATGAATAGTAGCAGTATTGTAGTCGCCGTATGTATGAATAGTAGCAGTATTGTAGTCGCCGTATGTATGAATAGTAGCAGTATTGTAGTCGCCGTATGTATGAATAGTAGCAGTATTGTAGTCGCCGTATGTATGAATAGTAGCAGTATTGTAGTCGCCGTATGTATGAATAGTAGCAGTATTGTAGTCGCCGTAATAGTAGCAGTATTGTAGTCGCCGTAATAGTAGCAGTAATAGTATTTAGAATAGTTGCAGTATTGTAGTCGCCGTATGCATGAATAGTAGCAGTATTGTAGTCGCCGTATGCATGAATAGTAGCAGTATTGTAGTCGCCGTATGTATGAATAGTAGCAGTATTGTAGTCGCCGTATGTATAATAGTAGCAGTATTGTAGTCGCCGTATGTATGAATAGTAGCAGTATTGTAGTCGCCGTATGTATGAATAGTAGCAGTATTGTAGTCGCCGTATGTATGAATAGTAGCAGTATTGTAGTCGCCGTATGTATGAATAGTAGCAGTATTGTAGTCGCCGTATGTATGAATAGTAGCAGTATTGTAGTCGCCGTATGTATGAATAGTAGCAGTATTGTAGTCGCCGTAATAGTAGCAGTATTGTAGTCGCCGTATGTAGGTAAAGTATTTAGAATAGTAGCAGTATTGTAGTCGCCGTATGCATGAATAGTAGCAGTATTGTAGTCGCCGTATGCATGAATAGTAGCAGTATTGTAGTCGCCGTATGTATGAATAGTAGCAGTATTGTAGTCGCCGTATGTTTTGTGTCGCCGTTGTATGATAGTAGCAGTATTGTAGTCGCCGTATATATAGTACAGTATTGTAGTCGCCGTATGCATGAATAGTAGCAGTATTGTAGTCGCCGTATGCATGAATAGTAGCAGTATTGTAGTCGCCGTATGATGAATAGTACAGTATTAGTTAATGGCAGTATTGTAGTCGCCGATGTATGATAGTAGCAGTATTGTAGTCGCCGTATGCATGAATAGTACAGTATTGTAGTCGCCGTATGTGAATAGTAGCAGTATTGTAGTCGCCGTATGTATGAATAGTAGCAGTATTGTAGTCGCCGTATGTATGAATAGTAGCAGTATTGTAGTCGCCGTATGTATGAATAGTAGCAGTATTGTAGTCGCCGTATATATGAATAGTAGCAGTATTGTAGTCGCCGTATGTATGAATAGTAGCAGTATTGTAGTCGCCGTATGCACGATTTTAATTCACATAACAACATAATACACAAATAAACTGAAATGGAAACAATTTATGTGAGAGATGTTTTACCATGTCCAGGAACATCATTGTGAAACATTGCTTCCAATTAGGAATTTGCATTAAATTTATTTATATACTAGAGGACATAGAAAACGCACACCTACATTATATACTAGAGGACATAGAAAACACTCACCTACATTAAATGCTAGAGGACATAGAAAACGCACACCTACATTATATGCTAGAGGACATAGAAAACGCACACCTACATTATATACTAGAGGACATAGAAAACGTACACCTACATTATATACTAGAGGACATAGAAAACGTACACCTACATTATATACTAGATGACATAGAAAACGCACACCTACATTATATGATTATTATTACATGAAAACAAATACGAAGGATTCCATCAAAGATATATCACATCTTTATTACAAAACACAAACAGAACAACTATAAATATTCCAAAATGTTTAAAACTATGTATTTATATAGTTATTGTTTTTCATGTAAAAACACACTTACCTATGTCCTCTAGTATATATTACAATGTGAACTGTATTTGACAATGGTATAATATGTGTAAATGTTGGTACACTGTCAACAGCTAGCATGCTAAAATATATGTGTTAACAAAAGAATATTAACCAATCAGAGTGTAGTATAGAAACTCTCTTTATTAGGGTCAGACGGGGGATGCTGCTTAATTTAGGTTAATACACGTTTAAACTACGTATAACACCTGTCTATCACAATCATTATATACTGTGATACAGACGGATATGTAGTCCAGTGGTAACACGCTGGACTGGTAATCCAGGGATCGCAGGTTCGATCCCCCGTCTGACCCTAATAAAATTAACAGTCTTTCAGATGGGACGTTAAACCGAGGTCTCGTGTCGGTGCTTTACATCGTGCACGTAAAAGAACCAGAGGAGACTCTGGAATGGGTCTCTCTCTGTATCATTGCATTATCCTCCAAACATCTAAAATGACTAATCTCTTCAGGAGGCGTCGCTCATATGGGCAACCGGTAGCGACGATAAATAAACGTAAAACACACAGACCATGTGAGCGAACTAGGTATCCAGATATATGAACGAGAACAGCAGTATTTAGAAGCGCGCATTAGGTTTAAATAACACAAACATAAGCACTATGGCAACACAGCTGCTTTTTCTATTACCTCCCTTGGCAGACAAAGTCCGATTTATCCCGAAATGTATGTTGGTCCGCTTAGTTGGACTGTAGTGTGTTTACTGTTATTGCGTAGCCATATGTTGCGGTATGTTTGAATGTGATAAACATTTGTTTATAAAAATCATGTTAATGAGTTGATAACAATATGTACAGTAATATACTCATAGGATCTATATATGTCGAGATGTCCTAATGATGAGATGAGAACACGGATGAAAATTGATAGAATGTGGTGGTAAAAAGGAAAATAGATGAAACCAATTAAAAAGACTGATATCTTTCTTAAAGATGAGTGTGTGTGTATGTGTATGGAGGAGATGGGAGGGGAGTGGAGTGTAGTGGAGGGGAGGGGAAGTGGAGAGGAGGGGGTGGAGGGAAGGGGGGAAGTGGATGGAGGGGATTGGGGGAGTGGAGGGGGGAGTGGAGGGGGGATAGGAGGGGAGGGGAGGGAAGTGGAGGGGAGGGGTGTGGTGGGTGGGGGTGTAACATACTGATATTGCTGCATACATACGGCACACCATAAAGCATCGGTTCAGATCATGCATGTTTTGTATGGTCATAATTAGTTAAGAATATGAAAGTTTACATTTCAAGAACAATTCTACAAATATGAATCTAGAAGCTTAGCGGACGTCAACATTAACAATTATGCAAATATGAATCTAGACGAATAGGCGACGTCAACATTATCAATTATACAATTATGAATCTAGAAGTTTAGCCGACGTCAACATTAACACTTATACAAATATGAATCTAGAGGCTTAGCCGACGTCAACATTAACAATTATACAAATATGAATCTAGACGTATAGCCGACGTCAACATTAACCATTATACAAATATGAATCTAGAAGTTTAGCCGACGTCAACATTAACAATTATACAAATATGAATCTAGACGTATAGCCGACGTCAACATTAACCATTATACAAATATGAATCTAGAAGTTTAGCCGACGTCAACATTAACAATTATACAAATATGAATCTAGAAGTTTAGCCGACGTCAACATTAACAATTATACAAATATGACTATTTAACAGATAGAACATGGTGTTGAGGGCGCTATGCAAATATATGGACGTAGCTTCATTTCGGTCCATACTCCGTACTTCAGGTCTGACTGACCAGTCCATATATTTGCATGGCGCCCGAAATATCATGTTCTATCTGTTATATTATACTGAATAGTAGACAAGCAAATTTTATTTAAATTTCTCTCACTCACATTCTGTCTGTCTCTTCCATCTCTATTTTGTTCAGACGACATTATTGTTGTTTATCCGCGTAAGGGAGATAATTTTGCGGTGTGTCGTAATTTTCACACGCCGTGAGATTTGGCGGCCCACAGGCTCAATAGTGCCCGGAGCATCCTGGCACTATTGAAAATAAACGCCCGGAGCACGTTACATACAGTAAAGAAGAAAATATGCAAATCAGGTATAACATAGAAGTAAAGCCTACGTGAACATTAACAATTATACAAATATGACTATTGACGTATAGCCGACGTCAACATTAACAATTATACAAATATGACTCCAGACGCATTGGAAGTGAAGGCGACGTCAACATCATTTCCTGATGTTACATTCTGAGAATGCAGACCTCCATCGTATTGTCCTTGTAAAGTCATTACAATATAAGATGGATATTATATAAGGCAGACACGTTTAGTAAGCCAACATATTAATAGCACTGCAGTGGAAGTGTGCAGACTAACATAAATGTCATTACATCCTATACCTCACACTGGCATATACTATGGACAGAGATTACTTCGTTGGCAACACGCACAACATAACGAACAACGCTATCACAATTATCAAGATATATTAGTTAATAATGTTTTTTTTATTTATTTAAGTTTATTTAACGTAGCTACCGGTTGCACTTTTTAAGTACGACGGGCAGTTTACCTAGCAACACCTTTCCTGGGCAGGTTCCAGCGGTTAACATTAACTTGTTGCACCAACCTACGTAAGAAACTGCAAACCTTTTCATATACATGTAGATGAAACACGGTCTGAGTGGGCCTCGAACCCCTGGCCATCAGTGATGATAGGTTACAGTGGTATACAAGTCAGCGATCTTAACCATTCCACCACGGATGCAAACTATATGTTATTGCTTTATTTGTATGTATATTTATCCTACCTTCATGCGAAATAACGTACAAAAACGGCCTGCCTAATAAATTTTGCTTTATTAGTCAGTGCCTAATAAAGCTTTCGTGACGGACTACTTTTATTACCCAGATTACGGTTTGTAAATAAACAAAGCGTCTGTCGTCACATTGTGTTGTCTGCTGAGTTTGGAAAATGTGCCAAGAAGAAAGTCGTGTACAGGCAAACTTTCAGGTTGTTTGGAATGAATTAACAGCACTCGATGAGACCCCTCTGGAAACTACTGTTGTCAGAGAAATGTCATTTATCATTTATCTATAAATAGAAATATCAATGCGCAACATATTACCAAGTGCGTAGCGAGTTTGTAAGCTGTCATGGCTAGTTTGTTTGTTGTTGTGTCGGGTGGACACTCAGAATGTAGGATAAATAGAATATTAGGTTACTGTCTTATAAATTTTAATTTATTAGGCTCGTCTCCGAAAAAATACAAGGCTCGGCAGAGCCTCGCCTTGTATTTTTTCTCCGACTCGCCTAATGAATTAAAATTTATAAGACAGTAACCTAATATTCTCTATTTATATATATTCTGTATTTATGCAATACATGTACAAGGTTAACAAATGGACCGACCCACAAGTTTGTTCAACATTACCAAAAGGCAGCAAAAGGCTCCACAAAGGAGTAAAATTGAACGATACTATCGGCGAAATTAATAATCAGAAATACAAACAATACTGTCAGTCAAACCTGTGTTTGTGGTCACCTCCATTAAGCAGCTAACCTGTATTAAGCAGCCAGTATCCAGACTCCCAATATGTTGTTTTATTATACATTTCACCTCTATTAAGCAGTCATATGTAATAAGCGGTCACTTTCTGTGAGTCCATAGGTTAGCTGCTTAAGGGTTGCCTGTATTAAAATGTCCAAACGATTACATTTGAGTGGATATGTGTATTCTCTTAGCAATGTTCACATGTTGTCAAGCTCTATGCGACAGTTTTACAATTAGTACCTCCGTCACGGAGGTTATAATTTATCTCCGTTTGTCTCTTGACAGGATAGTGCAAACAGTTACGGGCAGATTGTCATGAAATTGTGTGGTTGTTTATGCTATTGACATTTTCAGATTTGCTTGAAAATTGTAAGCTGTGCATCACGGGAAAAACAAAAAGAGTATATCAGTTGTATTAACAGTAATGTATTGAACATATAATATACCGTCTCCATGGCATAGTGGTTACGGAGAGGGGGGTCGAATATTCGAACTTCGTCAGGTATTTGTTCTGATATGGCCTGTTGGTGAGCCGCCAGCTAGTTAAATAATGGTTACCAACTTCCTACCAGCCTGGCCTTCAAAAATAGGATTCCGGAAGTATTGGTGTTCATAAGAAATGTGCTTTGTAAGTCAGTAATGGCTGGCCATTTCAATAAGGGTGATGCACTATACTAAACAAACACACTACTATATCATAAAGCAATGTTGACGAGGCTGTGTGGTCAAGGTTGTTGATTTCAAATAACTTCCCAATCAAATTCCACTGCTTTATGATCTAATAGTCATTATAAATATATTTCATTCTCTTCTATATATTAGACATATAAGAACCAGTACGCAGTGGTTATTATAGATTGACAACAGAATAGAGAACTATCTGGTGACCTATATAAATCACTCTCGAGACCTCATTCATAGTGGAATCCATCGCCACGAGGGAGAGAGCAGAGGTAGCGTGGAATTCAAGTGCCGTTCCTAAGGGGGGAACACTCGTAACGGCTACAGCTGGGCGCGAACTCCGGGCCTCTCGCACCTGAAGCGAACGCGCTTCCACTGCGCTATCACGAATCCCCCTGCGCTATCACGACTTCCACAGCGTTATCACGACTTCAACTGCGCTATCACGACGTCCACTGCGCTATCACGACTTCCACTGCGCTATCACGACTTCCCATGCACTATCACGATTTACACAGCGTTATCACGACGTCCACTGGCTATCACGACTTCCTATACCAGCAGTTATAAATTTGTCTCAAACGACAGCGGTCACTTTGAGCTCGATATCCAACAAGGCCATTAGCAATACATTGTAACCCGCTGTGAGAGATCACGTGTCATCAAGGACACTATTTAGCTCTTCCCTAGCGTTGTCACTATACATTTAATTATTATATTAATAATTAAAACACCGTCGTGACGTCATACTAAAGTCGTCACCGCATACCTGTGTACTTGCTGTACATTATTTATAATAGTTGAATGCTCTCATTAGGCCAGCGTATTATATCAAATCATAAATGGACGAAATTATCAATTTTATAATATAGGATTTTACTATCATGAGTAATGAAAACATATTGCACTAATTTACGCAATATTCCGCACATTTTGATACCAAATGTACCTATATTTTTTTTTCTAAAAGGATATAAATGTTACCTAATGCAAGTGCACAGTTACAGACGTACCTCGATAACACGTTGGACTGGTAATCCAGGGATCGCTGGTTCGATCCCCCATCTGACCCAAATAAAACTAACACTCTTTCAGATGGAATTTAAGCAGTGCATGTAAAAGAACCAGAGGAGACTCTGGAATGGGTCTCTGTCTGTGTCATTGCACTATCCTCCAACAATTTAAAATGACTAATCTGTTCAGGAGGCGTCGCTCATATGGGGCAACCGGTAGCGACGATAAATAAACGTAAAAACATACACAGTGCACAGTTTCTTTTTTGGGGTGTCAGTATATATAATAATATTTAATACACGTATAATGTTGCATTTCTTTTATAATAATATGAACAGAACCGAACATATTCTGTTCTATCAGTCCTCGACAAATCCACTCGTCCGCTCGTATTTACGAGTGACTTTTCGATCTGGACGAGTAGAAATTCCAAGTCGCTTGCCCAGTCGGACGAGTGAAAATTTCAGCTAAATATCCAATATAAATCGAAGGAACAAAATAAAATAATATCCGTTTTACTTTTTTCGGAATGATTACCAGGCGTGATAATGGGAAATCACCGAGGATATTTTAATGTGTTTATGCTGCAACATAATTGCATTTATTAATAAATTAAAGTGCAATTCTGACGATTTTTAATTTTCCTAAAATACATGGGACGAGTGATAGTCCAATCTGAACGAGTGGGACAGTGGCATCACTCGCCAAGTAGGACGAGTAAGAAATTAAACATTTGTCGAGGCCTGTCTATAACAATATGAAAAATAGGTGTCACTGCGCGTGCCAAAATATTGTCGTAGAACCCGTAAACAAATTCGAAGAACTAATTACTCATAGACTTCATTTTATTATATATACATGCGATTAATAAAAAGTTTCAAAATTTCAAAGTTTTATTTGTTTAAATCCAGAAGGTCTCAGACCCATGTGGCATACATGTACATATACAAAAATATGGCGACAGCAATTCATTATAACAATATATCTAATTAATTATATAATACTAAAGCAAATATTTATATGTGATAATATGTTATAATATAGATGAAAAAGTCTTTAATAACATATGCATGCCATGTTAACTTACTTTAAAGGCTTTTATTTTTATAAGTAACACACCAAACATCGTTCATGCAATTATTAAGAACGTATTAAGTAAATAATAAATTTATTATTAGTATATAAATAAAATTATTTTATTATATAGATTAATATTCTGAAAACTAAAATATATAATCAATTGGACTTTAAATTGCAGCTGTATTATAAACCATCCGTTATAATCTCAGCTAATACTGTGTAAGCCGAGTACAGCTGATATGAACCAGGCGTACATATGTGACGGGAATAGTCTACCAGACATTTAATAACTGCAACTGTGAGTTCTGATGTGCCGGATCGATATTATCAGAACTATGATCTGAAGTGTAATAAAAGTCTCTAAGCTGATTTCATACATATTTTCAAGATACCTCTATACGTCATATCTGCACATTGCTATATAGATTTAATGTCATTAATTGTCACATTCCCCTTTTCTACTCTACCAGCCAATTCCTAGCCTGGGAACAGACGTCGATATATTTTGTCTGGTCAGTCAAATACATATATTTTAACACCGATACTATTAATTGGGCCGTATTGAGTTTCTGGTCATCCCCCAGAAGTTAAAAAGTGAAAATCGACAGACTGGCACCCAGGCTAGCCAATTCCATATATCATCATATTCCACAACATATTACTATATATATATAGTTTCTCTACTTTCCAGCTTTTAGCATTACTATGCAATTCCAATGTGCAGTTTTCAGTAATAAATTTATAGTCCTATCTTTTGATTGCTTTTGATTTGTGTCTCTATATAGTGAGTGCCTCGTGGTAGATTGACCTTTGTTAAGCGAGTTCTCTCATAGCATCAACACTTTATTATTACTATTAATCTAATGCATAACGTCCACAACGAGATCATTTATTATCCATTTACCTCTCATTTTTAATAGATCAAGGTAACGAGTGTAAGATTAATGCATTGCTATAATGAATATAGATACATGACATGTTTCCCTAGACGATTCCGTGGACAATAAGGTTATCAAACGTTATTTTTCCAATCTCAAACTCTAGTTTTCTGATTGATTCAATGAAGTACGAAATCGCATACTCAACAATAATATTATTTCAACAAAGCTTATAGTTAGAGTAGTGATGTACAATACGGTGTAAATGTTCTAGTTCTTTTAAATTAGAAGATAAGAGTTGTTAAATTTCAAAATAGGGCTTCTAGGTTTATTCCTGATAAAGATTTATTTTAAATTCTTGATACAGATTTTGACGCCCATTCAGCTGAATTATTCCTTGAACTAAATATGCTGACATTTCCAGAAAGGATTATTGTTCAATACGCTGTCTTGATGTATAAAAGTCGAACTGATTGTGTGGCGTCCGTGGTCCAGTGGTAGAGCGTCGGATTTGGAATCGAACGGTCCCGGGTTCGATACGTATGTAGTATCATTGAGCAAGGCACCTCACACACATTGCTTAGTACTGGTTAATCGCTTAGGTCGGCTAAACCTACCGAGGAAAACATGTCTAAGTCCCCGCGAGGGGTTTGACATTAAAGGAACATATATGCATACATACATTGCCAGAAAGGAGGGTTTCGTGATCTATGTTGAAATAGTGAAGACTGTTAGCTAGCGGTGTACGGCAAACATTGTAGATTCTATGCTCAAACAAATAGTGGAAGTTTGTCTCCATTTGACAACAATTGCATAGAGCTGTAGGAGTAATATGTTTTTAGGAACATGTGATAGTTAAGACAACTACATTTTGTGCAAAGACGTGCATTAAGATATACATTAAACCACAGTAACCCACATAACATGGCACCTCATATTTTGTTCATATCATATCTTCATAACTGGAAGAAATAAACTAACTGGGAGCGTGATAAGGAAGTCGTGATACATGATCAAGTCTCTTAGAAATTCACTTTCAGTTCAGATATCCAAACCCGTCCTTTGAGATCATCTTCTACTCTACATCTTTCTCATCCATGACATAGAAGAAGTGAATTATACAGAAAAACACGTGTTTACCCTGGCACTACGTACTGCCTGGAATGCTTTACCAAATAATATTAAAAATGCATCATCAGTTTAAGCAGGTCACAATTATATTTATTACAATACTACAGTCTACATCCGTTATGTCGAATTCCGTTGGATTGAACAAAATATTTCGACATAACAGACGTTTAACTTAACGAAATTCGATATAAACAGATCCAGACTTCGAGATAACCAGATAATTCGACATAACCGACTTTGACATAGCGGATGTAGACTGTATATAAATAATATATTTACTTGCAGCTCTCTAACTCTGTTATGACTAAAATTACAAGAATATCATGGATGTATTTATAAAATATGCTGACATGCAGTGTATACTTTTCTAAAACAAATTCCAGTGAGGGCGTTATGGAATATTGACCTTGTCAAATATGTGTCCTCTATATAAGTCTCTATTATTAGCATTATTTAGTATTATTTATTATTATTATTATTATTATTATATCACTTAACCTTGCTATCTGAGCAATCTGTTTTTAATGTGTAGGCATTGCGGTTTTTGACGCCCAACATATCTACGTCCCCGCGAGGGGTTCGACATTAGCGGAAGATAGATAGATAGAATTTATTAGTTGTCTCCAAACTAAAAGTAAAGCTTTCTGATTGGTGGAGCAGATTACAAATCTCAGGCACAACCATTTAAATGACATACGTTTGAGATCTAGGTCAACTTGTATTACCTCCATTACAGTTGTGTATATTTTGGCATACATCCTTTGATGGAGCGCAAATCGAACATTCTGCAGTCGACTGTCTACCGATAGCCGATTATGCCTCTTATCTCCCAGTGATAACCCAGCTTACGTATTGAATACCAGGTAAAATAAATTGATATCGACCGTTGCCAAGGAAACGAAATGTGATGACAGTCATATTTTCTGACGCAGTACGACCATTTCAGCGCTAATTACAGGTGAAATGTATTGATTTGAAGTAACACTGTTCTATATAATTGATCAGAAATCTCCGTTTCCCAATGGTATATTCCTTTTGCTTGGTGACAGTTTATGGGTGAAACTCTCAATATTACGTATCGATTTGCATTGGCTGAGGCTATTTTGTATCATGATTATAATCTTTATTATCGTTGTCGTCTGTAATATGTACACCATATCATAAAAGCATAAAGTATTCTATAAATCAGCACGTTTTCCTTTTTCTATTACAATCAGGACAGTACCTATCGATTTGTGGGCAAACGATATTTTGTCTTACGATATTAATCTTTCTTGTGGTCTCGACAGACAGACAGACAGACAGACAGACAGACAGACAGACAGACAGACAGACAGACAGACAGACAGACAGACAGACAGACAGACAGACAGACAGACAGACAGACAGACAGACAGACAGACAGACAGACAGACAGACAGACAGACAGACAGACAGACAGACAGACAGACAGACAGACAGACAGACAGACAGACAGACAGACAGACAGACAGACAGACAGACAGACAGACAGACAGACAGACAGACAGACAGACAGACAGACAGACAGACAGACAGACAGACAGACAGACAGACAGACAGACAGACAGACAGACAGACAGACAGACAGACAGACAGACAGACAGACAGACAGACAGACAGACAGACAGACAGACAGACAGACAGACAGACAGACAGACAGACAGACAGACAGACAGACAGACAGACAGACAGACAGACAGACAGACAGACAGAGTTCAGTTATGTCTCACTTTTATTAGTTAAATATATAAAACATCTGAAATGCACAAAACCAGTCAAAAATGACTTATGGGAGACAGCATATAATATAGCTATTTACATTTCAGTAATGGACAGTAAATGAACGTGAACTGAATTACAATGATACGAAATAAAATATATAATCGGTATTAAACCAAATATACAACAAATCATCTAAGACATAAAATATGATCATAATTCAATAAAACATTTACAGTTTTTTATTGAAGTTTATTTAACGTCGCTACCGAGCTACTTTGAGCGACGGGCAGTTTACATAGGCAGTCGCTCGTATGGGCAACCGGTAACGACGATAAATAAACGTAAAACACACACCATCCTGGCTGACCACCTGCTTGTAACATGTGGTCGTGATTTTAAAGACGAACTGCGTTTCTTTTAAATGTATCAGTGGAATGTGTTCTAAAACTGATGGCTTACTGGTAGTTGTGTTAATAATTATGAAGATAGGTGTGAATACCACGCATGTGTGTGTGTGTGTGTCATGTTTAATTATCGTCGCTTCCAGTTGCCCATATGAGCGACGCCTCCTGAAGAGATTAGTCATTATAGATTTTTGGAGGATAGTGCAATGATACAGACAGAGATCCATTCCAGTCTCCTCTGGTTCGTTTATGTGTACGGTGTAAAGCACCGACACGAGACCTCGGCTTAAAGTACCATCTGAAAGACTGTTAATTTTAATAGGGTCAGACGGGGGATCGAACCTGCTATCCCTGGATTTCCAGTTCACGCAGATGTATACTGTGGTTAGTGGATGTGAAGAAGAAAAACAGCAACAGTCGTGATAGCTCAGTGGATGCGCGTTCGCTTTAGGTGCGAAAGGTCTGGAGTTCGAACCCCGCTGGAGCCGTTACGATTGTGCCCTTAGGCAAGGCATTTAAATTCCACGTTGCCTCTTCTCTCTCCCTCGTGGCGATGGATTCCATCAGGAATGAGGTCTCGAGAGTGATTAATATAAGTTATATGAACTTGTTTCGCAATCGAGCTAAACTAAATTTGTATAAACTAAAAACAGCAACACCAATGACTGTCACAATTTCCAATAACTTGCTATCATACTGTCTGTCTGTCTGTCTGTATCATTGCATTATCATCCAAAATCTAACATGACTAATCTCTTTTGGAGGGGTCACACATATGTACAACCGGTAACGACGATAAATAAACGTATATTCAAGTCTTACTACAGCTTGGTATCAGGCTTGTCTTAACGTCTTACTACAGCTAGGTACCAGGCTTGTCTTAAGGTCTTACTACAGGTTGGTACCAGGCTTCTCTTAAAGTCTTACTACAGATTGGTACCACGCTTGTCTTAAAGTCTTACTACAGCTTGGTACCACGCTTGTCTTAAAGTCTTACTACAGCTTGGTAACAGGCTTGTCTTAAAGTCTTACTACAGCTTGGTACCAGGCTTGTCTTAGAGTCCTACTGCATCTTGGTACCAGGCTTGTCTTAAAGTCTTACTACAGCTTGGTAACAGGCTTGTCTTAAAGTCTTACTACAGCTTGATACCAGGCGTGTCTTAAAGTCTTACTACATCTTGGTACCAGGCTTGTCTTAAAGTCTTACTACAGCTTGGTACCAGTCTTGTCTTAAAGTCTTACTGCAGCTTGGTACCAGGCTTGTCTTAAAGTCTTACTACAGTTTATTACCAGGCTTGTCTTAAAGTCTTACTACATCTTGGTACCAGGCTTGTCTTAGAGTCTTACCACAGCTTGGTACCAGGCTTGTCTTAAAGTCTTACTACAGCTTGGTACCAGGCTTGTCTTAGAGTCTTACTACAGCTTGGTACCACGCTTGTCTTAAAGTCTTACTGCAGCTTGGTACCAGGCTTGTCTTAAAGACTTACTACAGCTTGGTACCAGGCTTGTCTTAAAGTCTTACTGCAGCTTGGTACCAGGCTTGTCTTAAAGACTTACTACAGCTTGGTACCAGGCTTGTCTTAGAGTCTTACTACAGCTTGGTACCAGGCTTGTCTTAAAGTCTTACTAGAGCTTGGTACCAGGCTTGTCTTAAATTCTTACTGCATATTGGTACCAGACTTGCCTTAAAGTCTTACTACAGCGTGGTACCAGGCTTCTCTTAGAGTCTTACTACAGCTTGGTACCACGCTTCTCTTAGAGTCTTACTACAGCTTGTCCTCCAATCGTTATAGTTCTTGAGTTAATGTGCGTTTGTGGGTGTGTTTTTGCGTCGTATTTATCGTCGCTACATACAATTCAATAATGTTTTATTTTCTTATTGGTATCTGAAAACACTGGAAATAGGTCATGGAGTGTCATTAGATTTGTGTCATTATAATTTAGGCACAATTCTAATTAATGACACAATTATATTGAAATTCTATGACATATCTGCCTGTCATTTTCACCACTAGCATGTTCAGAGTTAAACTACATAATATTATATATCTTTGTCGCTGTAGTGCATTAGTGGTTTGTGAAAAGTTGTACTGTTCAGTAGTTTATACACATTTCAACTCGATTGCGAAACAAGTTCTTAAATATTATATACTGAGTCAAAAAAGAAACGATACCAAGCCAATTTGACGAAACAGATGCAAACATATAAATGCCCGTGATAAGCCACCACCGTTCAGTTCGGAGTGACGTATGACTATGATATTCATCCATATACACAGGTAAATAATGCATCCATATTTTCCTAACGCCGATTTTCCGTTTGGCACGTGATACTCGAGGAACACGATTTGCTATACATGGATAGATCCACAAACCAGTTTGTTGTACTCATATTGTAATTATTTCGAGCAAACACAAAAAAAAAAAACGATCTGCATTTTCCTCGAAAGAAATGCCCAGACTCTACCAACATGCGAGCATGCTAGCAATTGGGATGGTTGAAGCTGGTTTACGTCATAACGACGTCGCTAATCGCCTCGGTGTGTCCCGGATCACGATCACACGTCTACTTAGACGGTACCGAACACGTGGATCAACTGACGACCGCCCACGCGTGACTACGCCAGAACAGGACCGTCATATTCGGACGTCACATTTACGTGACCGCTTCCAGCCTGCTACTCATACCACCATTGTTACTCCTGGGAGGACCAACAATAGAATCAGTGCTCAAACAGTTCGGAACAGGCTCGCTGAACGTGGAATCCGTCCTTACAGACCGTACACCGGGCCCATGACGCGACGTCACCGGAACGAACGTCGTGAGTGAACGGGTGAACATGCACGTTGGACTTGCTTACAGTGGAATTCCGTTATGTTTAGTGACGACTCGTGTTTCTGTTGACGGCGTGCGGATGGCAGGGCTCGAGTTTATCGTCGACAGGGAGAACGTTACGCCGATGCGTGTGTACGTGAGGTGGATCGGTTTGGAGGCGGTAGCGTTATGGTATGGGATGGCATCACATTCGACGGCGGCACACAACTGATTATTGTTAACGGAAACTTAACCGCACAGCGGTACTGTGACGAAATTATTACTCCCGTTGTTTTGCCATTCTTTAACGTCAATCGACGCGTCACACTGTTCCAACAGAACACCGCCAGATGCCATACTGCACGCATTACCACTCACTTATTGTGACAGGGGAACATTGAACGTTTACCGTGGCCAGCATTGTCACCAGACGTGTCTCCGATAGATATATTTATGGGATACCTTAGACCGTCGTGAAGACTCCGTCAGCCGGCGACGTTACACCAACTGAGGAATATTCTGCGTCAGGAGTGGAACAACATTGACCAATATGAGATTCTGACACTTATTCGTTCCAGGCGACGGCGCTGCATTGCAGTGAGAGATGCCAATGGAGGTCATACACGGTATTGACTGTTGTGTGAATATTCCACTTGACCTCTTAGTCACAAATGACGCCACAACGTAACAGATAACGATGGTATGATCGAATTTAAACTTGTAACATTGTCTCATATGTTTCAATCTCTGTACACAAAATTTCAGATGAATTGCTTATTTAGTAATTAAAATACATATATGTTTATACCATGTATCGTTTCTTATTTGACTCAGTATATTAATCACATTCAAGATCTCATTCCTGGTGGACAGACGGATCTGAAGTCCAGTTGTAACACGCTGGACTGATAATCCAGGGATCGCATGTTCGATTACCCGTCTGACCCTAATAAAATTAACAATCATTCAGATGGGACTTTAAACGGAGGTCTCGTGTCGGTGCTTTACACCGTGCACGTAAAAGAACCAGAGAAATGAGTCTCTGTCTGTATCATTGCACCATCCTGAAAAAAACTAAAATGACTAATCTCTTCAAGGAGGCGTCGCTCATATGGGCAACTGGTAGCGACGATAAATAAACGTAAAACACACAACCACACTCCTGATGTAATCCATCGTCACGATGGAGGGAGAAGATGTAACGTTGAATTTAAATACCCTGTCTAAGGGCACAATCGTAACGGCTCTAGCGGTGCGCGGACTCCGGCCCATTCGCACATGAAGCGACCGCGCTGTCACGATCATGACTTCCACCAACTGTTCATTCAATGTAGTAGGTGGTCATTATGTTGTCAATGAGATGAATGTGGGTCATGCTGGGTGTAATTAATGCCGTGTCCGCCTCGCAACCTTAGGCAAGACATCTAAATGAACAGTGTCTCTTTATAGCAGATATGTCTATAAACTGAGTTCTTTATAGGCTATAACGCAATGGGAAGCTTCGTCATATCAATGCGTATAGTAAGTGATTGAAGATGCTTAAGTCACTGTTGAGGTAGGGTTGAAATACAGTCAAACCTGTGTTAGTGGTCACCTCCATTAAGCAGCCAACCTGTATTAAGCAGCCAGTTTCCAAATTCCCAATCGGTCATTTTATTATATATTTGACCTCTATTAAGCAGCCACCTGTGCTAAGCAGCCATTTTCTCTGACTCCATTGGCTGGCTGCTTATGGCAGGTTTGACTGTATATAAAGAGAGATACAACAAGAGGTATTAATATAGAAGTAAGTATACTAAGTAGGTAGGTAGGTAGGTAGTTTTGTGTGGGTGGGTAGGTAGGTAAGTAAATTCTTTATTTAGAGTGGGCAACCCATTTAGCAAGGCTAATCTTCCACTGGGTTCTTCGTCACCGTACAGCTTAAACTTTATTTATTTTACATCGATTGCGAAGAGAACCAACGAGAATGATTAATATAAGTTGTTAATACCTGCTTCGCAATCGTTAACTCGTAAAATAAAGAAAGTTTAAACAAAGTATTCAATTGCAATGCAAATGTTTCGTTTACATTTTATCAACAATCTGTTTTGACATTAGCCATGTTTCATGATGTCGAATTTTAGCAATTTTACTTATGGTACGACGACAGCTGAAATTATCAGAAATTCAATAAGGTTCGATTAGCGGTTTGGGTGTATGTATTTTACGTTTATTTATCGTCGCTACCGGTTGCCCATATGAACGATGCCTCCTGTAGAGATTAGTCATTTTAGATTTTTGGAGGATAGTGTAATGACACAGACAGAGACCCATTGCAAGGGTCTCCTTTGGTTGTTTTACGTGCACGGTGTAAAGCACCTAAACGAGACCGCGGCAGAACGTCCAATCTGAAAGATTGTTAATTTTATTAGTCAGACTGGGGATCGAACCTGCTATCCATGGATTACCAGTCAAACGTGTTAACCACTGGACTACAGATCAGTCTGTGCGGTTTGGATGTTAAATAAAAAATATCTATGTATGACAGACAAGGCAACAAGTCAGGCTCCGTTGTCGAGTGGTTACGTTCGCTGACTTGGTGCATCAAGTACTGGTTAACAGCTGGATCCTGCCCAGGAAAAGTGTTGTTAGGTAAACTGTCCGTCGCTCAAATGGGCAATCGGTAGGGACGTTATATAAAATTAAAATAAATATATCAATGCATTTTCCCAGGCTATCATGCTCCTACAATATGACATTTCCTACACCGTATCAAATATAGTCGCCGGCCTGCTGGGCACTAACAATACACAGTCTGCAACTAGCAACATGGCGATGTTTTAAATATCCACATGAGATAAGTATAGCTGATGAGAATCATACAGCTATTTCCTTCAAATTACGATGATAAATATTTATGGAAAGTTGCTTGAGGCACAATTATCTTTCAGTTATTTATTGGGGAATAACACATGGCTTGGAGGTGTGACGCCTAAAAATAAACTACGGAGTTCGAACCCCGCTGGAGACGTTACGATTGTGCCCTTATGCAAGGCATTTAATTCCACATTGCGTTTTCTCTCTCCCTCGTGGCGATGGATTCCACAGGAATGTGGTCTCGAGAGTGTTCACTATAAGTTGTAAGAACTTGTTTCGCAATCGAGCTCAAATTAATTTGTATATACTAATAAAATAAATAAACTACGCAGGCCGTAGGCCTAAGCGGTTAATTCCGGCGCTCAGAATGACAAACCATGTTATATTCGACTATGAAAAATGCATATATAAATATTATTTCAATTCTAACATGACCAAAATATATAAAATATGTTGTAATATTGGTTAGAATGTGTAAATGACGTCACAAACTATAAATATGCTAGTACAATGACTTCCGGTTTGACGGCACTCGTTAAGAATGTTTTGTTGCAAATTTAAACATGTTAAATTTCTCCTTTGCGTATACAGACACATTAGAATAAAAAATGAACACGGTTCAGCAATAACGACGTCTGACTGGTTTACCAGATTACACAATTTTAACACCAGGTAGTCTCGTAGAATTAGTCAGTGGACACTTAATGTAAAGTGTAGACGTTTTAGATGTTCATTGCCACTGTATTCCCTAGTGTGGTCCGAATCAGTACTTAGCAGTAGTTCTATATATATATGAACTTAGTATCTACAAGTTCGAACCCCCAATCAGACCGTGTCTATTTATATGAAAAAGTTTCTTAAGGAGTTTGGGGCACCAAGTACTTGTTAACCGCTGGAGCCTGCCAAGGAAATGTGTTGTTTTTTCCCAATCCTAACTGTGCTGTTGCAACTATTCCTATGTTATGTACCGTTCTTGAATACAATATTGTTTAAACTAAAGGTGTTGTTAAAGGTAGACTGCCCACCGGCGATATAGCCCAAAATAGTGCTGATGAAGGTGTAAAACCCGAACACAGCAAACAACAAAGTATCTACATACATCTATATACACCCTCTCCGTAGCCTAGTGGTTAAGACGTCCGCCTACGGAGCATGAGGTCGAAGGTTCGAATCTCGTCAGGGGTTCGTTCTGATATAGCCGGTTGGTGAGCCGCCAGCTAGTTAAATAATTGTTACGGATTTCCTACCAGCCTGACGCCAGGCATACACGCATAATGATTCAGAAGTACTGATGTTCATAAAAATATGTATCTCATAAGTCAGAAATGGCTGGCCCTTTAAAAAGCGATGACACTATAATTAACAAACACTTTTACATCTACATTAATTTAGATCACTGAACCAAATTTCTAAACGGCCACCTGTTTTTTTACAATATTTGGGAAAAACCTACAATCATACAATATCAATAATCATATCATCATTTAATACATTTTATTCCATATGTTTATACAACAATTCACTAAAATTAAAAAAGTGGCTAAAACGTAACAATGAAAACAATAAGGTCACCCTCACAACTAAAAGTCACAAATCTGAAAACTTCGCTATTATGGTATTTCTATAACTCGTATGTCCCCCTTCTGCGGCAATAACGGCACGACACCTCGCCCTCATTGATACAATGTATCTTTGGAGATAGCGTTGCGGAATTGTTGCCCATGTCTGCATTATGTCACGCTCTAATTCATGCATATTAAGGTGCTGTGTTTGGGCTCTGACCTTCCTTTTCAACAGGTCCCATACTATGGGGTTCAAATCGGGGCTTTTCGCCGGCCATGCCAGAGTTTGCACGTTGTTAGCAGCCAACATAGCCCGAGTGTTCCTGGCAACATGGCAGGGAGCGTTGTCTTGTGCCAAAATCATACCACGATTGCCATTAACATGCGGTACAAGGACGGGTTGTAGGATATCGTTTTGATATTTTCTGGCATTTAAGTTATCTCGAATTGGTACAATGGGTGTCCTAGTATGCATTGTCACGCCAGCCCAGACCATCAATGAGCCGCCTCCGTACTTATCGACCTGTACTACACAGTTTGCGCTGTTTCGCTCGCCCCGACGGCGGTATGCTCGGACGCGTCCGTCGGCCACACGGAGTGTAAACCTTGACTCATCCACAAATATAACATTAGACCACTCCGCTCTCGTATCCCTGAAATGCCGTCTAGCCCATGCTAACCGTGCCCGTCTATGGTTAGAATTGGACCCTTTTGTGGTCGTCGGGCTCGTAATCCGAAGGCTCTGAGACGATTACGTACAGTTTGTGCATGGATGTGGCGGTTATGTGTGCCAATAGTGACTCTTGCCGTTCTGGTAGCTGGGGTGAAGCGGTCCCGTAAGTGGGAAACAATAATGTACCGGTCCTGTCTGCGTGTGGTTACCCTCCCTTTAAGGCGTCGTCGGATGTCGGCTACACTTCCGGTACGTCTAAACTTCGCCCATAGCTGCTGAATGGTGGAATGCTGTCTATTGAAATGTTGAACAACCTGAAATGATAATAAAAGGGCCATAACTCCGAAGTTCCTAGAGTGATATTGCTGGTTATCGGACTTTCAAGATGGCTGTATAAGAATATAACATTTGATGATTTTTGACAACATTGAGGTCAACTGGTTAATTTCATCACAAATTTGTACCTACCTGCCTAATTGAAGTACCAGCATCCAGCATGCCAACAGCTCGCCCGCGGTCTTCAATGATCGTTTTCGCCATGTTTTGTGTGTTTTATATTCTGTACTAGACAGGGATTATACTACATATAAAATGGACACTCGCCATGCTATGCACGTGGCCCTCGTGCCAATTTATACAAATCGGTCTCTCCTTTCTGCTTGATCAAATCTGGCACCAGAAACGTGTTTTCTTTTTAGATATCGATTTATTATAGCGTATAGAACTCCGTTGCCAATTTTAGAATTTATACATATAACCATTCTCTTGAAATCGCATTTTATATATTGGCCGTTTAGAAATTTGGTTCAGTGTATATATGAATCGTTATCAGCAATTAGCAATACATAAGCATATAACAATGAGATGATATCGGAAATAGTTTGTTTATTATGATGTACACTATGTGTTTGTTAAGTATCGCATGGCTATACGCGATATTGAGGACCATACCATTACACTAAGATATAGTGAAACACGCTTTTATTTCGACTAAATGATTGTATCTCATTATACCTGGTCGATATCAACTACCTGGATCACCTATATCGTGTTTATTTTATTGGTTTTCTGTTTATATACATATTTCACATATCGCGTTGGACCAATACCAACTACCTGGATCACCTATATCGTGTTTATTTTATTGGTTTTCTGTTTATATACATATTTCACATATCGCGTTGGACAAGTACCTGGATCACCTATATCGTGTTTATTTTATTGGTTTTCTGTTTATATACATATTTCACATATCGCGTTGGACAAGTACCTGGATCACCTATATCGTGTTTATTTTATTGGTTTTCTGTTTATATACATATTTCACATATCGCGTTGGACCAGTACCTGGATCACCTATATCGTGTTTATTTTATTGGTTTTCTGTTTATATACATATTTCACATATCGCGTTGGACCAGTACCTGGATCACCTATATCGTGTTTATTTTATTGGTTTTCTGTTTATATACATATTTCACATATCGCGTTGGACCAGTACCTGGATCACCTATATCGTGTTTATTTTATTGGTTTTCTGTTTATATACATATTTCACATATCGCGTTGGACCAGTACCTGGATCACCTATATCGTGTTTATTTTATTGGTTTTCTGTTTATATACATATTTCACATATCGCGTTGGACCAGTACCTGGATCACCTATATCGTGTTTATTTTATTGGTTTTCTGTTTATATACATATTTCACATATCGCGTTGGACCAGTACCTGGATCACCTATATCGTGTTTATTTTATTGGTTTTCTGTTTATATACATATTTCACATATCGCGTTGGACCAGTACCTGGATCACCTATATCGTGTTTATTTTATTGGTTTTCTGTTTATATACATATTTCACATATCGCGTTGGACCAGTACCTGGATCACCTATATCGTGTTTATTTTATTGGTTTTCTGTTTATATACATATTTCACATATCGCGTTGGACCAGTACCTGGATCACCTATATCGTGTTTATTTTATTGGTTTTCTGTTTATATACATATTTCACATATCGCGTTGGACCAGTACCTGGATCACCTATATCGTGTTTATTTTATTGGTTTTCTGTTTATATACATATTTCACATATCGCGTTGGACCAGTACCTGGATCACCTATATCGTGTTTATTTTATTGGTTTTCTGTTTATATACATATTTCACATATCGCGTTGGACCAGTACCTGGATCACCTATATCGTGTTTATTTTATTGGTTTTCTGTTTATATACATATTTCACATATCGCGTTGGACCAGTACCTGGATCACCTATATCGTGTTTATTTTATTGGTTTTCTGTTTATATACATATTTCACATATCGCGTTGGACCAGTACCTGGATCACCTATATCGTGTTTATTTTATTGGTTTTCTGTTTATATACATATTTCACATATCGCGTTGGACCAGTACCTGGATCACCTATATCGTGTTTTATTTTATTGGTTTTCTGTTTATATACATATTTCACATATCGCGTTGGACCAGTACCTGGATCACATATATCGTGTTTATTTTATTGGTTTTCTGTTTATATACATATTTCACATATCGCGTTGGACCAGTACCTGGATCACATATATCGTGTTTATTTTATTGGTTTTCTGTTTATATACATATTTCACATATCGCGTTGGACCAGTACCATATTACTTTGTTTTTACCAACGTATTGTTGCAATGTCCGTTTGTACCACTACATGTACAAAGTGATATACGAGAAAGCAAAAGTTAATATACACGTATGACACGACCCATGATTTCAGAAGCTAAGCCTGTATATATACTGACTCTGTTGTATAACAGAATAACATAACTTACAGACAGATATGTAGTGCAGTGGTAACACGCTGGACTGGTAATCCAGGGATCGCAGATTCGATCCCCCGTTTGACCCTAATAAAATTAACAGTCTTTCAGATGGGACGTTAAACCGAGGTCTCGCGTCGGTGCTGTACACCGTGCACGTAAAAGAACCAGAGGAGATTCTGGAATGGGTCTCTGTCTGTATCATTGCACCCTCCTCCAAAAATCTAAAATAACTAATCTCTTCAGGAGGCGTCGTTCATATGGGCAACCGGTAGCGCCGATAAATAAACGTAAAAAACACAAACATAACAGAATAACATGTGATATGTAACGTATGATTCTCACCTGTAGTTTCATTTTACATTTGTATCTTTATTACAAGTCTTGCCTCGAATACCCACAACCGAGGTCGAGTTATCAAGTGCGCTTTCATTGCAAATCGCCTCTCACAGGTACAGGTGATACATATGAAGTACGCGATAGTTGTGAAGTGGTATTCGGGGAGTAGAGAGTCGAGTACTTGTTTCTACCGAGGATACCTGACGGGTTTCTCTCTATCACAACATGCTGACCGCCCGTGACTGGCCCCGGTAGCCGAGTGGTTAAAACATTGACTTTATATCATTTGCCCTTCACAGCAGTATGTTCAAATCCACTGGGAGTGTAGAATGAACAACTCACTGTGTACCTCAATGTACGTCTCATGATACAACCCACTGTACATCTCGCGGTACACTTCACGGAACAACTCACGGAACAACTCACGGTACAACTCACGGAACATCTCGCGGTACACCTCACCGTACAACTCACGGAACAACTCACCGAACAACTCACCGAACAACTCACCGTACAACTCACGGAACAACTCACCGAACAACTCACGGAACAACTCACGGTACAACTCACGTAACAACTCACGGAACAACTCACGGAACAACTCACTGTACAACTCACTGTACACCTCACGGTACCCCTCACTGTATACAACTCACGGTACATCTCACGGAACAACCCACTGTACATCTCACGGAACAACTAACTGTACAACTCACGGAACAACTCACGGAACAACTCACCGTACATCTCACGGAACAACTCACTGTACAACTCACGGAACAACTCACTGTACAACTCACGGAACAACTCACGGTAGACCTCACGGAACAACTCCCCGCACACCTCATCATACACCTCACGGTACACCTCACTGTACACCTCACTGTACACCTCACCGTACACCTCACTGTACACCTCACCGTACACCTCAACGTACACCTCACCGTACACCTCACCGTACACCTCACCGTACACCTCACCATACACCTCACCATACACCTCACCGTACAACTCACCGTACACCTCACCGTACACCTCACTGTACAACTCCCCGTACAACTCACCGTACACCTCACCATACACCTCACCGTACAACTCACCGTACACCTCATCATACACCTCACCGTACAACTCCCCGCACACCTCATCATACACCTCACCGTACACTTCAATGTACAACTCACCGTACACCTCATCATACACCTCACCGTACACCTCACCGTACAACTCCCCGCACACCTCACCGTACAACTCACTGTACAACTCCCCGCACACCTCACCGTACAACTCACCGTACACCTCATCATACACATCACCGTACACCTCACCGTATACCTCAAGGTACAGCTATCTGTGGTTGCGTCCATGCTCAATACTCTGACATGTTGCTACGGAGATGCTACGTAACTTGATTAGCCTACGCAAGGACTTGCCAAGTACACAACGGACACTGCTGATACTACATGCTTTAATATATGTTGCTACGCGGTGCTATACGTTGCTATGCTGTTCTTTGTGTGTATATTTTAACGTGCATGTGAATCCGAAGCAAGGCATGGTTATTTTGCATATGAAATGTTCATCTTACTATTGAATTCAAACTTCTAAAGACAGAAATGGAAATGAAAATGCCAGTTTATTGAAATCAACAAGTCCTGTCACGGAAATCACGCAGACGTCTTTTTGTGTGAGGGAATATTGAATCTACAACTCCCGATTGTTATTACAAAATCAAAACGTATTGATATGTTCACGATTTTCTGACAGTTGCAAGAGTATGTCACACAAATGAAATGGGCTTCGCCGTACATTATCGTATGAACGATGACCTAGTTTAAACATATTAATTTTTATTCATCGATATATTTACATGTGTACATGTTGTTACATTAATATACAAGAACATATGGATTAAATCGAAAGCATTTTAGACAGTTCAAAACTTCTTTTTGTTATGAAAAATATCTCGATGTTATATCTAACAATACTATTACTACAAGAAAGCAATTAACACACGTTATGTTCACATAGAAATAGAAGTTGGTAGATTCTATTTAGTTCATAGAAATTATAGAATTTGGTTTAAACATATTTATTTTCTATCATGTACATGGTTATTTACAATTGAAATAAGAAATTGGACAGAAAGTTATACAGCTTATGGTTGTCCTCTCCTTTATTTAATTATAGAATTTGTAAATTATGCACATATAATGTGATTGAATCGGAATATCACTTTTTATTATGTTGTCCTAAGTATGCTAGGGTTAGAAATAAATACAGTAGAGACTGTTCATGACCGAATATGCATAAATGTGTGACAATACTGTCGTCTAGAAATAAGAAAACCTTGTAAAATATGTGACTGATGCTTTTAAAATTAGAAAAGAAACCTTTGTTGACTTAAATGCTTCTTAGGTATGCACTCAAATGTGTTATGTCTTTATGTATGCTAGATAGGTGTGTGTTTTACATTTATGTATCGTCGCTACCGGTTGCCCATATGAGCGACGCCTCCTGAAGAGATTAGTCAGTTTAGATTTTTGGAGGATAGTGCAATGATACAGACAGAGACCCATTCCAGAGTTTCCTCTGGATCTTTTACGTGCACGGTGTACAGCACAGAAACGAGACCTCGGTTTAAAGTCCCATCTGAAAGATTGTTAATTTTATTAGGGTCAGACGGGGGATCGAACCTGCAATCCCTGAGTTACTAGTCCAACAGTGTTATCACTGGACTACATATCCGTCTGTGAATATGCGTAGGCATATACATGTTCATTGTATATTATGTATTGGCCATATTCACTGTTTATTTGTTAACTGACCAAAGGCAATTGTATTTGCCTAGTAAAAACCATTAACTCTTTCACCGCCAATGTCGCATAAAAGCAGAGAAAAAAATAGAGAATCCGATCGGACAGAACAGAACATGCCGTCTGATCAGGCTATATGCTGATTGCGCTTCAGACAGTGGAGCAGAAGCACCTGTCCGAATAGCAAACAACATAGATTCTGATCAGACGCGGCGTTAGGTGAGATACTGATATTGAAATGGTGGCCTCGGATTGGTTGAAAAAGTGTCGGAAGCCAATAAAACGCATTGATACATGAATTGATTGGCTACAGACGGATCTGTAATCCAGTGGTAACACGCTGCACTGGTAATCCAGGGATCGCAGGTTCGATCCCCCGTCTGACCCTAATAAAATTAACAGTCTTTCAGATGGGACGTTAAACCGAGGTCTAGTGTCGGTGTTGTACACCGTGCACGTAAAAGAACCAGAGGAGACTCTGGAATGGGTTTCTCTCTGTATCATTGCACTATCCTCCAAAAATCTAAAAAAACTAATCTCTTCAGGAGGCGTCGCTCATATGGGCAACCGGTAGTGACGATAAATAAACGTAAACAAAATTGATTGGCTGAGTATGCATAATTGTCACCAATAGTGAAACTGACTTCTAGTAATTAAAATACAATATGTCAGCTGCATTTTGGAATATTGTAGAATGTTTTTATAATATTTAGTGAAAAATAAGCAGCATATTATAAATGCAGGTGTCAGTGTAGCATTAACCATCATACTATCTTCAGAGTACAGGGTGTGTCCTTTAGTGAGAAATAAGCAGCATAATTTATTATAAATGCAGGTGTCAGTGTAGCATTAACCATCATACTATCTTCAGAGTACAGGGTGTGTCCTTTAGTGAGAAATAAGCAGCATAATTTATTATAAATGCAGGTGTCAGTGTAGCATTAACCATCATACTATCTTCAGAGTACAGGGTGTGTCCTTTAGTGAGAAATAAGCAGCATAATTTATTATAAATGCAGGTGTCAGTGTAGCATTAACCATCATACTATCTTCAGAGTACAGGGTGTGTCCTTTAGTGAGAAATAAGCAGCATAATTTATTATAAATGCAGGTGTCAGTGTAGCATTAACCATCATACTATCTTCAGAGTACAGGGTGTGTCCTTTAGTGAGAAATAAGCAGCATAATTTATTATAAATGCAGGTGTCAGTGTAGCATTAACCATCATACTATCTTCAGAGTACAGGGTGTGTCCTTTAGTGAGAAATAAGCAGCATATTATAAATGCAGGTGTCAGTGTAGCATTAACCATCATACTATCTTCAGAGTACAGGGTGTGTCCTTTAGTGAGAAATAAACAGCATATTATAATGGTGTTTTTGGGTGCAGTGTAGCATTACATCAACTATCTTCAGAGTAGGGTGTGTCCTTTAGTGAAAATAACAGCATATTATAAATGCAGGTGTCAGTGTAGCATTAACCATCATACTATCTTCAGAGTACAGGGTGTGTCCTTTAGTGAGAAATAAACAGCATATTATAAATGCAGGTGTCAGTGTAGCATTAACCATCACACTATCTTCAGAGTACAGGGTGTGTCCTTTAGTGAGAAATAAACAGCATATATTATAAATGCAGGTGTCAGTGTAGCATTAACCATCATACTATCTTCAGAGTACAGGGTGTGTCCTTTAGTGAGAAATAAACAGCATATTATAAATGCAGGTGTCAGTGTAGCATTAACCATCACACTATCTTCAGAGTACAGGGTGTGTCCTTTAGTGAGAAATAAACAGCATATTATAAATGCAGGTGTCAGTGTAGCATTACCCATCACACTATCTTCAGAGTACAGGGTGTGTCCTTTAGTGAGAAATAAACAGCATATTATAAATGCAGGTGTCAGTGTAGCATTAACCATCATACTATCTTCAGAGTACAGGGTGTGTCCTTTAGTGAGAAATAAACAGCATATTATAAATGCAGGTGTCAGTGTAGCATTAACCATCATACTATCTTCAGATAGTACAGGGTGTGTCCTTTAGTGAGAAATAAGCAGCATATTATAAATGCAGGTGTCATTGTAGCATTAACCATCATACTATCTTCAGAGTAGAGGGTGTGTCCTTTAGTGAGAAATAAACAGCATATTATAAATGCAGGTGTCAGTGTAGCATTAACCATCATACTATCTTCAGAGTAGAGGGTGTGTCCTTTAGTGAGAAATAAACAGCATATTATAAATGCAGGTGTCAGTGTAGCATTAACCATCACACTATCTTCAGAGTACAGGGTGTGTCCTTTAGTGAGAAATAAACAGCATATTATAAATGCAGGTGTCAGTGTAGCATTAACCATCATACTATCTTCAGAGTACAGGGTGTGTCCTTTAGTGAGAAATAAGCAGCATATTATAAATGCAGGTGTCAGTGTAGCATTAACCATCACACTATCTTCAGAGTACAGGGTGTGTCCTTTAGTGAGAAATAAACAGCATATTATAAATGCAGGTGTCAGTGTAGCATTAACCATCATACTATCTTCAGAGTACAGGGTGTGTCCTTTAGTGAGAAATAAACAGCATATTATAAATGCAGGTGTCAGTGTAGCATTAACCATCATACTATCTTCAGAGTACAGGGTGTGTCCTTTAGTGAGAAATAAACAGCATATTATAAATGCAGGTGTCAGTGTAGCATTAACCATCATACTATCTTCAGAGTACAGGGTGTGTCCTTTAGTGAGAAATAAACAGCATATTATAAATGCAGGTGTCAGTGTAGCATTAACCATCACACTATCTTCAGAGTACAGGGTGTGTCCTTTAGTGAGAAATAAACAGCATATTATAAATGCAGGTGTCAGTGTAGCATTAACCATCATACTATCTTCAGAGTACAGGGTGTGTCCTTTAGTGAGAAATAAACAGCATATTATAAATGCAGGTGTCAGTGTAGCATTAACCATCACACTATCTTCAGAGTACAGGGTGTGTCCTTTAGTGAGAAATAAACAGCATATTATAAATGCAGGTGTCAGTGTAGCATTAACCATCATACTATCTTCAGAGTACAGGGTGTGTCCTTTAGTGAGAAATAAACAGCATATTATAAATGCAGGTGTCAG
Organism: Archivesica marissinica; assembly: GCA_014843695.1. NCBI lineage: Eukaryota > Metazoa > Mollusca > Bivalvia > Venerida > Vesicomyidae > Archivesica > Archivesica marissinica. The sequence goes on from CM026391.1 coordinate 82,353,656, forward strand.
TGTAGCATTAACCATCACACTATCTTCAGAGTACAGGGTGTGTCCTTTAGTGAGAAATAAACAGCATATATTATTATAAATGCAGGTGTCAGTGTAGCATTAACCATCATACTATCTTCAGAGTACAGGGTGTGTCCTTTAGTGAGAAATAAACAGCATATTATAAATGCAGGTGTCAGTGTAGCATTAACCATCACACTATCTTCAGAGTACAGGGTGTGTCCTTTAGTGAGAAATAAACAGCATATTATAAATGCAGGTGTCAGTGTAGCATTAACCATCATACTATCTTCAGAGTACAGGGTGTGTCCTTTAGTGAGAAATAAACAGCATATTATAAATGCAGGTGTCAGTGTAGCATTAACCATCATACTATCTTCAGAGTACAGGGTGTGTCCTTTAGTGAGAAATAAACAGCATATTATAATGCAGGTGTCTGTAGCATAACATCATCTCAGAGTACAGGGTGGTCCTTTAGTGAGAAATAACAGCTATTATAAATGCAGGTGTAGTGAGCATTACATAATATCTTCAGAACAGCATATTATAAATGCAGGTGTCAGTGTAGCATTAACCATCATATATCTTCAGATACAGGGTGTGTCCTTTAGTGAGAAATAAACAGCATATTATAAATGCAGGTGTCAGTGTAGCATTAACCATCATACTATCTTCAGAGTACAGGGTGTGTCCTTTGAGAAATAAACAGCATATTATAAATGCAGGTGTCAGTGTAGCATTAACCATCATACTATCTTCAGAGTACAGGGTGTGTCCTTTAGTGAGAAATAAACAGCATATTATAAATGCAGGTGTCAGTGTAGCATTAACCATCATACTATCTTCAGAGTACAGGGTGTGTCCTTTAGTGAGAAATAAACAGCATATTATAAATGCAGGTGTCAGTGTAGCATTAACCATCACACTATCTTCAGAGTACAGGGTGTGTCCTTTAGTGAGAAATAAACAGCATATTATAAATGCAGGTGTCAGTGTAGCATTAACCATCATACTATCTTCAGAGTACAGGGTGTGTCCTTTAGTGAGAAATAAACAGCATATTATAAATGCAGGTGTCAGTGTAGCATTAACCATCACACTATCTTCAGAGTACAGGGTGTGTCCTTTAGTGAGAAATAAACAGCATAATATTATTATAAATGCAGGTGTCAGTGTAGCATTAACCATCATACTATCTTCAGAGTACAGGGTGTGTCCTTTAGTGAGAAATAAACAGCATATTATAAATGCAGGTGTCAGTGTAGCATTAACCATCACACTATCTTCAGAGTACAGGGTGTGTCCTTTAGTGAGAAATAAACAGCATATTATAAATGCAGGTGTCAGTGTAGCATTACCCATCACACTATCTTCAGAGTACAGGGTGTGTCCTTTAGTGAGAAATAAACAGCATATTATAAATGCAGGTGTCAGTGTAGCATTAACCATCATACTATCTTCAGAGTACAGGGTGTGTCCTTTAGTGAGAAATAAACAGCATATTATAAATGCAGGTGTCAGTGTAGCATTAACCATCATACTATCTTCAGAGTAGAGGGTGTGTCCTTTAGTGAGAAATAAACAGCATATTATAAATGCAGGTGTCAGTGTAGCATTAACCATCACACTATCTTCAGAGTACAGGGTGTGTCCTTTAGTGAGAAATAAGCAGCATATTATAAATGCAGGTGTCAGTGTAGCATTAACCATCATACTATCTTCAGAGTACAGGGTGTGTCCTTTAGTGAGAAATAAGCAGCATATTATAAATGCAGGTGTCAGTGTAGCATTAACCATCATACTATCTTCAGAGTACAGGGTGTGTCCTTTAGTGAGAAATAAACAGCATAATATTATTATAAATGCAGGTGTCAGTGTAGCATTAACCATCACACTATCTTCAGAGTAGAGGGTGTGTCCTTTAGTGAGAAATAAAAAAAAACCCAAATTGCCAACCCTATAAATGTGTTTGTGTATCAAAGGTAGATCTGTTGAAATATACAGTGTGCCAAACTATATTTATAATGACACTAAGTTATAATGGTGGCCTATGGAAATTTCAATAGCATATATATTTTTTAAACAGATTTTATCAAAGATATTTTATAAGTTTGAAGGTGAATTAAAATGAAACAAATGTAAAATTAGATCTTCGAAAATGTAAATTGAAAAACAAAAAATTAATCTCGCGAAATTTGTTTCGGCGTTGAAGGCGTTCGGTAGTAGACGATTAAAGGTCAGTCACCACTATTGACATTTCATTTCCATAGGCCACCATTATAACACACAGTGCCATTATATGTTCTCCAAAAATAGTTTGGCACAAAAGACTGGCATTTGAGCCACAAGAAAATGTCAAATTTCAATGAGGTTGACGGATTGCGGTTTTTTTAAAATTTCCCACTGAAGGCACCCACCCCCTACTCTGAAGGTAATTTGGTGGTGAATGTTGCACTGACACCTGCATTTATAATATGGTGTTTATTTATCACCAAATAGTATGCAAATATTATAAAATATTCCAAAATGCAGCTCATATATTGTATTTTAATATTTAGAAGTCATTTTCACTATCTACTCAACCAATCAGTTCATGTATCAATAACTCTTAAGGGCGGTGCATAGAGGTAGCTTAGAATTAAGCACATCGTATTGTGCATTAAATATGCATGGCATGGCTTCTGTGTCGGTGCGGTGCATAGATGTAGCTTAGAATTAAACACACCGTATTGTGCATTAAATATGCATGACATGGCTTCTGTGTCGTTGTGGTGCATATAGGTAGCTTAGAATTAAACACATCGTATTGTGCATTACATATGCATGGCATGGCTTCTGTGTCGGTGCGGTGCATAGAGGTAGCTTAGAATTAAACACATCGTATTGTGCATTACATATGCATGGCATAGCTTCTGTGTCGGTGCGGTGCATAGAGGTAGCTTAGAATTAAACACATTGTATTGTGCATTGATTCTGCATGACATAGCTTCTGTGTCGGTGCGGTGCATAGAGGTAGCTTAGAATTAAGCACATCGTATTGTGCATTACATATGCATGACTTAGCTTCTGTGTCGGTGCGGTGCATAGAGGTAGCTTAGAATTAAACACATTGTAGTGTGCATTAATTATGCATGACATGGCTTCTGTGTCGTTACGGGTCATAGAGGTAGTTTAGAATTAAAACAATAGTATTGTCCTTCACACGTTTTCTTAATTAATACAGCACACATAATCTGAGTTGAACATACAAACTACTTTTGTTGTCAAAGCGCAACAACATACATCTATTTATTCTCACCTCCCTTCCAATAAAACGAAAGAAGAAGAATAAAGCAAACTTATATCAATAGGTTTAGGATATACGAGTGCCATTTTCGGATAATCTATATCGTATACGGAACATGCGTCCATGCAATAGATACCGATCCGTTCATGCCTGTAATTAGTGTTTGCCAGTGCTACAAAGTCGTCGTAGAAAGTTCCTGGAAACTCTACAGCCAACTTTGACGAACTAATTGTCGGGGAACAAAGCCTGTCGACTGCCGTTATGTGCTTGTGAATAATGCTTCGCAACTAGTCTAGTGTTACTGCACAGTAACTTGAGTGTATTAGTTCCGGAACGATGAAACCACTTAAGAAATTGTGTCGTGGAACCGGAAGTTATCCTTATTTGTCTCTCCTTACGGAATGGACAGGAAGTTATTTATGTGACGTTCCTTACGGAATGGACATGTTACCGTTAAAAACAAACCGCTGCATGAAAATACCTGGGGCGGGCCGTACAACTAGAGTGGGGGTAGTGATACCACTAGAGCTAGTGGTACAACTAGAGCGGGGTAGTGGTACACCTAGAGTGGGATAGTGGTACACCTAGAGTGGGACAGTGGTACAACTAGAGCGGGGCAGTGGTACACCTAGAGTGGGACAGTGGTACAACTAGAGCGGGGTAGTGGTACCACTAGAGCTAGTGGTACAACTAGAGCGGGGTAGTGGTACACCTAGAGTGGGACAGTGGTACAACTAGAGCGGGGCAGTGGTACACATAGAGTGGGACAGTGGTACACCTAGAGTGGGACACTGGTACAACTAGAGCGGGTAGTGGTACACCTAGAGTGGGACAGTGGTACAACTAGAGAGGGGCAGTGGTACACCTAGAGTGGGACAGTGGTACAACTAGAGCGGGGTAGTGGTACACCTAGAGTGGGACAGTGGTACAACTAGAGCGGGGCAATGGTACAACTAGAGCGGGGCAGTGGTACACCTAGAGTGGGACAGTGGTACAACTAGAGTTGGGCAGTGGTACACCTAGAGTGGGACAGTGGTACAACTAGAGTGGGACAGTGGTACAACTAGAGTGGGACAGTGGTACAACTAGAGCGGGGTAGTGGTACACCTAAAGTGGGACAGTGGTACAACTAGAGCGGGGCAGTGGTACAACTAGAGTGGGACAGTGGTACAACTAGAGCGGGGCAGTGGTACAACTAGAGCGGGGCAGTGGTACACCTAGAGTGGGACAGTGGTACAACTAGAGTGGGGCAGTGGTACACCTAGAGTGGGACAGTGGTACAACTAGAGTGGGACAGTGGTACAACTAGAGTGGGACAGTGGTACAACTAGAGCGGGGCAGTGGTACACCTAGAGTGGGACAGTGGTACAACTAGAGTGGGAAAGTGGTACAACTAGAGCGGGGCAGTGGTACACCTAGAGTGGGACAGTGGTACAACTAGAGCGGGGCAGTGGTACAACTAGAGTGGGACAGTGGTACAACTAGAGTGGGACAGTGGTACAACTAGAGTGGGAAAGTGGTACAACTAGAGCGGAGCAGTGATACACCTAGAGTGGGACAGTGGTACAACTAGAGCGGGGCAGTGGTACAACTAGAGTGGGACAGTGGTACACCTAGAGTGGGACAGTGGTACAACTAGAGCGGGGTAGTGGTACACCTATAGTGGGACAGTGGTACAACTAGAGCGGGGTAGTGGTACACCTAGAGTGGGACAGTGGTACAACTAGAGCGGGGCAGTGGTACACCTAGAGTGGGACAGTGGTACAACTAGAGCGGGGCAGTTGTACCACTAGAGAGGAAATGTGGTACCACTAGAGAGGAAATGTGGTACCATTAGAGAGGACATGTGGTACCATTAGAGAGGAAATGTGGTACCATTAGAGAGGAAATATGGTACCATTAGAGAGGAAATGTGGTACCATTAGAGAGGAAATGTGGTACCATTAGAGAGGAAATGTGGTACCATTAGAGAGGAAATGTGGTACCACTAGAGAGGAAATGTGGTACCATTAGAGAGGAAATGTGGTACCATTAGAGAGGAAATGTGGTACCATTAGAGAGGAAATGTGGTACCATTAGAGAGGGGAGCGATACAAATAGAGAGGAAATGTGGTACCACTAGAGAGGAAATGTGGTACACCTAGAGCGATGCATTGGTACACCTAGAGCGATGCATTGGTACACCTAGAGCGATGCATTGGTACACCTAGAGCGATGCATTGGTACACCTAGAGCGATGCATTGGTACACCTAGAGCGATGCAGTGGTGGAGAGACTTGTGTTGCATTGAATTTAGTAACCTAACAAAGATCAAGGTGTGCCTAACTATGAGTCTGTATTCTCCCTATCAGGATGTAAACAGGCCAATATTCAAGCAAAGCCATGCACGAATTTGTGCAATTTGCAACAGCAGTATGATTGAAGATGAATGCCATTTTCTCCTGGAATGTGATTTGTACCATGTGATTCGATTAGAACAGTTTACAATTTTCTTTATAGCAGAAATTAATACGTTGTGTAAATGGCTTTGATTTGTGTCTTACTTAGTGACTAAAAGTAAGTAAAGTGTTTGTTTATTATAGTGTAACCCCTATATAAAGTGCCAGCCATTTCTGACTTTTGAGACACCTCTTGTTATGAACATCAGTACTTTCCGAAACATATGCGTGTGTTCCAGGCGCCAGGCTGGTAGGCATACGGTAACCATTATATAACTAGCTGGCGGCTCACCAACCGGCCATATCAGAACAAACCCCTGACGAGATTCGAACCTTCGACATCCCGCTCCGTAGGCAGACGCCTTAACCACTAGGCCGTGGAGACGGTTATTTAGTGACTAATAGACACATCGGATCGGATCGGATGCTTTTCTATCTATATACTATTCATGTATTTTGTATATTCATTTATAGCACACGCCATTAATATGATAAAATAATTATGTATCGATATATGCACAGTATTTTTTGCCACAGATGATATTTAATAAGATTAGATATGTCGGTGCTTTACACCGTGCACGTAAAAGAACCAGAGGAGACTCTGGAATGGGTCTCTGTATGTTCCATTGCATTATCCTCCACAATCTAAAATGATAAATCTCTTCAGGATGAGCATGTCCAATTGTCATTAGTAAAACGAGTGACAAATCGAATAACTGTTATCCAGAACAAACGTACACAAATACGTGTATGGGACCCCAAACTAAAAGACAATATTTGAGTGAATGTGAATTGGTAATAAAAACATGCTGATGAAACAAATAATTTCGGAAACAGATTTGAGGAAATGGAAGTATGCACTGCTTCCACGACGTCAAGGTGTATGTTGCTCCAATAGCTTCAAGCTAATTGTAGTGCCATAAATCATAAATGGCACAATTAATATATTATAGATCAATTTGTAACAGATTTCTTTCAATTTTAATGTACAAAATAAGTGAAACATACATTTATAAATGTCATCCGTTGCAGATGTATGCCATATTACGTGTTCTTTGCTAACATACAGCTACTAATGCGTCATCTTGCTTGTGCAAATAGACATATCGGGTCTCATAGAATCCTTGTCATTTAACTTAATCAAACGTTAGCTTGACTTTCTGGTGCGGGTCGTTATCTAATGGTGTTAAAACATGTGGCCCAAACCATTTGTATTTTCATGCTATGTATTGTATCTTTACGTGTATGACATATGTCGATTTGCTATAAAATATGGTTAAATTAAATAGAATCCTAAGTTTCTCACACTATAGTGCGTATGCGAGAACAAGAGCGGTCTGGGAACAAGGTTGTAACGCATAAGATATATGCCAAACATCAGACACATGTATGTAAAATGTAATCCAGCGATCGCAGGTTCGATCCCCCGTCTGACCCTAATAAATTAACAGTCTTTCAGATGCGACGTTAAACCGAGGTCTCGTGTCGGTGCTTTACACCGTGCACGTAAAAGAACCAGAGGAGACTCTGGAATGGGTCTCTGTCTGTATCATTGCACTATCCTCCAAAAATCTAAAATGACTAATCTCTTCAGGAGGCGTCGCTCATATGGGCAACCGGTAGCGACGATAAATAAACGTAAAACACACACACATGTATGTAATATAATACAGTATACTGTAGCACACCTAATACATGTATCCAACATTAGCCTGTCATTTCGCAGTCTTTGAACTGATGAAAGCTATAATTAATTCAGTAAACATAGCTTCAAACTCACTGAAGAGAAGTAGCGACTTACACTGTACTAATGTTGCTTTGATGATGCTATGCGTGTACTGAAATGATACTAATTAGAGTGGCTAGTTTCATATCAGCAGAGGTATCGACCCGAGGTAACTTGATTTGATATCAGCCTGAGACCAAACTAGAAACGTAATAACCTCTGTATTACCTTGATATGAATGTGAACATTTAATAATCGAAGCCATGCTCTCCGTTATCTATTTATCAGGAATGAATAACATGTACTGAATTAGATACACGAACACGATTTGAAATATTACGACGAAACTACAAACATCTGCTCTCTGTCAAATTTGCGACTGAGTGCGCATGCGTTATTTTCTCAGGAACTAGTTATGATACGGTTTTGTTTGGTTTGATACGGAGAAGTGACCGTATCGAACCAGACTACGTACTATGAGACTGGAAAACACAGCGTATAAACCTAGGTTGTAGACAGTATTGTGGTAGGCAAATAACGCCAACTATTAGAATAAACCCAGAAATAATAGTATATATATGTATATATATCTTGCATTTATGGTAGGTCTCTGTGTTTTCCGTAATCGACATGTCTTCCCAGGTTCAAACGTGCTGGGTCCGTATATTATGCGATTCGTAAGATTCAGATGCGGCAAACGTGTACAAAACCAAGTCCAGAATCAATGGGAAATGGGCGTCATCAATTCATGATTTCTCTTTGTTATTCATTTAATTACACAAGTTAAAAATGTACATACAAATAACAAAATACAATGTCTACATATAAATTGACACTCTTAATGACAATGCTCTGGAATAGAAACATGTTGCGGCTTGCGAAATAAGACCAGAAATTCTACTATAAAACTTCCAATTTGTTTAAGGAAAATCCAATAATCACCACGCCATTTGCAGTGAACACACTTTACAAACTATGACATAAAGAAATGTACAACACTTCAATTATCTGCATTATCTGTGGTGCATTGCACATAACATAATCACTATATCGTGGTTAGGCTTGTATAATTGCACGTGCATTTTATGCAAATGAGGAAGGTTTGGTTGTGTATTATGACGGTGAAACTACCATCCTTGGTTATACATTATGCATATTTAACTTTTACCAGACAGTAAATGTACATTGTATCTCTATTCCTAATATAGCTTCACGCCATATCACCATGCATTGCCAAGTGACTGCTATTGTATCTCTATTCCTAATCTAGCTTCACGCCATATAACCATGCATTGCCAAGTGACTGCTATTGTATCTCTATTCCTAATCTAGCTTCACGCCATATAATCATGCATTGCCAAGTGGCTGCTATTGTATCTCTATTCCTAATCTAGCTTCACGCCATATAACCATGCATTGCCAAGTGACTGCTATTGTATCTCTATTCCTAATCTAGCTTCACGCCATATAATCATGCATTGCCAAGTGACTGCTATTGTATCTCTATTCCTAATCTAGCTTCACGCCATATAATCATGCATTGCCAAGTGACTGCTATTGTATCTCTATTCCTAATCTAGCTTCACGCCATATAATCATGCATTGCCAAGTGACTGCTATTGTATCTCTATTCCTAATCTAGCTTCACGCCATATAAGCATGCATTGCCAAGTGACTGCTATTGTATCTCTATTCCTAATCTAGCTTCACGCCATATAATCATGCATTGCCAAGTGACTGCTATTGTATCTCTATTCCTAATCTAGCTTCACGCCATATAATCATGCATTGCCAAGTGACTGCTATTGTATCTCTATTCCTAATCTAGCTTCACGCCATATAATCATGCATTGCCACGTGATTGCTATTGTATCTCTATTCCTAATCTAGCTTTACGCCATATAATGATGCATTGCCAAGTGACTGTTACTGTATTTACAGTCCTAAGCTAGATTCACGCCATATAATCATGCATTGCCAAGTGACTGCTATTGTATCTCTATTCCTAATCTAGCTTCACGCCATATAATGATGCATTGTCAGGTGACTGCTACTGTATTTACATTGAATCCTAATCTAGCTTCACGCCATATAATCATGTGTATATTTCGAACATTTTAATTTTCTCTTTTTAAGAATCAACACTGATTTCTGATGAACGAAATGTATGCAAATGATTTAACATAGTTAAATAGACAGTATTAGTAATTTATAAAATACATTTACATTATAGTTTGCTTTACAGACTACTCCACATTTCTACAATTAATTCCGACTTGACTTCAAAATGTTTACATTATTTGTGTGTGTGTGTGTGTGTGTGTGTGTGTGTGTGTGTGTGTGTGTGTGTGTGTGTGTTTTACGTTTATTTATCGTCGCTACCGGTTGCCTGTATCGACGCCTCCTGAAGAGATTAGTCATTTTAGATGTTTGGAGGATAGTGCAATGATACAGACAGAGACCCATTCCACAATCTCCTCTGGTTCGTTTACGTGCACGGCGTACAGCATCGACAGGAGACCTCGGTTTAAAGTCCCATCTGAAATACTGTTAATTTTATTAGGGCCAGACGGGGGATCGAACCTGCGATCCCTGGATTACCAGTGCAGCGTGCTACCACTGGACTACAGATCCGTCTGTACATTATTTTATTTGTGAACACCTATTCATGCGTTCTATGTAACAGATTCTAATACATCCATCCATGATCTGATCATAAGTCGTTCTGTAACACATCTAAATTGGGCGATAGTACACTATTACCTTGTCCGACCCCTACACATATACTATTTTAACTACTTTTACATGGCTTATATAAATTAAGACACGTCTCACGTATTGTAATATCCCATTGTCTCTTATAATTATCATGGGTAGAATGGATGTGTGCAATATATGTGTTTATAAAAAAGTGACATGTATGTACTATTTACATAGATGAGACAGACATAGAGACGTGCCGTCAAAACATGACTTAAGCAGCCAACGAAATGAATCTCAGAAAGTGGCTGCTTAGTACAGTTGGCTGCTTAATGTATGTATAATAAAACAACTTATTGAGACTCGTTGAAAACGTGCTGCTTATGACAGGTAGGCCGCTTAATAGAGGTGACCACTAACACAGGATTGACTGTCTATAGCGTTACTGCTGTTCGTTCATGGTATAATTTACTGTGTTAAAATTCTTTTTTACTTTACAATGATTGCGAAACAGGCTATGCTGCCTACGGTAATTCAGTTCATACGGAATGTAGTTTACCTCGAGTGGCTGCTTAATAGAGGTGACTACTAACACAGACACGACTGTAGTATAAATATGCAATAAAAGTGCACCGAAGACTCGCCCACATGGTTCGCCGGAGGCGAGGGTAACTAAGCTCAATCATCATCATCATCATCATCATCATCATCATCATCATCATCATCATCATCATCATCATCATCATTATCATCATCATCATCATCATCATCATCATCATCATCATCGAGGACGACGTTGTTGCATCTGTGTGATATCCGTAGTCTGGCTTCCACAGTCTGTCGATTTTTCACTAATTTAATTCTGGCAAAATGACATACACATGTAGTTGATATTATCAGAAACTCAATACGGCACAATTAATGGTATCGGTGTTAAAATATATTTATATGATTGACCAGCCAACATATACCAACGCCTGTTCCCAGGCTATGGCATCCTATGCCATGCACCTAAACAACTTGCCGACGTAACGCTTAAACCTATCAATGACATTCTATAACATGCACCTAAACAACTTGCCGACGTAACGCATAAACCTATCAATGACATTCTATAACATGCACCTAAACAACTTGCCGACGCAACGCATAAACCTATCAATGACGTCTTATAAATTGCACCTAAACAACTTGCCGACGTAACGCTTAAACCTATCTATGACATGCTATAACATGCACATAAACAACTTGCCGATGCAACGCATAAACCTATCAATGACATTCTATTACATGCACCTAAACAACTTGCCGATGCAACGCTTAAACCTATCAATGACATTCTATAACATGCACCTAAACAACTTGCCGACGTAACGCATAAACCTATCAATGACATTCTATAACATGCACCTAAACAACTTGCCGACGTAACGCTTAAACCTATCAATGACATTCTATAACATGCACCTAAACAACTTGCCGACGTAACGCTTAAACCTATCAATGACATTCTATAACATGCACCTAAACAACTTGCCGACGTAACGCTTAAACCTATCAATGACATCATATAACACGCACCTAAACAACTTGCCGACGTAACGCATAAACCTATCAATGACATTCTATAACATGCACCTAAACACCTTGCCGACGTAACGCTTAAACCTATCAATGACATCATATAACACGCACCTAAACATCTTGCCGACGTAAAGCACAAACCTATCAATGACATTCTATAAATGCACCTAAACAACTTGTCGACGTAACGCTTAAACCTATCAATGACATTCTATAATATGCACCTAACCAACTTGCCGACGTAACGCCTAAACCTATCAATGACATTCTATGACATGCACATAAACAACTTGCCGACGTAACGCCTAAGCCTATCAATGACATTCTATAACATGCACATAAACAACTTGCCGACGTAACGCCTAAACCTATCAATGACATTCTATAACATGCACCTAAACAACTTGCCGACCTAACGCCTAAACCTATCAATGACATTCTATAACATGCACCTAAACAACTTGCCGACGTAACGCTTACACCTATCAATAACATTCTATAACATGCACCTAAACAACTTGCCGACGTAACGCCTAAACCTATCAATGACATTCTATAACATGCACCTAAACAACTTGCCGACGTAACGCCTAAACCTATCAATAACATTCTATGACATGCACCTAAACAACTTGCCGACGTAACGCCTAAACCTATCAATGACATTCTATAACATGCACCTAAACAACTTGCCGACGTAACGCCTAAACCTATCAATGACATTCTATAACATGCACCTAAACAACTTGCCGACGTAACGCCTAAACCTATCAATGACATTCTATAACATGCACCTAAACAACTTGCCGACGTAACGCCTAAACATATCAATGACATTCTGTAACATGCACCTAAACAACTTGCCGACGTAACGCTTAAACCTAGCAATGACATTCTATAACATGCACCTAAACAACTTGCCGACGTAACGCTTACACCTATCAATAACATTCTATGACATGCACCTAAACAACTTGCCGACGTAACGCCTAAACCTATCAATGACATTCTATGACATGCACCTAAACAACTTGCCGACGTAACGCCTAAACCTATCAATGACATTCTATTACATGCACCTAAACAACTTGCCGACCTAACGCCTAAACCTATCAATGACATTCTATAACATGCACCTAAACAACTTGCCGACGTAACGCCTAAACCTATCAATGACGTCTTATAACATGTACCTAAACAACTTGCCGACGTAACGCCTAAACCTATCAATGACGTCTTATAACATGCACCTAAACAACTTGCCGACGTAACGCCTAAACCTATCAATGACATTCTATAACATGCACCTAAACAACTTGCCGACGTAACGCCTAAACATATCAATGACATTCTATAACATGCACCTAAACAACTTGCCGACGTAACGCTTAAACCTATCAATGCCATTCTATAACATGCACCTAAACAACTTGCCGACGTAACGCTTAAACCTATCAATGACATCATATAACACGCACCTAAACAACTTGCCGACGTAACGCATAAATCTATCAATGACATTCTATAACATGCACCTAAACACCTTGCCGACGTAACGCTTAAACCTATCAATGACATCATATAACACGCACCTAAACAACTTGCCAACGTAACGCACAAACCTATCAATGACATTCTATAAATGCACCTAAACAACTTGTCGACGTAACGCTTAAACCTATCAATGACATTCTATAATATGCACCTAACCAACTTGCCGACGTAACGCCTAAACCTATCAATGACATTCTATAACATGCACATAAACAACTTGCCGACGTAACGCCTAAACCTATCAATGACATTCTATAACATGCACATAAACAACTTGCCGACGTAACGCCTAAACCTATCAATGACATTCTATAACATGCACCTAAACAACTTGCCGACCTAACGCCTAAGCCTATCAATGACATTCTATAACATGCACCTAAACAACTTGCCGACGTAACGCTTACACCTATCAATAACATTCTATAACATGCACCTAAACAACTTGCCGACGTAACGCCTAAACCTATCAATGACATTCTATAACATGCACCTAAACAACTTGCCGACGTAACGCCTAAACCTATCAATGACATTCTATAACATGCACCTAAACAACTTGCCGACGTAACGCTTACACCTATCAATAACATTCTATAACATGCACCTAAACAACTTGCCGACGTAACGCCTAAACCTATCAATGACATTCTATAACATGCACCTAAACAACTTGCCGACGTAACGCCTAAACCTATCAATGACATTCTATAACATGCACCTAAACAACTTGCCGACGTAACGCCTAAACCTATCAATGACATTCTATAACATGCACCTAAACAACTTGCCGACGTAACGCCTAAACATATCAATGACATTCTGTAACATGCACCTAAACAACTTGCCGACGTAACGCTTAAACCTAGCAATGACATTCTATAACATGCACCTAAACAACTTGCCGACGTAACGCTTACACCTATCAATAACATTCTATAACATGCACCTAAACAACTTGCCGACGTAACGCATAAACCTATCAATGACATTCTATAACATGCACCTAAACAACTTGCCGACGTAACGCCTAAACCTATCAATGACGTCTTATAACATGTACCTAACAACTTGCCGACGTAACGCCTAAACCTATCAATGACGTCTTATAACATGCACCTAAACAACTTGCCGACGTAACGCCTAAACCTATCAATGACATTCTATAACATGCACCTAAACAACTTGCCGACGTAACGCCTAAACCTATCAATGACATTCTATAACATGCACCTAAACAACTTGCCGACGTAACGCTTAAACCTATCAATGGTATCCTATTAAGTCATAATTTATATGCAAATAATCCGAAATGAACTCGTGGATGTAGACAACCATTGCTCGATAAAGTAAATATTGGTGGAGACGTTGTCATTAGAACCTATATCAATACATTATGTGCGTGTACTCCTGGGACTGGAGGACAAGATAACTATTAATACTGCGTGTGTACTCCTGGGACTGGGGACAAGCTAACTATTAATATAATAAATCAATACGATATGATTAATAGTTGTAGAAAACAGACAGGAGTTTGTCTGTGACCGACCGAATTAAGGGTAATACATGGAACTGATTCTAGTTTAGCTTTCTGTGTATTTATGGCGTGTGTGTTTTACGTTTATTTATCGTCGCTACCGGTTGCCCATATGAGCACGCCTCCTGAGGAAATTAGTCATTTTCGATTTTTGGAGGATAGTGCAATGAAACAGACAGGACCCATTCCAATACATTGTCTTGCCTTAGGGTACACTCATAACGGCTACAGCCGGGCGCGAACTCCGCGCGATTCGTAGCTGAAGAGAACATGCTACCACTGCGCTATTGCGACCCCACTGTGCTGTCACGACTTCCGATGCTCTATCACGACTTCCGATGCGCTATTACGAAATAGACTGCGCTACCACGACATCTACTGCGCTATCACGACTTCAACTGCACTATCACGATTTCCACTGCGCTATGACGACTTCCGATGCGCTATTATCACTTCTGATGCACTATCACGACTTCCGCTTATAGTCCACTGCGCTATCACGACTTCCGATGCGCTATTACGAAATATACTGCGCTATCACGACTTCCGATGCGCTATCACCACTTCTGATGCACTATCACGACTTCCGCTTATTGTCCACTGCGCTATCACGACTTCCGATGCGCTATTACGACATATACTGCGCTATCACGACTTCCGATGCACTATCACCACTTCCTATACGCAATCACCACTTCTGAAGCGCTATCACCACTTCTGATGCGCTATCACCACTTCTGATACGCTATCACCACTTCTGATACGCTTATCATCACTTCTGATACGCTATCACCACTTCCGATACGCAATCACCACTTCTGAAGCGCTATCACCACTTCTGATGCGCTATCACCACTTCTGATGCGCTATCACGAATTCCGATGCGCTATCACCACTTCTGATGCGCTATCACGACTTCCGATGCGCTATTACCACTTCTGATGAGCTATCACGACTTCCGATGCGCTATCACCACTTCTGATGCGCTATCACGACTTCCGATGAGCTATTACGAAATATACTGCGCTATCACGACTTCCGATGCGCTATCACGACTTCCGATACTCAATCACCACTTCTGAAGCGCTATCACCACTTCTGATGCGCTATCACCACTTCTGATGCGCTATCACCACGTCTGATGCGCTATCACCACGTCTGATGCGCTATCACCACGTCTGATGCGCTATCACCACTTCTGATACGCTATCACCACTTCCGATACGCTTATCACCACTTCTGATACGCTATCACCACTTCCGATACGCAATCACCACTTCTGAAGCGCTATCACCACTTCTGATGCGCTATCACCACTTCTGATACGCTATTACCACTTCTGATGCGCTATCACCACTTCTGATGCGCTATCACCACTTCTGATGCGCTATCACCACTTCTGATACGCAATCACCACGTCTGATGCGCTATCACCACGTCTGATACGCTATCACCACTTCCGATACGCAATCACCACTTCTGAAGCGCTATCACCACTTCTGATGCGCTATCACCACTTCTGATGCGCTATCACCACTTCTGATGCGCTATCACCACTTCTGATACGCTATCACCACGTTTGATGCGCTATCACCACGTCTGATGCGCTATCACCACTTCTGATACGCTATCACCACTTCCGATACGCTTATCACCACTTCTGATACGCTATCACCACTTCCGATACGCAATCACCACTTCTGAAGCGCTATCACCACTTCTGATACGCTATCACCACTTCCGATGCGCTATCACCACGTCCGATGCGCTATCACCACTTCCGATGCGCTATCACCACTTCTGATGCGCTATCACCACTTCTGAAGCGCTATCACCACTTCCGATGCGCTATCACCAATTCCTATACACTATCACCACTTCTGATGAGCTATCACCACTTCTGATACGCTATCACCACTTCCGATACACTATCACCACTTCTGATACGCTATCACCACTTCCGATGCGCTATCACCACTTCTGATACGCTATCACCACTTCTGATACGCTATCACCACTTCCGATGCGCTATCACCACTTCCGATGCGCTATCATCACTTCTGAAGCGCTATCACCATTTCCGATGCGCTATCACCACTTCTGATGCGCTATCAACACTTCCGATGCGCTATCACCACTTCTGATGCGCTATCACCACTTCTGATGCGCTATCACCACTTCCGATGCGCTATCACCACTTCCGATGCGCTATCACCACTTCTGATGAGCTATCACGACTTCCGTTTATAGTCCACGCGATAGCCCGTAGTCTATTCGATCATAATTCTACAGGTATGCAAGAATATCCATCGTCTCGGATTGTGCAGATTCTTATAATTATTCTATAGCTTAGGGAATCAATCCAGCCGATGTTAGCATGTAAAGTAACGAATAACAACATATACTGTACATAAACAATCATCACAATCACAATCACAAACACTACACCCGACTAGTTGGAAGTCATGATAGCGCAGTGGCAGTGCCTTTGCCTCGGGTGCGAAAGGCCCATAGTTCGAGCCTCGCTGGAACCGTTACTATTGTGCCCTTAGGCAAGGCATTTAAATTACACATGCCTCGTCTCTTCTATCCGTCGTGGCGATGGCTTCCATCGGGAATGAGGTCTCGAGAGTGATTAATATAAGTTGTAAGAACTTGTTGTGCAATCGAGCTAACATATTTTATATAAACAACAGAAATCAAGAAAAATGCTATGATGTATAAAGCAATGCATGACTGTATATTTAATTAAAAGAACGTATTTTAAAAAGGATTTCTTTTACACAAACACTACTGTCCGATTAGCGCAGTGGCTAGCGAGCTCGCTTCTCACCAATGCAACCCGGGTTCGATCCTCGGACCGGGAAGTATGTGAGATGGTACTTTGGTCGCCATATCGGACATGTGGGTTTTCTCAGGGTACTCCGGTTTCCTCCCACACGAATGTCAACATTTACGCTTGCATCCGCGCCAACGAGATTGATTAATATAAGTTGTTAGAACTTGCTTCGCAATCCTTGTAAAATAAGTTTAAACATAAACTACTCGTATTAGTAAAAACCTGCACAGCAGCTTCTAGCTAAACACAGCATAATGGAGACCAATGTTAGAAAACAAGGGTTTGTTTCGCATGATTACACAACTGATGAGAGCAGAAGTGAACAGTTTCATAGGCGTTACTCACGCGGAATAGTACTTGTCCATGTATGAAGTCGTCTTACGTGTGAGAAGAAATTCCCATTTTTCACTTCCTTAACATTCTGATGTAGTGCTGATTATATAATGAATACTCTCGGCAAGGCAGGCTATCCTCTACTTTATCTAGGAATCTAGCGCAACCACCTGGATCATTTAAAACATACTCTTAGGAAATGGTAGTCGGTTTGCGGAAGGTCAGTGGTACTACCAGGGTACCCGTACATGCTCGAAATTCTGCTTCCAGTGTACCAAGGTACCAACCCATGCATGAAATACTGCTCGGAGGGTACAAAGGTACCAATCCATGCATGAAATACTGCTCGTAGCGTACCAAGGTACAAACCCATGCATGAAATACTGCTCGGAGGGTACCAAGGTACAAACCCATGCATGGAATACTGCTCGTAGCGTACCAAGGTACCAACCAATGCATGAAATACTGCTCGTAGCGTACCCGGCAAGGTACCAACTCATGCATGAAATACTGCTCGTAGCGTAACCGGCAAGGTACCAACCCATGCATGAAATACTGCTCGGAGGGTACCAAGGTACAAACCCATGCATGAAATACTGCTCGTAGCGTACCAAGGTACCAACCAATGCATGAAATACTGCTCGTAGCGTACCCGGCAAGGTACCAACTCATGCATGAAATACTGCTCGTAGCGTACCCGGCAAAGTACCAACCCATGCATGAAATACTGCTCGTAGCGTACCAAGGTACCAACCCATGCATGAAATACTGCTCGTAGCGTACCAAGGTACCAACCCATGCATGAAATACTGCTCGTAGCGTACCAAGGTACCAACCCATGCATGAAATACTGCTCGTAGCGTGCCAAGGTACCAACCCATGCATGAACTACAGCTCGTAGCGTACCAAGGTACCAACCCATGCATGAACTACTGCTCGTAGCGTACCAAGGTACCAACCCATGCATGAAATACTGCTCGTAGCGTACCAAGGTACCAACCCATGCATGAAATACTGCTCGTAGCGTACCCGGCAAGGTACCAACCCATGCATGAAATACTGCTCGTAGCGTACCCGGCAAGGTACCAACCCATGCATGAAATACTGCTCGTAGCGTACCAAGGTACCAACCCATGCATGAAATACTGCTCGTAGCGTACCCGGCAAGGTACCAATCCATGCATGAACTACTGCTCGTAGCGTACCCGGCAAGGTACCAACCCATGCATGAAATACTGCTCGTAGCGTACCAAGGTACAACCCATGCATGAAATACTGCTCGTAGTGTACAAGGGTACCCGTCCATACATGACATACTGCTCGTAGAGTACAAGGGTACCAGTCCATACATAGCATACTGCTCGTAGTGTACAAGGGTACCCGTCCATGCATGACATACTGCTCGTAGTGTACAAGGGTACCCGTCCATACATGACATACTGCTCGTAGTGTACAAGGGTACCCATCCATACATGACATACTGCTGGTAGTGTACACGTGTACCCTTCCATGCATGACATACTGCTCGTAGTGTACAAGGGTACCCGTCCATGCATGACATACTGCTCGTAGTGTACAAGGGTACCCGTCCATGCATGACATACTGCTCGTAGTGTACAAGGGTACCCGTCCATGCATGACATACTGCTCGTAGTGTACAAGGGTACCCGTCCATGCATGACATACTGCTCGTAGTGTACAAGGGTACCCGTCCATACATGACATACTGCTCGTAGTGTACAAGGGTACCCGTCCATGCATGACATACTGCTCGTAGCGTACCCGTCCATACATGACATGCTGCTCGTAGTGTACAAGGGTACCCGTCCATGCATGACATACTGCTCGTAGTGTACAAGCGTACCCGTCCATGCATGACATACTGCTCGTAGCGTACCCGTCCATACATGACATGCTGCTCGTAGTGTACAAGGGTACCCGTCCATGCATGACATACTGCTCGTAGTGTACAAGCGTACCCGTCCATGCATGACATACTGCTCGTAGCGTACCCGTCCATACATGACATGCTGCTCGTAGTGTACAAGGGTACCCGTCCATGCATGACATACTGCTCGTAGTGTACAAGCGTACCCGTCCATGCATGACATACTGCTCGTAGCGTACCCGTCCATACATGACATGCTGCTCGTAGTGTACAAGGGTACCCGTCCATGCATGACATACTGCTCGTAGTGTACAAGGGTACCCGTCCATGCATGACATACTGCTCGTAGTGTACAAGCGTACCCGTCCATGCATGACATACTGCTCGTAGCGTACCCGTCCATACATGACATGCTGCTCGTAGTGTACAAGGGTACCCGTCCATGCATGACATACTGCTCGTAGTGTACAAGGGTACCCGTCCATGCATGACATACTGCTCGTAGCGTACCCGTCCATACATGACATGCTGCTCGTAGTGTACAAGGGTACCCGTCCATGCATGACATACTGCTCGTAGTGTACAATGGTACCCGTCCATGCATGACATACTGCTCGTAGTGTACAAGGGTACCCGTCCATGCATGACTTACTGATCGTAGTGTACAAGTGTACCCGTCCATGCATGACATACTGCTCGTAGTGTACCAGGGTACCCGTCCATGCATGACATACTGCTCGTAGTGTACAAGGGTACCCGTCCATGCATGACATACTGCTCGTAGTGTACAAGGGTACCCGTCCCTGCATGACATACTGCTCGTAGTGTACAAGGGTACCCGTCCATGCATGACATACTGCTCGTAGTGTACAAGGGTACCCGTCCATGCATGACATACTGCTCGTAGTGTACAAGGGTACCCGTCCATACATGACATACTGCTCGTAGTGTACACGTGTACCCTTCCATGCATGACATACTGCTCGTAGTGTACAAGGGTACCCGTCCATGCATGACATACTGCTCGTAGTGTACAAGGGTACCCGTCCCTGCATGACATACTGCTCGTAGTGTACAAGGGTACCCGTCCATACATGACATACAGTTCGTAGTGTACAAGGGTACCCGTCCATACATGACATACTGCTCGTAGTGTACAAGGGTACCCGTCCATGCATGACATACTGCTCGTAGTGTACAAGGGTACCCGTCCATGCATGACATACTGCTCGTAGTGTACAAGGGTACCCGTCCATACATGACATACTGCTCGTAGTGTACAAGGGTACCCGTCCATACATGACATACTGCTCGTAGTGTACACGGGTACCCGTCCATACATGACATACTGCTCGTAGTGTACAAGGGTACCCGTCCATGCATGACATACTGCTCGTAGTGTACACGGGTACCCGTCCATACATGACATACTGCTCGTAGTGTACAAGCGTACCCGTCCATGCATGACATACTGCTCGTAGCGTACCCGTCCATACATGACATGCTGCTCGTAGTGTACAAGGGTACCCGTCCATGCATGACATACTGCTCGTAGTGTACAAGCGTACCCGTCCATGCATGACATACTGCTCGTAGCGTACCCGTCCATACATGACATGCTGCTCGTAGTGTACAAGGGTACCCGTCCATGCATGACATACTGCTCGTAGTGTACAAGGTTGTTTGTGTGTGTCGTACCCGTCCATGCATGACATACTGCTCGTAGCGTACCCGTCCATACATGACATGCTGCTCGTAGTGTACAAGGGTACCCGTCCATGCATGACATACTGCTCGTAGTGTACAAGGTACCCGTCCCTGCATGACATACTGCTCGTAGCGTACCCGTCCATACATGACATGCTGCTCGTAGTGTACAAGGGTACCCGTCCATGCATGACATACTGCTCGTAGTTTACAATGGTACCCGTCCATGCATGACATACTGCTCGTAGTGTACAAGGGTACCCGTCCATGCATGACATACTGCTCGTAGTGTACAAGGGTACCCGTCCCTGCATGACATACTGCTCGTAGTGTACAAGGGTACCCGTCCATGTATGACATACTGCTCGTAGTGTACAAGGGTACCCGTCCATGCATGACATACTGCTCGTAGTGTACCCGCCCATGCATGCCATACTGCTCCTAGTTGCATCCGTGATATTCCTCCACCAATACTAGCTGGATAATCCACATATGATCTAAGCTCGCTACGGCTAACCCTATCCCAACCGCCCCGCAATAAGTTGCCCAAACAGCGCAGAGAACGTGACTTTCCATGCAATGAGACTTTAAACTTTATTTATTTTAACAAAGAGTGCGAAACAAGTTCTCGTTGTCGCAGATGAAAGCGTATATGTGGTCATTCGTGTGGGCGGAAACCGGAGTATACACGGAGAAAATCCACCTGTCCGATCTGGCGACCACCGTACCATCTCACGTACTTCCCGGTCCAAGGATCGAACCCGGGTTGCATTGGTGAGAAGCGAATGCGTTAGCCACTGCGCTAATCGGACAGCCACAATGCAATCAGACTGATGACATGTGTTGTGTATGATAATTACTCTACGACTATAAACACGATGTCATGTAGGCTTCTTATGAATACAATTTTGAATGGAACTATATAACCAAAGGTCAGGGTTTGAACCCAAGCCGCTACTGGACGTCGCATTGCAATAACAACTATGTACCACTACACGTACATAATTCATGTCACAGTGACTATCGTTAGTGACGTCACCACATCACTTGCCCCTCACCTCTATAGGTTCAAATCTCACTGGTGGTGTCGAATTATGGCATGCGAGGAAGCTATCCGGTTGGCTTGCGGAAGAGCCGTAATTCTACCCCGGTGCTCGTCCGCACCTGAAATGCTACCTGCCTCCGCCAATAATAGCTGAACACTCGAAATATGACGTAAGCTGTTTGTGCCACTATGAACCCCAAAACAATCAAAGGAAGTCGTGATAGCGCAGTGGATGAGCGTTCGCTTCATGTGCGAAAGGTCCGGAGTTCGAGCCCCACTGGAGCCGTTACGATTGTGCCCTTAGGCAAGGTATTTAAATTCCACGTTGCCTCTTCTCTCTCCCTCGTGGCGATGGATTCCATCAGGAATGTGGTCTCGAGAGTGATTTATATAAGTTGAAATAACTTGTTTCGCAATCGAGCTAAAATAAATTTGTATAAAAAAATCAAAACAAATATAGATACATGTATTATCTTGTCCTGCTCACTTCTGATTTCAGAATAATCATGTACAACGCAAACCACAGACACACAAACAAATAATTTTGTTTGGACTATGGTCATATAGTAAGTAATATATAATAAAGGCAACCAACGAAATTGAAACATGCATGCAGAAACATCGACGAGAAACTAGGTAAAAACGACCAGATCACTGATATGCCCTCGTGGTCCCGACCGGAAGACCTTATTCTATCAACAAATACTTTTTATTTCATGGAGATCGGTCAAATAACACCTTCATGGGGATCGGTCAAATAACATCTGAATTTTTTTTTGTGTCTGGTGCCTGTGACAAAAACGGTCAAAACGTTGCTATTCGTGATTGATAGTACGTGATTGATATCACGTGATTGATGGCATGTATCAAGATATTAGAATTCTGAATTTCCTAGAAATAATAACGCATTAGCGGAGACATAGCAGAGTCTAGAAACACTTATTCTGCAGCATCATGAATTGATGTCACGCGATCGCTATATGTATTGTCTAAAGTGGCATCCATTTTATGAAATATAATTTCCATAATGCTCAGCGATGATAAAAATCAAATAAGGAGCAACTGTCACGACATGTCTCGCGATTAATCCATTGAACTCCAGTGTGACAATATTTTGTTATCCATAATAACAAGAAGCAGGAAGCTAACATATTCATCTGACAGTTGTTGTATTATATTATATATATATATGTGTGCTTCTTTTTACTACTACTACTTCTAATAATAATAAAGACTTTACTACACCTCTCTCTCCCTATATCTCTCTCTTAGTCGCCCAAATGCATTTATGCGGTGGCGACTTTAAATAAACTTATATAGCTAGCTATCTCTCTCTCTCCCTATCTCTCTCTCTCTCTCTCTCTCTCCCTATCTCTCTCTCTCTCCCTATCTCTCTCTCTCCCTAGCTCTCTATCTCTCTCTCGCTTTAACAACTACACCTTAGTTACCCATTGTTCACTTTTAACTTTGACAATATGTGTATACACTCATCCTTAAGGGACACACTGTACATATAGATAATCGAACTGAAGTAATATGTATACTATTAAAAACCAAAATAAAATTGTTGAAATATGAATCAACTAAATGTATATGCAATAAAGAAATAAACGAGGTTACCCGGATAGGGGCCTCAAAATGAAAATGAACAAAATTATTTTAGGAGATAACTCATTTAAAAGTTAATCTATCACGAGGCCCTCAACATATATACAAATCAAATGCAATCAAATGATAGGACAATGAAACTAACATATTCATCGGGCAGTTGTTATAATATCTTCTTTCTTTTTTTACTACTAATAATAATAAAGACTTTATTTTAGGAGAGAACTCATTTACAAGTTAATCTACCATGAGACCCTCAACATATATACAAATCAAATGCAATCAAACGATAGGACAACAAGTGAAAGCTGCACATTGGAATTATAGTTATGTATATAATATATAGTAATGTTAAATGTGAAAAATAGAGGAATTATTTTAGTAAGTTTAATAACTTTGCCGGTTGCCCATTTGAGCGACGGGCAATTTACATACAAACACATTTCCTGGGCAGGCTCCAGCGGTTAACCAGTACTTGGTGCACCAACCTCCGTAAGACACTGCCAACTTTTTACATATACAGTGACACGGTTGAGCACGGCTCCAACCCGTGACCATCAGAGATGATAGGTTACAGTGGTATACAAGTCAGCGACCTTAACCACTCGACCACGGAGGCGGATTTAACTTATATACCCAGCATAACACTTATATATACACATCGTAAGCCCATTGACAGACATTTCTCTGAGAGTCATTTTGTAAGGTGATGATATTCTAAGAGAGGAGATAAACAATGCGATGTTATAGGCAGTGCACGAGTTTAGTACAGCAACAATGAAATTTGATAACTGCTAATGTAAATTTTGCATCTTCGTTCTTCCAGCTTCGTTTGATCTCTATCTCCCCCTTTCTTTCCCCCCTCTCTCTCTCTCTCATTCTATATATGTATATCTCCCACAAACGGATCTGTAGTCCAGTGGTAACACGCTGGACTGTAATCCAGGGATCGCAGGTTCGATCTCCCGTCTGACCATAATAAAATTAACAGACTTACAGATGGGACGTTAAACCGAGGTCTCGTGTCGGTGCTTTACACCGTGCACGTAAAAGAACCAGAGGAGATTCTGGAATGGGCCTCTGTCTGTATCATGCACTATCCTCCAAAATCTAAAATAACTAATCTCTTCAGGAGGCGTCGCTCATATGGGCAACCGGTAGCGACGATAAATAAACGTAAAACACACATAAAAGGACCAATACATATATCGAGATAAATCGAACTTTATCTGTCAAGGGAGGTAATCGAAAACCCAATAATGTCTCACATTGACTTGTATAATAAAGTATCTATTTATGCATGTAACTCCAATGCGACGCAAGATAGACATATAGTACAAATGGAACATCTATATGAAATCTCACATGATCTTTCAAATAAGCCATAAACCGTTACCTCTAGGTTGACCTGTCAACGTAGCCTGGGTTCCAGTCTGTCGATTTTTCACTTTTTAACTTCTGCCAAAATAACATGATAAGAAACTCAATATGGCCCACTTAATGGTCTCGGTGTTAAAATAGATTTATTAGACTGACCAGG
Source organism: Archivesica marissinica (assembly GCA_014843695.1). Lineage (NCBI taxonomy): Eukaryota > Metazoa > Mollusca > Bivalvia > Venerida > Vesicomyidae > Archivesica > Archivesica marissinica. The sequence continues at coordinate 82,379,444 of CM026391.1, forward strand.
CAACATATATCAACGCCTGTTCCCATGCAACTGTCAACGTCAAATCATAATCATATGAAATCAGGGGCGGGTGTTTGTATCTCTCCGTGTGTTATCTGCAAGTTATATTTATAATGAGAGACATCGGTGAGTTACTGCCCCTGAATACTTCCTAACACTAGATAGGTCCTATTAAGTGTGTTCCTCTGTTTTTATCGTTGTTTCCTTTCCTTTGCACAACATGCTAACAATTTTATTCCATTATCGCGTCTTATGATTATTAAATTACTATATCTCGTACAGTATATACTGTGTACTTATTTGCTTAAACAATGTTATCAGTTCATTAACACGATTTTGATAAAATCGCATTTATCATACCGCAACATCTGGTTAAGGAACAACAGTAAAAACAAAGGATTGCAACTAAAAGGACCTATTTACATTTTGGGATAAATCAGACTTTATCTGCCAAGGGAGGTAATAGAAAATTACAGACGTCTCTCATTGCATACATTACGTTCGTCTGTCATATATGACTGCTACGAGAAAACGCATCTACAATTTCATACGGGTTATTTTCCTCGAAACTCACAAAACGTGTCTAGACACCAATCTGGTTGTCCTCTGAATTAAAACGAATATTGAAGAGGTAGAGAAGGTCGCCAATATCGGTGTGTTTGTGACGCGCACATGACGTGCACGAGTTCCTGGATGTGAAGTAATAACCAACAATAAGTAATAGAAACTTGTCTGCTGATGTAGAAAATAACTAATTATCTATTGATGATTTAGCAAAATTGTTTAATCCATCATACCGCAAACAATTCGGAAAGTAATTAGTATTAAAAAGATACTTGGAACATTAACCTAAGCATACACGACGAGGGAATCAGTATTTGAAATTGTTGTGATTAATTCGTATAATCCTATCAGAGTTGGTTATTGAAGCGTTATCACTCTCTAACAGGACCAGGGATGTTGATAGACAGCGAAGCAGGTTTCAATTCAATTATCTTGGGGTAAATACTAAAGTGTAAAATGAGTAGTAGTGTTCTAGATTTTGAATAAGTTTATTCACTATTTAAAACAGAAACAAGACAAACTATTACATATACATATGTAATAGAAGAACGGTTGAAACGTGATCAGATTGGCGGCAATTCTTGGAACATGCCTTACTATGTATATCTATCCGCGAATCCTATGCGAACCAAATCGGCTATCCGATTAGTGCAGTGGTTAGCTTGCTTCTCACCAATGCAACCTGGGTTCGATCCTCGGACTGGGAAGTAGGTGAGATTGTACGGTGGTCGCCAGATGGGACATGTCGGTTTTCTCTGGATACTCCGGTTTTCCTTTACGCTTTCATCCGCGCCAACGAGAGTGTTTAATATAAGTTGTTAGAACTTGCTTCTATATCCATTTAAAAAAGAATACTGGCAAATTTGGTATAAAAATGTGCGAAATATTGGGTAAATTAGTGCAATGTGTGAAGGATTATTTTCTTCACTCGTGATGGTAAAATTCATAATTCTAAAATGTGTGAATCTGCAGCAACGTCTCGCGAGTATTATATGAACGAACGAACGAACGAACGAACGAACGAACGAACGAACGAACGAACGAACGAACGAACGAACGAACGAACGAACGAACGAACGAACGAACGAACGAACGAACGAACGAACGAACGAACGAACGAACGAACGAACGAACGAACGAACGAACGAACGAACGAACGAACGAACGAACGAACGAACGAACGAAACGAACGAACGAACGAACGAACGAACGAACGAACGAACGAACGAACGAACGAACGAACGAACGAACGAACGAACGAACGAACGAACGAACGAACGAACGAACGAACGAACGAACGAACGAACGAACGAACGAACGAACGAACGAACGAACGAACGAACGAACGAACGAACGAACGAACGAACGAACGAAGAACGAACGAACGAACGAACGAACGAACGAACGAACGAACGAACGAACGAACGAACGAACGAACGAACGAACGAACGAACGAACGAACGAAACTATACAGTTTTTAGTGACATAGCAATATTACATTCTACAACATAAGAACAAATGTAGGTATATTACATTCTACAACATAAGAACAAATGTAGGTGATAATTATTGGCATACCATATTACTATAGGGATGAACTATAGTATATAATTTTACTTTCTCGAAATCTTAAAACATTTCTAAATGCAATCCTAATTACAGTGACATCTATATATGCGAGATACTGTATTTTAGTACAACATATCAATAAATACTATTTACAACAAAAAGTGAAATATAAACCTGATACTAGTGTATTTTAAAATGGACAACATATTGAAAAAACCGTATCTGTATCTTTTAGTCGATTGTTCAGATCAATCAAGTCATATACAGAACAGTATGCAATACATATTCCATACTAGGGATACAGCGTTAGGTGGAACACACAAAACTAGAATCCACTTCAAAGAAGTGTATCACAGAGTGTTGCCGGTTCAGTGATTGGGTCGATATGCCAGTATAATGAGCAGTTGTGCTGTAGGTGATGGCGGAGTGGTAGCGAAATGCCCGGAGTTCGATCCCCTCTGGAGCCGTTACGATTGTGGCCATAGGCAAGATATTTAAGTTCCACGTTGCCTCTTCTCTCCACCACAGACGGATCTGTAGCCCATAGGTAAAATGCTGGACTGGTAATCCAGGGATCGCAGGTTCGATCCCCTATCTGACCCTAATAAAATTAACAGTCTTTCAGATGGGACGTTAAACCGAGGTCTCGTGTCGGTGCTTTACACCGTGCACGTAAAAGAACCAGAGGAGACTCTGGAATGGGTCTCTGTCTGTATCATTGCACTATCCTCCACAATCTAAAATGACTAATCTCTTTAGGAGGAGTCGCTCATATGGGCAACCGGTAGCAACGATAAATAAACGTAAACGTCAATTTGGTGTCAGTGTACATAGATGTATTTGAATGTGGTGACTATTACAAGGGTTAAATGGCATTTCTGTGATTCTTAATGTAATGTACAATGATGAGAATTGTACAATCATACAAACGGAATTTGTGTTTATTAGTGTAAGATAGTATTTTAGGGCTAAAACGAGCGGAAATATATATGTCGGTGATCACGAGATGAAATATAATCAAATTTCACACTAATACACATAAATCCTTTCTTTCATGACTTCCAATGATGTTAGCTAATATAATAGTTGTCATATTAACTGCCCATGTCGGGAGCCTCATTTCACTACAATACAAATCCGCACAACCACGACTAAGCCGTAATAAGAAATAGTTCCGGTATAATTTTCAGGTTAGTTTCTGTTTGCTGTAAAAATTTAAAATTACAGACAAAACACAAATTCATTAGACTATACTACTTTATAATGAACTGTTCATGATTCGCAGAAAATGGCTAACGTACAGTAGTGCATCTAACCGCGGAGGAATACAAAACTCAAGCAGTGACAGAGAAAATGCTGTTTGAAAGCAGTGAACGATAACATACAGACGGATCTGTAGTCCAGTGGTTAACACGCTGGACTGGTAATCCAGGGATCGCAGGCTCTATCTCCGTCTGACCCTAATAAAATTAACAGTCTTTCAGATGGGACTTTAAACCGAAGTCTCGTGTCGGTGCTTTACACCGTGCACGTAAAAGAACCAGAGGAGACTCTGGAATGTGTCTCTGTCTGTATCATTACACTATCCTCCATAACTGTAAAATGACTAATCTCTTCAGGAGGCGTCGCTCATATGGGCAACCGGTTGCGAGGATAAATAAAGCGTAGAACACACAAAGAACGATAATATTTGCTCTCAGTGAAACAGCTCAACACTTCATTGGAAAGCACTACAGATGGAATTCATACATTAGTATTCTCTTTCGCGCAACCGTGTCATAAATACACAATTGTACACATTGCGCGGAATATGGTCTACAATGAGTTGTTACTAGAACCTGAACTTATAACCGGTAGACAATTTTATGCCGACGAACACTAATTTAAACTTCAAATAGTTGATGTTATTGCGTAGTTCCAGAGAATTAGCAATTTCCAAGAAAAAATGGATTAATTCCTCATAGACTGGGAAAGTTAGACATATAAAGAAGGCTTAGAGTTTGGAAAGGACATATAAGTTATCACAACTAATAGAATACTGTCGTAATATAAACGATGCTTTCTGCTGATCTGTAATGACATATATCATGTCCGCAAACGAGATATTTGTTTGATCTGGTAATGAAACCACATATCAGTATTATTGATCTCTCATGGATATACCACGTGATATCGTGGCATGCGAGACATGAATGTATACTTGGCTCAGATGTATCTAATTTGTGTGTTTGTTTGAATGTTATGTTTTGAGGTTCGAAGCTTTATCTATATATAGCTTGGCTAGGAACTTCCGGGTCGTCGAGTGGTTAAGGTCAAATAACTTGCCCCGCACCCTTGCTGGTTCGAATCACACTGGGGTGTTGATTAATTCATGTGGGAGTGGAAGTCGTGATAGCACGATTCGGAGTTCGAGCCCCACTGGAGCCTTTACGACTTTGCCCATAGGCAAGGTATTATAAATTCCACATTGCTCCTTTTCTCTCCCTCATGACGATGGATTCCATCAGGAATGTTGTCGCGAGCGTGCTTAATATAAGTTGTAAGAACTTGTTACGCAATCGAGCTAAAATGAATTTGTGTAATCTATTAATTTCATGTGAGGAAGCTATCCAGCTGGCTTGCGGAAAGTCGGCGGTTCTACCCGCGCCTGAAATACTGCTCGAAGGAGCACTAGGGGTCGTCCTCCTCCTATATTAGCTGGAACGTGGCAATAAATAAGCTGTCGGTGCGACGTGCATACACATTTAATTTAGCTGGATTGCGAAACATGTTCTTACAACTTATATTAATCACTCTCGAGACCTCATTCCTGATTGAATCCATCGCCACGGGGAAGAGAGAAGAAGCATTGTGGAATTTAAATGCCTTACCTAAGGGCACACTCGTAACTGCTCCAGCGGGGCTCGAACTGGGGGCTGTTCGCGCCTGAAGCGAACGCGTTACCACTGCGCTATCACGACTTCTAAAGTGACGCTAATCCATAAAACAGATAAAGAAATTTAACTATTTGTTTTCGCTTTTATTTACATAAATTATCTGTATGGAATTGGTGCGATTCATTTCAAAACTCACTGATATATTCAATATCGGCAATGATATATAGTATGTTTCTGAAGAATGCGTATTAAAATACACAGTCAATGAAGGTGTGTTCCATATTCATAGATAAATGACATGTGTTACGTCATAATGGAACATTGATGTTCATTAAGAAAGAATAGATGAAGAGTTTTAATAATACTGCTTCCTGTCTATGACTGGGGCTATACACAGCAGACGATTCGCCAATATAATTGTTTACCGATTGTCTAGCATCAGTGTATGGTATCTCAGCCGCTGTACATTCCAGGCTGATGGCTTGGTTGGACTTGGATCAGGCATGTCAGTGGTATTGACAACTTAGTACCCGAAAATATATAACACATATAGTCAATTCAACATCGAAATGTTAAATAAGTAATTTGTGAATACGGGAATACACTATATGACTTTGCATACAGCAATATAACATACTTAGTCACGATAATATGTGTACGTTTAATATTAAGTCAGGTGTGAATTTAGGAGATTTGCAATGGTTATTTTGTCTAGTAATTTTAGTTCAGATGAAGAGGCAGTCTCGTAAATGTTCTTCCACGTGAAGTATCAGCAACATTCAAGGCTAAATCGAGTCTTTACTACTGTAAATATAGAAGAGCTATCAGGTACATACGTACTTTTGAACATTGTAAGTTACTGTCGGAAACTCGGCCATCATTGCTGCCGTATTTTGATCCATTTGTGAAGAATGGTGTATAACAGGAAATACAATGTAATCGCATGCAATTCTGATTTAAAGATGGGCGAATTAGTATTCGATTTCATTGTGTCATGAAAATGCATAATAACATTAGGTGTAGGCTGGTCAAATGGAGCTATATCTGATATAAAAATTGTATTTACATTGTCATTGAAACTTCATGTTATAAATAGCTTCAACGATACGAAGGGCAAGGTGATGACGTCGCTGACTTGTACACAAATGTAAGTTATAAATAGCTTCAACGATACGAAGGGCAAGGTGATGACGTCGCTGACTTGTACACAAATGTAACCTATCATCACTGATGGTCACGTGTTCGAGCCCCGCTCAATAGCTTCAACGATACGAAGGGCAAGGTGATGACGTCGCTGACTTGTACACAAATGTAACCTATCATCACTGATGGTCACGTGTTCGAGCCCCGCTCAATAGCTTCAACGATACGAAGGGCAAGGTGATGACGTCGCTGACTTGTACACAAATGTAACCTATCATCACTGATGGTCACGTGTTCGAGCCCCGCTCAATAGCTTCAACGATACGAAGGGCAAGGTGATGACGTCGCTGACTTGTACACAAATGTAACCTATCATCACTGATGGTCACGTGTTCGAGCCCCGCTCAATAGCTTCAACGATACGAAGGGCAAGGTGATGACGTCGCTGACTTGTACACAAATGTAACCTATCATCACTGATGGTCACGTGTTCGAGCCCCGCTCAATAGCTTCAACGATACGAAGGGCAAGGTGATGACGTCGCTGACTTGTACACAAATGTAACCTATCATCACTGATGGTCACGTGTTCGAGCCCCGCTCAATAGCTTCAACGATACGAAGGGCAAGGTGATGACGTCGCTGACTTGTACACAAATGTAACCTATCATCACTGATGGTCACGTGTTCGAGCCCCGCTCAATAGCTTCACGATACGAAGGGCAAGGTGATGACGTCGCTGACTTGTACACAAATGTAACCTATCATCACTGATGGTCACGTGTTCGAGCCCCGCTCAGACCGTGTCTCTGTATATGAAAACGCTGGCAGTTTATTACAGAGGTTGGTGCACCAAGTACTGGTTAACCGCTGGAAAAACCTATCCAGGAAAAGTGTTGTTAGGTAAACTGCCCTTCGCTCAAATTTGGCAACCGGTAGAGACGTAAAATAGACTTAACCCTTTCAGCCCCACAGGCCTCTAAATAGGCTTATGAAATGTGTAGATCCAGATGAGCCGGCTCGTAACGAGCCGTCTCATCAGGATCTGCACTTTTTTGCCAGTAATAATTATTACTATTTTTAGATAAAATTACCCATTTTGATAAATGAACTGGTCCAAATGTAATTTTCTTATTAATTTATTGGTCTAAAAATATCATGGACCAGTCCATGTCAGTTACTTGGGGTTGAAAGGGTTAATATATAAAAAAAGAAGAATAAACGCAATAAACCGCGTAGAATGTATTATTGATTGTGCGCTTGATCTTTTGTGGTTAAAAGCGTAAAACATTGTGTATGGATGCTATTTCATGTCTGTGATAAAGTGATGGTTCGTTTGCTTCGACATACACTCTAGCCACTGGTGATGTTCTAAAAACCCCGAGTGCAAGGCGTAAGTATTGGGGATACATTAGGTCGAACGTATTAATGCCATGATTATTTTCTTAATGGATTATAAATACTGTACATGTTCGACATATTTTCAACATATATATTAAACATACAGTCAAACCTGTGTCAGTGGTCATCTCTATTAAGCAGCCAACCTGTATTAAGCAGCCAGTTGTCAGATTCCCAATATGTTACTTTCTTATACATTTGACCTCTATTAAACAGCCACATGTGCTAAGCAGCCACTGTTGGTGAGTCCCTTGGCTGCTTAAGACAGGTTTGACTGTACTGGTATTAACTGATAATATTATTAAATTAGTATGACATTGACTTTAGGGAACACTAAAAAAGTACAAATTATGAAGTTTAAACTTTATTTATTTTACAACGATTGCGAAGCATGTTTTAACAACTTATATTAATCACTCTCGTTGGCGCGGATGAAAGCGTAACTGTGGTCATTCCTGTGGGAGGAAAGCGGAGTACCCGGAGAAAACCCACCTGTCCGATCTGGCGGTCACCGTACCATCTCACATACTTCCCGGTCCGAGGATCGAACTCGGTTGCATTTGTGTGAAGCGAGCGCACTAACCACTGCGCTAATAGGACAGCCGAATTATAATTAAATGTGAAACTCCAATTGGCGGATAAAGGTATGTACAATGAAAAATAGCATAATAATAATGATAATAATAATAATAATAATAATAACTTTATTTTACAAGAGAACTCATTTAACAAACATTAATCTACCATGAGGCCAGGCCTTCAACATCAAATGCAATCAAAAGATAGGACTATAAGTGAAAACCGCACATTGGAATTAGATATTAATCATGTTAAAGCTGACAAGTAGAGAAACAATGTATAATAAATGTGTTATAGAATATCATGATAATGTGGAATTGTCTGGTAGAGTAGAAAAGGAGAATGAGGTAGTCATTTATTGTTGAAACTTGAAAGTAAAGGAAAACCTGTGATAAACCCCTGCAACTCAGTATAACAATGATCACATTCGTAATCAAACCAAGCGACATAATATATTATATTAGATTAACCAACTATTCCCACAAGTCGTATAGATGGAAGTAGCGGAAGGTAGGTGGTTCTACTCCCGTGCACGCTACTGCCTGAAATACTGCTCGGAATCGCATCTGGTAAGCTGCTAAGTGCAATTTTAGGCGCCATAAACAACACAACAAAACCAATGCCACTTATACAAGTGCATTTATATACAGTCTGCATTCGTTATGTCGAATTCCGGCGGACCGAACAAAATACTTCGACATATCCGAAGTTTGACTTATAGCGCATCGTGATAGCACAGTGGATGCGCGTTCGCTTCAGGTGCGAAAGGTCCGGAGTTCGAACCCCGCTGGAGCCGTTACCATTGTGCCCTTAGGCAAGGCATTTAAATTCCACATTGCCTCTTCTCTCTCCTTCATGGCGATGGATTTACATCAGGAATGAGATCTCGAGAGTGATTCATATAAATTGAAAGAACTTGTTTCGCAATCGAGCTAAAATAAATTTGGATTAACCAACTATTCCCAAGCTTATTATAATGTTGTTGTTTATAGTCTCTGTATCGTATTCAGCTCTAGTGAAACATTCTATGTATAATACGTATGTGAGGGAACCAGTGTGAAATATGTTATATCTATGCGACTTATGTGAGGGAACCAGTGTGAAATATGTTCTATCTATACGACTTATGTGAGGGAACCAGTGTGAAATATGTTCTATCTATGCGACTTATGTGAGGGAACCAGTGTGAAATATGTTCTATCTATACGACTTATGTGAGGGAACCAGTGTGAATTATGTTCTATCTACACGACTTATGTGAGGGAACCAGTGTGAAATATGTTCTATCTATACGACTTATGTGAGGGAACCAGTGTGAAATATGTTCTATCTATACGACTTATGTGAGGGAACCAGTGTGAAATATGTTCTATCTATACGACTTATGTGAGGGAACCAGTGTGAAATATGTTCTATCTATACGACTTATGTGAGGGAACCAGTGTGAAATATGTTCTATCTATACGACTTATGTGAGGGAACCAGTGTGAAATATGTTCTATCTATACGACTTATGTGAGGGAACCAGTGTGAAATATGTTCTATCTATACGACTTATGTGAGGGAACCAGTGTGAAATATGTTCTATCTATACGACTTATGTGAGGGAACCAGTGTGAAATATGTTCTATCTATACGACTTATGTGAGGGAACCAGTGTGAAATATGTTCTATCTATACGACTTATGTGAGGGAACCGGTGTGAACGGATAAGTCAGTCTGAATACGATTACTGTGTCCAAAATCTCGAAATCTCAACATAAGCCAAACCCTTTTCACTTTCTCTTCCACCATTTCTTGCGGAAGGTAGGTGGTTCTACTCCCGTGCACGCTACTGCCTGAAATACTGCCCGGAATGGCATCTGGTATGCGACCTAAGCTGCTAAGTGCAATTTTAGGCGTCATAAACAACCCAACAAAACCAATGCCACTTATACAAGTGCATTTATATACAGTCTACATTCGTTATGTCGAATTCCGGCGGGCCGAACAAAATACTTCGACATATCCGAAGTTTGACTTAACGAAATTCTATATAAATGGAGCCAGTTATATATAAAATGATAGTGTCTGAAACGGGACTTTGATCCGACTTCTAGATAACCGGATAATTCCACCAGGAATCAGGTCTCGAGAGTGATTACATAACTTATAAGAACTTGTTTCGCAATCGAGCTAAAACAAATTTGTATAAACTATCTATCCGACCAGGAAAACACTTTCATTTTCACAAAATGTTCATACCTACATATCTGAGAGAGATTTGAATACTAGTATTCATTATGATTAGTATTATATTAAACTTTATTTAGTTTACAAAGATTGCGAAGCAAGTTCTACCAACTTATATTAATCACTCTCGTTCGCGCGGATGAAAGTGTAAATGTGGTCATTCGTGTGGGAGGAAACCGAAGTACCCGTAGAAAACCCACCTGTCCGATCTGTCGACAACCGTACCATCTCACATACGTTCCGGTCCGAGGATCGACCCAGGGTTGCATTGGTGAGAAGCGAGCGCACTAACCAGTGCGCTAATCGGACAGCCTTAACAGTTTAATATGTAGTTTTTCTCTCGCATGTGTTCATGATTCGCCTTTGATTCAATTTCTTACTACTTTCAGAGTAATGCGTCAAATAGTCCAAACTTTATAAAGAAAAATTGCAAAAGCTCAGTGAAATACATACCCACTTTGCAGAGGAGACGAATTATATAAGACACTGTCTTTCATTCTACTCCTTTTTCTGTAGTTTGATATGTGTAATGTATGCATAGTTCAAACTGTATAAGTTGGGAAATAAAATATGTTTAAACTAAACTATTTCTTGGAAGCTTTAATTAAGGTATGTTTTGTAATGGGAATGTATGTGGAAACATGGTAACAACAAGGTGGTGAAACAGTTGAACATATTGTATCTGAAGGGATAGCAATCGACGACGTAAACTCGTAGGGAATCGAAGATGAAATAGTCTCATGGAGTGTGTGTTTTACGTTTATTTATCGTCGCTACCGGTTACCCATATGAGTGACGCCTCCTGAAGAGATTAGTCATTTTAGATTTTGGAGGATAGTAAATGATACAGACAGAGACCCATCCAGAATCTGCTCTGGTTCTTTTACGTGCACGGTGCAAAGCATCGACACGAGACCTCGGTTTAACGTCCCATCTGAAAGACTGTTAATTGTATCAGGGTCAGACGGGGGATCGAACCTGTGATCCCTGGATTACCAGTCCAGCGTGTTACCACTGTACTACAGATCCGTCTGTAGTCTCATGGAACAAAGCACTGCGTAGTGTGTAGATTGAAATGAAGAAGTGGGTGACACATATATCCCTGGAGCGAGTTGTTTTATAGAACACTGCACACATTTCAATAAAACTGTCAATACGAAGAACCGTCAATGTTTGGCACAAAAGCAGTCTGACTTATTAGTGCCATTTGAGATACCACCGCGTATGAAGATAACGTGGGATTCGTTAATGAAAACCAAAATGAAAAACCGATGGAGGAGCATATAGTTTACAGTTTACACAGCGGTAGAGACTTTATATCATGGTGTGCCTGTTTTCCATTCTCTAACGTTTGTCGATGAATAACTTTTAGTCAGTATCTTTAACAGCACATGACCTATGCTATTATAGTTACAATGTATTAGTTATTTTATGATTTCCATTTAAATATAGAAATGAATCAGGGAAATAAAATGCGTTACTCTACTGGTCGAAAGCAGTGTAAGTGCACGTGCGGTTCCTAGCCGCTGCATGTTGAAATGTGGTCAGTGACGTCATTTATGACGTTTTTTATGCCGTCATTTATGATCGTCTAAACACGACGGTTGCATCATTTTCTATGATGACAAATGTGTAGTCTATATTTATATATCAACATGAAATAAATAATTTCTCGCTGCTTCTGAGCTGAACTGACGTGTGATGGTTTTTAAGCCCCGTCCCGACTGCGTATGTCCTTCCTTAATTACTGTCTAGGAGAGTACAATGCTCAGACATCGCATTGGGGCCAGCCCCTCTTATAGACAAAACTGTCAGATATACATGAAATAATCCTCTAGGGATTTGCACATTCAGCGATTCGTAGAACGCCACTGTCTGCTTCATAATGATTGTATGGATGTATAGCAGATGTTTGTGCTGCCCGATAGATAAGACACTGTGCGTCGTGATTTCTCTCATTTTTAAGCTTTGCTTTATTAACGCGATGACGCTCTTAATTGACCAGTAGCCCCCTGTCAATCAAACTAATCAATAATCCAATCAGCTATCGTTATTACACACACACACCCAGACAACACGCATCTCTAAATAATATATACTGGTATAGCATACAATCAGACAAATATTTCCGGCAAATTCTAAACTTAATATGTTCAATCAGGACCTGTTTTATATATCTATAATTCTTGATGCAATCCATAGAGTTATATATATCATATACTCATATTGTATTTGTCTGTCGTAGGTTTCGTGCTACAGGGTCACGTGGTATTAGGGGCGGAGCGATAGGGAATTTGGCGACTGGTCAATTGTCTAGGTTGCAACATGGTCCTTCACGAACTCACATGTTATTGTTAGTTTGTGCAAGGAAGTTTGACATTTGATCCATTTTATAATACGAAACAAATAAAACAAATCCAGACGGACCTGTTGTCCAGTGGTAACACGTTGGACTGGTAATCCAGGGATCACAGGTTCGATCCCCCGTCTGACCCTAATAAAATTAACAGTATTTCAGATGGGACGTTAAACCGAGGTTGCGTGTCGGTGCTTTACACCGTGCACGGAAAAGAACCAGAGTAGACTCTGGAATGGGTCTTTGTCTGTATCATGCACTGTCCTCCAACAATCTAAAATGACTAATCTCTTCGCTCATATGGGCAACCGGTAGCGACGATAAATAAACGTAAAACACACACACAAATTCAGATACATGTTTAACTATTACATAGTGTGGGAGAAAACATTTAATGTTGAACAACATAGTGAAACGTGACCACATACCGTCGTTTGCACGTTTCCAGGCACACCATCCGCTATGTAGAGATATTTTTAAAAAACCTGAGAAATAGCAAAACGATGACATGTCGAAAGTGTTCAAGTGGCACTGCTTACGTGTAGTACATTGACGTGACGTTACCTACGTGTGCTTTAAAGTGACATGGTGCTTACGTGTGAATGACGTCAGAATGCTCTACCAAATATTATGAATATACTCCACTTTCAGTTGATAATTGCCTGGTTTGTTATATCGCAACCTTTCTAGACACCAACTAGTCGGAATTATTATAATATATATCGTCACATAACTTTTAAAAATGAAACAAAACATGACCTGTCATGAAAATGCAACACCGAAAATTCGAGCGGATCCCGGATGCACGTCCCCCTATTTAATCGTATTACTTGACAGCCTTGTGACTTCGGCACTCTTGGCAGTAGAGTGGGGTAAGGTATAATCTTTAACAAGTATTGCTTTCTTTGCCATTGCTAATTCAAATGCCTGTGGTTTGTGATTCACAAGCAACATCAGGTACAGTGTCTTGCTGGATACACCGCCATCTAGGTTCGAACTCATAATACATCGATATATCGTGCTGCTATCGATATATCGTGGGGCTATCTATATATCGCGAGGCTATCGCTAAGTCATGCGGCTATCAGTACACCTCAATTTCGTGCGGGTACAGCTTTATCGTGCATATATTGCTGTATCGTGTGGCTATCGCTATATCGTGGGGCTATCTATATATCGCGAGGCTATCGCTAAGTCATGCGGCTATCAGTACATCGTGCGGCTATCGATATATCGTGCGGCTATCGAAATATCGTACGGCTATCGATATATCGTGTGGCTATATATCGTGCGGCTATCGACATATCGTGCGGCTATCGAAATACCGTGCGGCTATCGACATATCGTGTGGCTATCGACATATCGTACGGCTATCGATATATCGTGCAGTTACCACTTTATCGTTCGGCTATCGCTACATCTTGCGGCTATGGCTCTATCATGCGGTTATCGATGTATCATGTGTTTATCCCTATTTCATTCCATTTGGAATACATGTAACAATTGTCCATACTCCTATATTACCCAATACAGGGCACTGTCTATAGTGGATGCAAACTAATATGTAACACAGCCACTCCGTAATCACATAGCGGACCAATTTATAATGTAAATATTTGCCTTGTTGCCAGGTTTAGTGTCCAGCAAACAAACACAGTTATTACACGGCAATCACATAAACTCAGTCAAATAGTTCAAAGGCGAGTAATTGTTTCAGCTAGTGGTCTATTTTGTACGGAAACACAGTAATTGTGGTAGAAGTAAAATGTGTATCTGTTCCCTAGGCGAGCATTAACATGAGGAATAGTCGGGAAATGACTTTGTTTTAATCATCGTTTAGTTTGAAGAAAAGTAGATTTTACGACTACTGTCCTGGTTTGGTGATGATTACATTATGTTCATGATAACCGTGCAAACGCTCATTTTAAAAGTTGCAACTTTATTTATTTTTTACAACGATTGCGAAACAAGCTCAAACAACTTATATTAATCACCTCTCGTTGGCGCGGATGAAAGCGTAAATGATAAAAAAAAAAAAAAAAAAAAAGCGTAAAATTAATGAGGTCGTTCGTGTGGGAGGAAATCGGAGAAAACCCACCTGCCAACCGTACCATCTCACATATTTCCCGGTCATTTTAATTCTCTTCTTAAAGTGGAAAAGTGGAACAATAACAATACAAACTAATCACATATTTCTACTATTATTACTTCAGATGATATTATACACAGTCTTTAGCACGTTTGTGCATTACCATTGCCATAGTTACTAGATCTTTCAGCTGATGTCATACATATTTTCAAGATACCCATATAAGTCATATTTGCATATTGGTGTATATATGCATTGTAGGTATGGCAACGAATAGCGTTTAAACTATCGGAAAGTTATTCGAATATTCGAATATTTGCTTATTTGATAGAATTCTATCAAAAACTCTTATACAAATTGCCAAACTAACCTAATTTATGTCTTACGCACAAACGTCATGTTCTTCAAATGATTATTCAAATTGATATTGTACTCGAATATGTTAAATCCAATGTTGCATAGATTACACGCAGTTTTCTTATTCTCAGAGCAATTCAAGCATTTCCAAACGTGTGACTGAGCGGGTGACATTTTTGAGGACAACATAATAAACTCGAATACTGGAACAGTATTCGGATATTCGGACCTTTTAGTGAATATTCGAATATTGGTTGCCATCCATGTATTGTCATTAAGTGTCTAATTCCCCCTTTTCTACTCTGCTAGGCAATTTCATATATCATCATATTCCATAGCATATTATATACATAGTTTCTCTACTTTTCAGCTTTAATATATACTATATAATTCCAATATGCAGTTTTCACTTATAGTCATTTGATTTGTAAATATGTTGAGGGCCTCATGGTAGATTAACTTTTGTTAAATGGGTTCTCTCGTAAAATAAAGTCTTTAATATTATTATGTTATGTTATATTTCGGGTTTTACGCCTGCATCAGCACCATGTTGGGCTATATCGCCGGCGGGCAGTTTACCTAACAACACCTTTCCTGGGCAGGCTCCAGCGGTTAACCAGTACTTGGGTGCACCAACCTCCGTAAGAAACTGCCAACTTTTTCATATAAATGAGACACGGCCTGAGAGGGGCTCGAACCCGTGACCATCAGTGATGATAGGTTACAGTGGTATACAAGTCAGCGACCATAACCACTCGACCACGGAGGCGGACCATCAGTGATGATAGGTTACAGTGGTATACAAGTCAGCGACCATAACCACTCGACCACGGAGGCGGACCATCAGTGATGATAGGTTACAGTGGTATACAAGTCAGCGACCATAACCACTCGACCACGGAGGCGGACCATCAGTGATGATAGGTTACAGTGGTATACAAGTCAGCGACCATAACCACTCGACCACGGAGGCGGACCATCAGTGATGATAGGTTACAGTGGTATACAAGTCAGCGACCGTAACCACTCGACCACGGAGGCGGACCATCAGTGATGATAGGTTACAGTGGTATACAAGTCAGCGACCATAACCACTCGACCACGGAGGCGGACCATCAGTGATGATAGGTTACAGTGGTATACAAGTCAGCGACCGTAACCACTCGACCACGGAGGCAGACCTTCAGTGATGATAGGTTACAGTGGTATACAAGTCAGCGACCATAACCACTCGACCACGAGGGGGACCATCAGTGAGATAGGTTACAGTGGTATACAAGTCAGCGACCGTAACCACTCGACCACGGAGGCAGACCTTCAGTGATGATAGGTTACAGTGGTATACAAGTCAGCGACCATAACCACTCGACCACGGAGGCAGACCTTCAGTGATGATAGGTTACAGTGGTATACAAGTCAGCGACCATAACCACTCGACCACGGAGGCAGACCTTTAATATTATTATTATCATTAGTAACATTTAACAACAGTAGAGCCTCCGTTGTGTCATGTATACGTCGTAGACCTTGCAACCGCGAGGTTGTGAGCTCGAACCACGTCAGGACTGCTGTGATGGAGCCACGCGAGTAGATTTTAAATAATAATAATAATTCCAATATTGATAACATTTATTCAAATGACATTTTGTTTTTTTTTGTTTTTTCGTAAACGTACCACATTCCCCTACATTCATAAGTAACTAAACAGCGTCCTTTTTTTCTATTCAACACCCATACCCATGAATGTTATTTGTGTATGTGTTCTCAAATGAAATTGTGTCCATTTGCGCGGCGGACGGTGCACATGTGGCTGGTTGAGGAGGGGGTGCACCGACCAGTATATTGGGTCCATATGCTGGCCGGGCACTGCCTTGTTCTGTGTGCTGTTCCTGTGTGCTTCTGTGAATGGACCATTGTTCCGCTGTGAATTATTCGTTCACGTTTTGTTACCCTTAACTATTGTTATTATATGCAACCTGTGTCTTTTCACAAATAAAGTTTTGTTCTGTTCGTAAATCAACGTTTTTCGATATATGCTGACACCATAAACAAAATGGTTTCCCCAAAATGGAGCCCCTCGAGCCGTTACGATTTTGCACTTAGGCAAGGCATTTAAATTCCGCGTTGCCTCTTCTCTCTCTCTCTCTCCCTCTCTCTCTCTCTCTCTCTCTCTCGTGGCGATGGATTCCATCAGGAATGAGGTCTCGAGAGTGATTAATATAAGTTGTCAGAACTTGTTTCGCAATCGAGCTAAAATATATTTGTTTTTAATTCCGCGTTGCCGCTTCGCTCTCTCTCTCTCTCTCTCTCTCTCTCGTGGCGATGGATTCCATCAGGAATGAGGTATCGAGAGTGATTAATATAAGTTGTAAGAACTTGTTTCGCAATCGAGCTAAAATAAATGTGTATAAACTTGGCTAAACTATAAAATAAAGAATAAAACCAACATACATTAAACATAATACAATTACTCTATAACACATGTGTTATTGCTAATCAAATCAAACCAACTTGCATTTACTGTATTTTATAAGTTTATTTAACGTCGCTACCTGTTGCCCATTTGAGCGACGGACAGTTTACCTAACGACACCTTCCTTGTTAACCAGTACTTGGTGCACCAACCTCCGTATTAAACTGCCAGCCTGTTCATATAAAGAGACACGGTCTGTGCGATGCTGGAAACCGTGAGCATCAGTGATGATAGGTTACAGTGGTATACAAGTCAGCGACCGTAACTTAACAACGAAGGCGGACTGTATATTGTTTGACCGACAACAACAATAACAGATAATAACAACAGTAGGACGAACAACATGTGCTTTATTTGAAACAGACACAATGGAGATCGGTGACATTGCTGTTTGTCTTCTTATAACAATGTATGTGGAAGTCATGATAGCGCAGTGATAGCAAGTTCTCCTCAGGTGCGAAATGCCCGGTGCTCGCGCCCCGCTGGAGTCGTTACGACTGTTGCATTAGATTAGACAAGGCATTTATATTCCCCATTGCCTCTTCTCTGTCCCTAGTGGCGATGGATTCCATCAGGAATGAGGTCTCGAGAGTGATTAATATCAGTTGTAAGAACTATATAAAAGTCTTATATATTAGGAACAGATTCATCTTTCTGTGCAATTAATCACAGAACGTGAACTCGAGTATATGGTATTGTCTTGCAGGCATTATCCATTATTATTAAGAAATATATTGTTTCTATGATCGTAAAACCCATCTTATGCTGCATATCAATATCAACAGTTATGAACAAAAACAAGCCTTCCACAAATATATGTGGGTGGCAATTCGATAATAAGATAGTTGCGTTTTTTTTCAGTGCAAGATTGGAATTGGTCTCATCGAGTGAGCTCCGCAATAGTGTATTCTCACGAGCGGTGTTTTCCATTGCCCATTTTAGTGGCATAAGGCCGATCGCTTGTTATTATTTCCCCTGCCCCCGAGAGCCCCTCGCATCGATATTGAAAAACCTCATTACTACCTTAGTTAACGTTAAGTATTCGTCAAGTTATGCACATTAAGCATGATATTCATGTAAAAGTTCATCATTTCATAACTAATATTTCCTGTCAGGCGGAATATTTTCAGCAACTGTTTTCCATCCCTGACTTTTGTTTTCCACCTGTGATTACGGTTCCAACGGTTTGTTTTCGAATATCTAGACTGGTCATAAATAGCATGTTGAATGCTTAATAAATACTTACAGACGAATCTGTAGTACAGTGGTTAACACGGTGGACTAGTAATCCTGGGATCGCAGGTTCGATCCCCCGGCTGACCCTAATACAATTAACATTCTTTCAGATGGGACTTTAAACCGAGATCTCGTGTCGGTGGTTTTCACCGTGCACGTAAAAGAACCAGAGGAGATTCTGGAATGGGGCTCTGTTTGTATCATTGCACTATTCTCCAACAATCTAAAATGATTTATCTCGTCAGGAGGCGTCGCTCATATGGGCAACCGGTAGCGACGATAAATAAACGTAAAACGCACGGTAATAAATACCTATTGTATAGTTCAATTCTTATTACTTGACATATGTGGAATGCTAAATGAATACAAAAAAAGCAGTGAGAAATAAATTATGCTAATCCACTGTTTTGAACCAGTGGAATAACACAATTTATTTCACAGATAAATGTCTATATTTCCTTTGGAAAGAATGAAATAAATATCTTTATTTTCATAATTATAAACGATATTTTAGTACAGATCAATGAGTGAGTGAGTGAGTATTTGGTTTAACGGCGCGGCGCATCAGCAGAGATTAGGCTATATCGCGCCGGGTTATGTATATTGTATACAAGATATCTACAATTAAAAATATTATGTAGATAACATACTGTATGTATTAAAATTGTAACGACGAAAGGTCAATTGCAACAAAATATACCAAGCTGTAAAAATGATAAAAAAAACGTCAGTTGTAAAACTTTACAATTTATGGAAAAGATGGTGATTCCTTTAAAAATGCAATAATGTATTTAAAATCAACCGCTCCTTCATTGTCACAACTGTATACTATTTTTGACGAATGAGTGCTAAATCTACGCAGTGATTTTTTTTACGTTTATTTATCGTCGCTACCGGTTGCCCATATGAGCGACGCCTCCTGAAGATATTAGTCATTTTAGATGTTGGAGGATAGTGCAATGATACAGAGAGAGACCCATTCCAGAGTCTCCTCTGGTTCTTTTACTTGCACGGTGTAAAGCACCGACACGAGACCTCGGTTTAACGTCCCATCTGAAAGACTGTTAATTGGTTTAAACAGTATTTATTCCAATAAATGTACATGTATAACACAAAAGATGTTACAAATTACATCAATTGTGAATGATTTGTATTGGAAAACAAGTTTTCAGAAAACTTATATTTATTTCTCTCCAATGGGAATGTACATATTAATAAATATTTGCAACGTTTTCGGTAGGTATAAAGAATAATACTAAAATCGAGTGTAACTTGAGGCGGATATTCTATATACATTTATGCAAGAAGTACTGTTCTAAGAAGGGACAGTTGGACATGAAAATACTTAATAATCATTCAAACAATGAAACCACACACCGATCAACAGGTCAGCCAGTGAATTAAGATGTGTTCAACATTTATAGAGGAATGGCATGGTACAGATAATACAATAATGCATTGTATTTATAATAGAATAAGTATGTAAAATAAAAACAGAGTAATTACCCATATACAGAATTATAGAGACATGATACTAGACTGTTTGACAATGAACACACTTTAGAATTCTTATCATATATCTGTGACTGTCTGCGAGCATCATTGCAAACTGTTTCGTATTCACTATTCCGATAAATCATACCACATAAAGGACTCTGTGTAATGAAAACACCATATTAATCAAATTGCAATGGATCAGATTTGTGGCGAGATACTGCAAACAAGATGACATACGCCAACACTAGAATCACAGTGTAGCGGTCCCAGTGATCGGGTGGATCGCGATCGACTAGGCGCTTGCTACACATGTACAGCCGACCCAGTGATCGGGTGGATCGTTATCTACTAGACGCTTGCTACACATGTACAGCCGACCCAGTGATCAGGTGGGTCGCTATCGACTAGGCGCTTGCTACACATGTACAGCCGACCCAGTGATCGGGTGGATCGCTATCGACTAGGCGCTTGCTACACATGTACAGCCGACCCAGTGATCGGGTGGATCGTTATCTACTAGACGCTTGCTACACATGTGCAGCCGACCCAGTGATCGGGTGGATCGTTATCTACTAGACGCTTGCTACACATGTACAGCCGACCCAGTGATCGGGTGGATCGCTATCTACTAGACGCTTGCTACACATGTACAGCCGACCCAGTGATCGGGTGGATCGTTATCTACTAGACGCTTGCTACACATGTACAGCCGACCCAGTGATCGGGTGGATCGCTATCTACTAGGCCCCTGATACACACGTGGCACCCTCTTCGGAATAGACAGCACAAATCACACAGCTTAGTCTGAGCTGTCACGATCCCTCTATAACAAACCTATAGAGACGAATCTTAAAAACTCACTTTATTTATTCTGCAATGATTGTGAAACAAGCTGTAACAACTTATATTAATAACTCTCATTGGCGCGGATGACAGCGTATTTGTGGGAAGAAACCGGAATACCCGTAGAAAACCCACATTTCAACTCCTTCAACGCCATCGCACATACTTTCCAGTCCGAGGACCGAGGATCGAGCCTGGGCTACATTAGTGAGAAACGAACGATGCTAACCAATTCGCTAATAAAGGAAATGTTGTGAGATGTACCTCAATGGTAATTGTTCAATTCACGACAACGTCCTGTGGCAATTAATCAGGACCTACAACATCCTGGTCATAGTTGGACATGTACAAATTGGTAGGAACGGGATATTAGCAACAAAGAGAGATCCCAAATAGCAGGGTGTATTGACAAATGAGTCTGCATTTGGCATAGTATTATACTACTGTCAGGTCCGAGCCAAACTCATAATAAACGTCCTTGATTAAAATATCTCCGAGCGGAAGAATAGTGAGACATTCTGTGAGTGCATGTCTTGGTTTATCAACGTAAAACTGTTCACAAAGGCGACATACCGACATATCAGTATCTGGATGAGTTTATCAATATTGTAGCAATGTAGTGAGCTATGTTGCTGTCATGTATGTCGTGAGCTATGTTGCTGTCATGTATGTCGTGAGATATGTTGCTGTCATGTATGTCGTGAGATATGTTGCTGTCATGTCGGTCGTGTGATCATGTCCAGTATTAAAAAACACTGCCGTGACGTCATACTTTTATACTTGCTTTTATTTAACCATATTTTATTTAGTTTATACAAATTTATTTTAGCTCGATTGCGAAACAAGTTATGTCAACTTATATTAATCACTCTGGAGACCTCATTCCTGATGGAATCCATCGCCAGAAGAGGCAACGTGGAATTTAAATGCCTTGCCTAAGGGCACAATCATAACGGCTCCAGCGGGGCTCGAACTCCGGACCTTTCGCACCTGAAGCGAACGCGCATCCACTGCGCTATCACGACTTCCATATTTTATTTGAAATCAATATTACATATGTCATAGACGTAAAGATACAATGCATAGCATGGACATACAAATGGTTTCGTAAACTGATTGTTTTCTGTTATCGTGGATGCATCATGATGTTTGTGCATTGATTCATGGAGTACTACAACTGTGCTTGCAATGTTTCTAATGCACTTATAGTTCAGCTGCGAGTACTACAACTGTGCTTGCAATGTTTCTAATGCACTTATAGTTCAGCTGCGAGTACTCAACTGACAATTAACAGAGTTATTTGTGCATTTATATTATACTGTTTGTACATACATATTAATAATGATTTGTAAATATGTTATGCTCTTCAGAAATGGAGGAAATAAAAGTATCTATCTATCTATCTATCTATCTATCTATCTATCTACTAAATTAACAATTTTAATTAGTAAGATCTTGTTATATAAGTGTGTGCTATAATAAGATATAAGCCTCAACGGATATGTAAAATAGTGCACTATATTTAGCGCTACGTGCCTCACACAGTCCAATGTTTTACATATTGGATTGTTTGTGTGTTTTACGTTTATTTATCGTCGCTACCGGTTGCCCATATGAGCGACGCCTCCTGAAGAGATTAGTCATTTTAGATTTTTTGAGAATTGTGCAATGATACAGACAGAGACCCATTCCAGAGTCTCCTCTGGTTCTTTTACGTGCAAGGTGCACAGCACCGACACGAAACCTCGGTTTAATGTCCCATCTGAAAGACTGTTCATTTTATTATGGTCAGACGGGGGATCGAACCTGCGATCCCTGGATTACCAGTCCAGCATTCTATCACTGGACTACAGATCGGTCTGTATTGGATTGTTTGCGATTTATATCCTATACATACATGGTACACTATCAATATGGTTGTGTATTTGCCGACAGTGTTTGTTTTCGTGTTAAAGTCCCATCAACAGGTTATGACATATGGCTACACTCCAGCTGTTAATAAAGTGTTATTTGTTGAGGTAGACCCTGTGGCCTATTTTATTTATAAATTATAATAAAGACTTTATTTAACGAGAGAACTCATTTGAACAATTAAGTCAATCTACCACGAGGCCCTCAACAAATTAAAACATGAAATAGAATAATGAAACATGTAAACAGTAACCAGTAAAACTTTCATAGGAAATAAGATATAAGCTGCAAGAACTAATATTTGTTTGATGCTAGAAGACTATTTTGTTCTATCAGCCACACTGGACTTATTTTTTTAATTATGTTATATTTCGGGTTTTACGCCTGCATCAGCACCATTTTGGGCTATATCGCCGGCGGGCAGTTTACCTAACAACACCTTTCCTGGGCAGGCTCCAGCGGTTAACCAGTACTTGGGTGCACCAACCTCCGTAGGAAACTGCCAACTTTTTCATATAAATGAGACACGGTCTGAGCGGGGCTCGAACCCGTGACCATCAGTGATGATAGGTTACAATGGTAGGACTTATTTTTATTTGATAAATATTAAATACCCTGGGAACAACGCAACAAAAGCCTTCTACAATTTAATAAAACATTGATTTTTATGTTCACCAAGCACATACATTAATGTATCCCATTTCATATCCATTTTATTTTATTTTTCTACTTTGTTACTGAGTAATCAACAGTTCTTAGTTTATACCAATTTATTTTAGCTCGATTGCGAAACAAATTCTTACAACTTATATTAATCACTCTCGAGACCTCATTCCTGATGGAATACATCGGTACGAGGTAGAGAGAAGTTGCAACGTGGAATTTAAATGCTTTGCCTAAGGTCACAATCATAACGGCTCCAGCGGGGCTCGAACTCGAACATTTCGCACCTGAAGCGAACGCGCGTTCACTGCGCTATCACGACTTCATCTGTTCCTATTATCGTTTAACCTGATGTGTGTGTGTGCGTGCGCGCGCGTGTGTGTGTGTTTTACGTTTATTTATCGTCGCTACCGGTTGCCCATTTGAGTGTAGCCTATAGTAGGATAGTGCAATGATACAATACAAATAGACACATTCCAGAATCTCCTCTGGTTATTTTACGTGCCCGATGTATAGCACCGACACGAGACCTAGGTTTAGCGGCACATCTGAAAGACTGTTAATTTCATTAGGATCAGACGGGGGATCGAACCTGTCATCCTTGGATTACCAGTCCAACGTGTTAACCGCTGGACTACAGATTGTCTGCATGTCCCCTGATTCTAAATCACGCGGCTATATATACTACCTAAATGTCCTAATAGAGGCAACGTGGCATTTAAATGCCTTGCCTAAGGTCACAATCCGGAGTTCGAGACCCGCTGGAGCCGTTATTATTGTGCCCTTAGGCAAGGCATTTAAATTCCACTTTGCCTCTTCTCTCTCCCTCGTGGCGATGGATTCCACCAGGAATGAATCTCGAGAGTGATTAAATTTAGTTGAAATAACTTGTTTCGCAATCGAGCTAAAATAAATTTGTATAATATGTCCTAATAAGAACTACCTGCTAATCGTGATACCCGCGAAGCATGTAAAACCCATAACCGACACCGACGACACCGAAGCTCTGACGAATACCTAGGCTCCGTCGGGTCTAACAATAACTGATAATACATCTCAATCAGCGACAGACGAACAGTCTTTAATACACGAACGGGCTTCTTCACACGACATAACTCGACACCCGTTGCGATTCGAACCTACTGCGATGATGGTCAATTGATTTGAATTCAACACCCTAACCACTCCGCTATATAGCATATAACATGAACATTATAATCATTATAATCGTTCACATTATTTGCTTAGAGCTATGAGTCCATCATTTAGATGTTGATATATGTAAAGTGTCTGTCATGTCATATATATAGATACTTTAATAACATATTAACCATTGTAAATAATTGCTTTATTAGTTTAAGGTGACTTATAGGCCCACTGGGCCGGGTGCTATTGTAGTAATGTACATTTGTTGTAATATTGTAATTATAAAGTGAATGCACATGTCACTATAATAAACATTTTCTTATCTTATCTTATCTTATAACATTTTCGGATATCAGTGCAATTCAAATTACTTAAACATGCGTTAACATGTTAACATTTGAAGAGGCCATGTTTTCTAAATGCGATACTGATGTAGTGGGTTTCTACGCGTAACTTCATATTGTAGATAACTGGATCGGCTATCCGTCTTAGTTGCAAGCATCAGACAGCCGATCGCTACAAGCTCTTAGCTCCGAGAATATAACTATTTAGTCACAGCACAGTAATACCGTACACTTATTATCAATCATAATATATTGAATTTGGTTCACCGAGAATCGATGTTTCGCATGACAGCAGCATATTAACTTTCGTTTGATGGTGACGTTTATGTGGTTCCTCGACATAGATGTCTAACTGATGCTTCCATGAATGTATACAACATTTACGTAAATCCATCAATATGACGACAACAATAATCTAATTCATTCTGTAAATAGTTTGGCGCGGTTTAAAACGGTCGGGAATTCGTCATTACCTTTAATTCAATAATTTGAAGTGATACTGATGTATGTATAGCTTCTGCTACTGCACGCCATCTATGACCTTTAAAGGCTCTTGGTGCATTTAATTGTGCATACCAGACACATTGTAGAGTAACATTCCAAGAATAGATGGACAACGCTCTATCAATCAACGACCACTGACAATTGATTAATTGTGATATGTAAGTATGCGTGGAAGTCGTGATAGCGCAGTGGTAGCGCGTTCGCTTCACGTGCGAAAGGCCCGGAGTTCGAGCCCCGCTGGAACCGTTACGATTGTGTCCTTAGGCAAGGCATTTAATTTCCACATGCCTCTTCTCTCTCCCTCGTGGCGATGGATTCCATCAGGAATGAGGTCTCGAGAGTGATTAGTATAAGTTATAAGAACTTGTTTCGCAATCGAGCTAAAATAAATTTGTATAGAATATGTAATTATGTTTTTATGTGTGGATATATATATATATATATATAATTATGTATATATATATATATGCATGTATGTATATTTCTATTAATGACTATGTACTTATGTATATGTCAAAATAAACATAATGTTCTGTTCTGTTCTGTTCTGACATACCCGATACGCCATTATTACAGTTAAGCCACTATTGCAGTTAATATTTAATACTGGTACTGTGTATTAAGAATCCCACATCCACTGATCGATGATTGTGTAATGGGGCGTTAACAAATTATTTTTTATACATCACGTGACTATCCCATGCAAAATGTTCCATACCCGAGCGGGCGATATTTTCCAATGTCTCGTGGCAGTGTTTCACCTCTGAAATAGCCTCATTCGGAACAAAATCACGCTACTCTGACTTTACCGTTTAATTTCAACGTGATTTTATTTGCTATGCCGCCATCTTGTGTTCATGTAGTCTCGAAAAATGTTTTGATGAAACATAAATCCAGAACAGCCGATTGTTCGGTATAGCAAAATACATATTTCATCTCGGTGAGTGTGATAGTGGATATTGTCAACCCGAGGAAAATAATGGCGAACGAGTGCGTGTTTTACGTTTATTTATCGTCGCTACCGGTTGCGCATATGTACTGAAGAGATTAGTCATTTTAGATTTTTGGAGGATAGTGCAATGATACACAGAGAGAGACACATTCCAGGGTATCCTCTGTTTTTTTACGTGCACGGTGCAAAGCACCGACACGAGACCTCGGTTTAATAGTCTTTCAGATGAGACTTTAAACCGAGGTCTCGTGTTGGTGCTTTACACCATGCTCGTAAGAGAACCAGAGAAGACACTGGAATGGGTCTCTCTCTGTATCATGCACTATCCTCCATAATCTAAAACTACTAATCTCTTCCAGAGGCGTCGCTCATATGAGCAACCGGTAGCGACAATAAATAAACGTAAAACACAGATATATCTATCTATATACAGATATGTATGTATGTTCCATTAATATCAAACCCTTTGCGGGGACCTAGACCTGTTTTCCTGAGCAGGCTTAGCAGACCTAAGTGGTTAACCAGTACTAAGCAATGTGTGTGAGGTGCCTTGCTCAATGACACTACATACGTGGCCTGACCGAGTATCGAACCCGGGACCGTTCGATTCCAAATCCGACGCTCTAACACTGGACCACCAACGCCACACAGATAATTTCGGTGTCGAACCATTTTCAGTTCTGATCATACAAATCATAGCAGTGCAGTCATTATCACACCAATTGTCACCAGATACTCGCAGTAAATGGAGGTCTTCACAACAGCATACGTATGCTCTAGACTTAATCGTCTCCATATAGTTCAATAGGTAAACGGAAGCAAAGTCATAGAGAGCATTTAAGTGCATACGAATTATATTTATATAAAGAGATCTAGTTAATGTACCGTTAATGAAGATCATGGTTTTGTAAATAAATAGCCATCCCTGGTAAGACTTAGGTCAGATAATCTCTCTTATGTCTGGTGTATAGTGGAGTCATCCCTGGTGAAACTCAGGTCAGATCATCTGTCTTATGTCAGGTGAATAGTGGAGCCATCCCTGGTAAGACTCAGGTCATATAATCTGTATATATGTCTGGTGTATAGTGGAGCCATCCCTGGTAAGACTCAGGTCAGATAATCTGTGTTATGTCTGGTGTATAGTGGAGCCATCCCTGGTAAGACTCAGGTCAGATAATCTGTATATATGTCTGGTGTATAGTGGAGCCATCCCTGGTAAGACTCAGGTCAGATAATCTGTATATATGTCTGGTATGGAGCCATTCCTGGTAAGACTCATGTCAGATCATCTGTATATCTGCCTGGTGTATAGTGGAGCCATCCCTGGTAAGACTCAGGTCAGATAATCTGTCTATCTGTCTGGTGTGTAGTGGAGCCATCCCTGGTAAGACACAGGTCAGATAAGCTGTCTATCTGTCTGGTGTGTAGTGGAGCCATCCCTGGTAAGACTCAGGTCAGATAATCTGTATATATGTCTGGTGTATAGTGGAGCCATCCCTGGTAAGACTCAGGTCAGATAATCTGTGTTATGTCTGGTGTATAGTGGAGCCATCCCTGGTAAGACTCAGGTCAGATAATCTGTATATATGTCTGGTGTATAGTGGAGCCATCCCTGGTAAGACTCAGGTCAGATAATCTGTATATATGTCTGGTATGGAGCCATTCCTGGTAAGACTCATGTCAGATAATCTGTATATCTGCCTGGTGTATAGTGGAGCCATCCCTGGTAAGACTCAGGTCAGATAATCTGTCTATCTGTCTGGTGTGTAGTGGAGCCATCCCTGGTAAGACACAGGTCAGATAAGCTGTCTATCTGTCTGGTGTGTAGTGGAGCCATCCCTGGTAAGACTCAGGTCAGATAATCTGTATATATGTCTGGTGTATAGTGGAGCCATCCCTGGTAAGACTCAGGTCAGATAATCTGTATATATGTCTGGTGTATAGTGGAGCCATCCCTGGTAAGACTCAGGTCAGATAATCTGTATATCTGTCTGGTGTATAGTGGAGCCATCCCTGGTAAGACTCAGGTCAGATAATCTGTATATATGTCTGGTGTATAGTGGAGCCATCCCTGGTAAGACTCAGGTCAGATAATCTGTATATCTGTCTGGTGTATAGTGGAGCCATCCCTGGTAAGACTCAGGTCAGATAATCTGTATATATGTCTGGTGTATAGTGGAGCCATCCCTGGTAAGACTCAGGTCAGATAATCTGTATATCTGTCTGGTGTATAGTGGAGCCATCCCTGGTAAGACTCAGGTCAGATAATCTGTATATATGTCTGGTGTATAGTGGAGCCATCCCTGGTAAGACTCAGGTCAGATAATCTGTATATCTGTCTGGTGTATAGTGGAGCCATCCCTGGTAAGACTCAGGTCAGATAATCTGTATATATGTCTGGTGTATAGTGGAGCCATCCCTGGTAAGACTCAGGTCAGATAATCTGTATATCTGTCTGGTGTATAGTGGAGCCATCCCTGGTAAGACCCAGGTCAGATAATCGGTCTTATGCATCGTGTAGTTGTCCCTGGTCAGACTAGTAAGATAATCTGTCTATCTGTCCAGTGTATAGTGGAGCCATCCCTGGTGAGACTCAGGTCAGATCATATGTCTTCTTATACTACGTGCAGTTGTCCCTTGTCAGACTGGCCAGATAATATGTATTCTTATACCAGGTGCAGTTGTCCATTGTCAGACTGGCCAGATCATATGTCTTCATTAAGACAAGAAACAGTGCATCTTATAATTTACCGACTCCTTTATTTAGCCATACCATATAGACAATTGCCACCAGTAACAAGCTCATATGTCTCCTTCGGCACGAGATCAATATGAGAGTGCGTATAGCTTAGCTTTGTTGTATATGAGATTACCAGTGTATTATTGTAGGCTAACATGATACACGGTGTTTCATACTACTTAATGCTGCATACGATTTACATAGCATTAAATGTATTTACCATAAGCTATTAAGCGTTATCTTACAAGCGATATCTTTACTTTATATGATAATAACTTTGATTTACATGGTATCTACTTTGGCTTACAAGATGATAACTTCATTTTACTTAAGTTATTGTCTTACAAGTGATAGCTTTGGTTTATGATCATAGTAACTTTATTTTACTTGTGTGTGTTTACGTTTATTTATCGTCGCTACTGGTTGCCCATATGAGCGACGCCTCCTGAAAAGATTAGTTATATTAGATTGTTGGAGGATAGTGCAATGATACAGACTTAGATCCATTCCAGAGTCTCCTCTGGTTCTGTTACGTGCACCGACACGAGACCTCGGTTTAAAGTCCCATTTGAAAGACTGTTCATTTTATTAGGGTCAGACGGGGGATCGAACCTGCGATCCCTGGATTACCAGTCCAGCATGTTACCACTGGACAACAGATCTATTTACTATTTTACGCAATATACATTTTCGTTTATATGATATTAACTGGTCATACGAGGTCTCGAGAGTGATTAATATAAGTTAGTTTATACAAATTTATTTTAGCTCGATTGCGAAACAAGTTATTTCAACTTATATAAATCACTCTCGAGACCTCATTCCTGATGGAATCCATCGCCACGAGGGAGAGAGAAGAGGCAATGTGGAATTTAAATGCCTTGCCTAAGGGCACAATCGTAACAGCTCCAGTAGGGCTCGAACTCCGGACCTTTCGCACCTGAAGCGAACACGCATCCACTGCGCTATCACGACTTCCTAAATATAAGTTGAAAGAGCTTGTTTCGCAATCGAGCTAAAATAAATGTGTATAAACTATTACCTTGCTTTGTATTTTTGTATTGGTATTTTACCTTGCTTTGTATTTTTGTATTGGTATTTTACATGCTATCAGCTTTATTTTGCATGAACATTGTTTTCTTTGTTTGTTAAATAGCGGATTAATTTCTTTCATATATACGTGTGTCGCTACCAGGCTCGCAGCGCCATTCCAGACAATCTGTCTTCATCACAGCATGGAAAATAAGGCGATAATATAGAATGAATTGCCTTTCAGAATGTACAACACATAATATCTTAATGATCTTGGGGAGCCAGTGTGATTAAATAAAAACGGGACCTGTTTGCAAGGAAAATGTCACAACAAGAAGTGATATAATATAAAGGTAAAAAAGTGTTTGTTTATTATAGTGTCACCCCTATTTAAAGGGCCAGCCATTTCTGACTTAGGAGACACCTCTTTTTATGAACATCAGTACCTCCCGAATCATATGCGTGTATGCCTGGCGCCAGGCTGGTAGGCAATCGGTAACCATTATTTAACTAGCTGGCGGCTCACCAACCGGCCATATCAGAACAAATCCCTGATGAGTTTCGAACCTTCGATCTCCCGCTCCGTAGGCGGACGCCTTAACCACTATGTCACGGAGACGTTTGTGTGTGTGTGCATTTTACGTTTATTTATCGTCGCTACCGGTTGCCCATTTCAGCGACGCCTCCTGAAGAGATTAGTCATTTTAGGATAATGCAATGATACAGACAGAGACCCATTCCAGAGTCTACTCTGGTTCTTTTACGTGCACGGTGTAAAGCACCGACACGAGACCTCGGTGTAAAGTCCCATCTGAAAGACTGTTAATTTTATTAGGGTCAGACAGGGGATCGAACCTGCGATCCCTGGAATACCAGCCCAGCCACGGAGACGGTATATATAACTCGAACTATTACAATTGTTCAATTTAGGCTCTCTTAATATTAGATCGTACAATACCATACTAAGGAAACGGGTGTTTCGAACGATGCATGTCAAGCTAATTCAAAGAAATACTATACAGATTTTAGTCTTGTCGTCAAAATAAAATTATTACGTCTCAAAATGTTCAGCTTTCGTCGCTTTCGTTGTATATTTCCTGAACAAAATTAATGCAAGTCAGCAAATCTAATTAACACTTCGCACGTTACTCGTCTTCGTAATCTAGTTAGTGTAAATAGTATTTATAATAGGAAACTGGTTATACAGAAGTATTTATTTAAATTGTGCCCTTTGTGTTGATATAATATGACGTTTTGACTTATGATTTATAAAAACATTTTGCAACTTCGAATGTTATTGCAGATTATATACTAGAGGACATAGAAAACGCACACCTACATTATATACTTATATACTAGAGGACATAACGCACGCCTACACTTTATTTTAGATGACATAGAAAACACACACCTACATTATATACTAGAGGACATAGAAAACGCATACCTACATTATATACTAGAGGACATAGAAAACGCACACCTACATTATATACTAGAGGACATAGAAAACGCACACCTACATTATATACTAGAGGACATAGAAAACGCACACCTACATTATATACTAGAGGACATAGAAAACGCACACCTACACTTTATATTAGAGGACATAGAAAACGCACACCTACATTATATACTAGAGGACATAGAAAACGCACGCCTACACTTTATATTAGAGGACATAGAAAACGCATACCTACATTATATACTAGAGGACATAGAAAACGCACACCTACATTATATACTAGAGGACATAGCGAACGCCTACACATTATATTAGAGGACATAGAAAACGCATACCTACATTATATACTAGAGGACATAGAAAACGCACACATACATTATATACTAGAGGACATAGAAAACGCACACCTACATTATATACTAGAGGACATAGAAAACGCACACCTACATTATATACTAGAGGACATAACGCACGCCTACACTTTATATTAGATGACATAGAAAACGCATACCTACATTATATACTAGAGGACATAGAAAACGCACACCTACATTATATACTAGAGGACATAGAAAACGCATACCTACATTATATACTAGAGGACATAGAAAACGCACACCTACATCAGATACATGTAATCTGTCTGGCGTCTCGTGGAATCGTCCCTGGTCAGATACGTGTAATCTGTCTGGCGTCTCGTGGAATTATCCCTGGTCAGATACATGTAATCTGTCTGGCGTCTCGTGGAATTATCCCTGGTCAGATACATATAATCTGTCTGGCGTCTCGTGGAATCGTCCCTGGTCAGATACATGTAATCTGTCTGGCGTCTCGTGGAATAATCCCTGATCAGACTAGCCAGATAATATGTATTGTGAATGAATCTGCAATGAATACTTATACTATATATTAATTGGTAGGCAAATATCACATACTGTATAACATTGTTTTAATAGTATGAAAATTATGCCGTGTATACTAGTCCATGTGTATGTAAGTCATAGACCAATTGTTCGTAAATCCTACACCATTTGTTCGTAAATTATAGACCATGCGTACATAAATCATAGACCATTTGTACATAAATCATACCATTTTACATAAATCATAGACCATTTGTACATACATCATGGACCATTTGTAAATAAAGCATGGACCATTTGTACATAAATCATAGACCATTTGTACATAAATCACGGACCATTGGTATATAAATCATAGACCATTTGTACATAAATAATGGACCATTTGTAAGTAAATCATATACATTAGAAAAAGAATACGTCAGAATATTACTATACTTTATGATTTATGATATCATCGTTTATGCAATTGTTTGCCTTTCAAGTACTGAAGTATCAAGTTACTCAATAATTGTCTATGTTATATGCCCACGTGTTGTACATCGGACACGATAAATCACGTGTTGTACATCGGACAGGAGAAATCACGTGGTGTACATCGGACACGAGAAATCAAGTGTTGTACATCGGACACGAGAAATCACGTGTTGTACATCGGACAGGAGAAATCACGTGGTGTACATCGGACACGAGAAATCACGTGTTGTACATCGGACAGGAGAAATCACGTGTTGTACATCGGACACGAGAAATCAAGTGTTGTACATAGGACACGAGCAATAACATGTTGTACATCGGACACGAGAAATCACGTGTTGTACATAGAACACGAGAAATCACGTGTTGTACATATGACACGAGAAATCACGTGTTGTACATCGGATACGAGAAATCACATGTTGTACATCGAACACGAGAACTCACGTGTTGTACATCGAACACGAGAAATCACGTGTTGTACATGGAACAAGAGAAATCACGTGTTGTACATGGAACAAGAGCAATCACGTGTTGTACATGGAACACGAGAAATCACGTGTTGTACATGGAACAAGAGAAATCACGTGTTGTACATGTAACAAGAGAAATCACGTGTTGTACATCGAACACGAGAAATCACGTGTTGTACATCGAACACGAGAAATCACGTGATGTACATAGGACACGAGAAAGCACGTGTTGTACATCGGACAGGAGAAATCACGTGTTGTACATCGGACACGAGAAATCAAGTGTTGTACATAGGACACGAGCAATAACATGTTGTACATCGGACACGAGAAATCACGTGTTGTACATAGAACACGAGAAATCACGTGTTGTACATATGACACGAGAAATCACGTGTTGTACATCGGATACGAGAAATCACATGTTGTACATCGAACACGAGAACTCACGTGTTGTACATCGAACACGAGAAATCACGTGTTGTACATGGAACAAGAGAAATCACGTGTTGTACATGGAACAAGAGCAATCACGTGTTGTACATGGAACACGAGAAATCACGTGTTGTACATGGAACAAGAGAAATCACGTGTTGTACATGTAACAAGAGAAATCACGTGTTGTACATCGAACACGAGAAATCACGTGATGTACATAGGACACGAGAAAGCACGTGTTGTACATAGTACACGAGAAAGCACGTGTTGTACATAGTACACGAGAAAGCACGTGTTGTACATAGTACACGAGAGCTGGTCTTCAACAAGTTTTACAGCACATTGTTTGATTATTCGCATTAAATATGTTTTACTCAGGAACTATTTGTAGAATTGTTCGTTGCCGACTGCCTCCGAGTATTGTGCACGATATGATTAGATGTGCTAATGTAAGTAGTAACAACCATAGACGAGAAATTATAAACTTTGAATATAATTAAAGGTAAAATTAATCTTGAAATGGATTTGAAACGTTATTTACTTTACAACGATTGCGAAGCACGTTCGAACAACTTATATTAACCACTCTCGTTGGCGCGGATGAAAGCGTAAATGTAGTCATTCGTGTGGGAGGAAATCTGAGTACCCGGAGAAAACCCACCTGTCCGATCTGACTACCACCGTACCATCTCGCATGCATCCCGGACCGAGCAACTTGACATGGAAGATGACCAAACAATCGTTGATGTGTCATGCACTGGTGCAACTTGACATGCAAGATGGCCAGGCACTTGTTGATGAGTACTGCATAGTGCAACTTGACATGCAAGATGGCCAGGCACTTGTTGATGAGTACTGCATTGTGCAACTTGACATGCAAGATGACCAGGCAATTGTTGATGAGTACTGCATAGTGCAACTTGACATGGAAGATGGCCAAACACTTGTTGATGAGTACTGCATAGTGCAACATGACGTGGAAGATGGCCAGGCAATTGTTGATGAGTACTGCATAGTGCAACTTGACATGGAAGATGGCCAGGCAATTGTTGATGAGTACTGCATAGTGCAACATGACATGGAAGATGGCCAGGCACTTGTTGATGAGTACTGCATAGTGCAACTTGACATGGAAGATGGCCAGGCAATTGTTGATGGGTACTGCACTGATGCAACTTGACATGGAAGATGGCCAGGCAATTGTTGATGTGTACTGCATAGTGCAACTTGACATGCAAGATGAACATAGAGATGTTTATGAGTATCACGCGATGGTGAAAGTAACTTCAAATGACAAGACAGTTGTTGATTAGTACTACACGATGATGTAACTGAGACATTAAGGTGACCAGAAGGTTGTTCATGAGACTACATGGTGGTTAAACTTGAAATAGAAGTTGAGCAGGAAGGTATCAATGAATACTAAATGATTGAAAGAAGTATATATGAACATCGCAGAAGTATATATGAACATCGCAGAAGTATATATGAACATCGCAGAAGTATATATGAACATCGCAGAAGTATATATGAACATCGCAGAAGTATATATGAACATCGCAGAAGTATATATGAACATCGCAGAAGTATATATGAACATCGCAGAAGTATATATGAACCTCGCAGAAGTATATATGAACATCGCAGAAGTATATATGAACATCACAGAAGTATATATGAACATCGCAGAAGTATATATGAACATCGCAGAAGTATATATGAACCTCGCAGAAGTATATATGAACATCGCAGAAGTATATATGAACATCACAGAAGTATATATGAACATCGCAGAAGTATATATGAACATCACAGAAGTATATATGAATATCGCAGAAGTATATATGAATATAGCAGAAGTATATATGAACATCGCAGAAGTATATATGAACATCGCAGAAGTATATATGAATATCGCAGAAGTATATATGAATATCGCAGAAGTATATATGAACATCGCAGAAGTATATATGAACATCGCACGATGAGTACGTTTAGTTTAATCATATTTTATGTTGCTCTATTATGATACAGAATCTACATACAATGTATGCAAATAAAGCAAAAATGGGTCGGTCGGGACACAAGTTCTTTCAACAATATAGATGGCTCTTTCCAAATAATGGTTTAAATACACATACTAGCTATGAACAATTTCATTTATAGAGCAAAAATAATGGATAAAGGTTTCAATGCTATATACGTTGATTTACGTTTGAGAAAATAATGATGTATAGTAAATGACATGTAAGAAGGGCGAGAGAGAGGGGGCTAGAGGGAGAGAGAGAGATAGAGAGAGAGAGAGAGCTAGAGAGAGATAGAGATAGATAGAGAGAGAGCACGAGAGAGATAGAGAGAGAGGGGGCGGGGCGAGAGGGAGAGAGAGAGATAGAGAGAGAGAGCTAGAGAGAGATAGAGAGATATAGAGCGCGCGCGAGAGAGATATAGATAGATAGAGAGAGAGCGCGCGAGAGAGATAGATAGAGAGAGAGAATGAAAGATAAAGAGAGGGGGAGAGAGGCAGAGAGATAGAGAGAGGTAGAGTGATAGAGAGAGAGAGCGCGAGAGAGATAGAGAGAGAGAGAGATTGAAAGAGAGTGAAAGAAGTGTGAGAGAGAATGAGAGTGTGAGAGGGAGGGAGTGAGTGAGAGAAAATAATTACGACAGGTATGAATACTGCTAGTAGTATGAGTTTAAAAATGGCGCTACGGGGAAAGTCATTGTTGTTACGGCTGTGACGTCACTATTACATAGTAATGACACACATACCATTCTCTATGACCAGGGTATTGAGAAACATGCTTGTTAATTGATATCTTGAAAACGTTATTGGGAGATATATTCCTGACAACGTATCGTAAAATGAGTTAAAAATCAAACATGCAATTTAATAATTTTATTCAAAATCCAAGATGGTGGTATTTCCCGGCCCATTTTCCAGAAATAGTAGAATGTGTTTTACGTGAATTCTTTTAATACTAATCCGATATTCTTAGCTTAGTTTATACAACTTTATTTTAGCTCAATTGCGAAAGAAGTTCCTACAACTTATATTAGTCAATCTCAATACCTCATTCCTAATGTAATCCATCGCCACGACGAAAACAGAAGAGGCAGTGTGGAATTGCATTGCCTAAGGGCACAATCGTAACGGCTACAGCTGGGACGAACTCATGGAGTTTCACACACGAAGTGAACGCCCTACCACTGCGCTATCACGACTCCCGCTTCCACAATATTCTTGAAATATTCAGCAATTATAAAGACGAATCAAGCTTGAAACAGCTTCGCAATGTCCATTACGTAAAATGTACAAATCGTATTAAAAAGTAATCAGATATTGGGTTATCTAAATTAGATATAT
Organism: Archivesica marissinica; assembly: GCA_014843695.1. Taxonomy (NCBI): domain Eukaryota; kingdom Metazoa; phylum Mollusca; class Bivalvia; order Venerida; family Vesicomyidae; genus Archivesica; species Archivesica marissinica. The sequence goes on from CM026391.1 coordinate 82,417,033, forward strand.
AAGTGTGCCCGTATATAGAGCTATGTACGAGCATGTGACAAACCAAGCAACATTGCAAACACGCACTTAATGTTATAAACGGAGAAATGCAATTCATTAAGCAAATCCGCAGCGTATGTTTGTTGCCGCTTTGTAATCTCAAATATAACATCTGCCTGGTTCATCTGAAAAAACATTTTGATTACCGAGAGACAGAAATTTTAGCATTGCCTCCAGGAGAAACCAGCGTACACTTCGAGATGCTGCCTGAATAAATACTCATAAAACATCTTTGTTAAACTTCTACAGAGAACTTCTGCACAATCGATATATATTTTTACCACAAAAAGCATCTCTGATTCCGCTAAATTGTCAAAATGATAGACAAATATTTGGCAGCCGTGCCAATAGGTCAATCGTATATAGTTGGCATGCCCCTATGATAGACATACAATCTATTAACGGTATAATCACTAATCACTGTTATAGCCGTGTTATATCCTGTCTCAAGGAAGGAAGATTACCATTGGATCTCAGACATTTCAATGTGTGTTTTACGTTTATTTATCGTCGCTACCGGTTGCCCATATGAGCGACGCGTCCTGCAGTGATTACATTTTAGATCTTGGAGGATAGTGCAATGATACAGACATAGACCCATTCCAGAGTCTCCTCTGGTTCTTTTACGTGCACAGTGTAAAGCACCGACACGAGACATTTGAACAGTTTAACGTCCCATCTGAAAGACTGTTAATTTTATTAGTGTCAGTCGGGGATCGCAGGTTACCACTGGACTACAGATCCGTCTGTGACATTTCAATGTTTCAGATTCCCATATTTTTAGCACTAAGTCTATCACAGTCTGCTCCTTGTGCACTCACTGTATTCTATTCACAATAAACAACGAGCGAGACTTAATGCAGACTATTCTGTATATTGCATGGCACTCTGCCAAGGTCATTGTATCAGAGACAGCATATGACTGCGATAAATAAAACCGCTCGCCCACATGGTTCGCCGGAGGCGAGGGTAAATAAGCTCAATCATCATTATCGATCAATAAACTTACATATATATCAAACAAAATAACTTTGTGGAAGTCGTGATAGCGCAGTGGTAGTACGTTCGCTTCAAATGCATGCGAAAGGCCTCGAGTTCGAGCCCAGCTGTAGCCGTTACGATTGTGCCCTTAGGCAAGGCATTTAAATTCCACATTGCATCTTCTCTCTCCCTCGTGGCGATGGATTCCATCAGGAATGAGGTCTCGATAGCGATTAATATAAGTTGTAAGAACTTGTTTCGCAATCGAGCTAAAATAAATTTGTATAAATTACTCACTGTATTCTATTCACACTAAGCAACCAGAGAGACTTGAACGTTCGCTTCAGATGCATGCGAAAGGCCTCGAGTTCGAGCCCAGCTGAGGCGTTACGATTGTGCCCTTAGGCAAGGCATTTAAATTCCACGTTGCATCTTCTCTCTCCCTCGTGGCGATGGATTCCATCTGGAATGAGGTCTCGAGAGTGATTAATATAAGCTGTAAGAACGTGTTGTTTCGCAATCGAAATTATCAGATTTCCATCTACTAGTAAAGATCATCAAAGTTAAAGCTTGTCTTATTTTGTATTGGTAAAACAATATTAATATATTTGGGATCGACGTAGAGTCAAACATTTATGTTTTGTCTATGGTGTAAATTGCGTGTCTTTAGCTTTGTTTACCGTCGCTACCGGTTGTCCATTTGCGCGACGCCGCCTTAAGAAATTAGTAATGTTGGAGGATAGTGCAATGATGTAGACAGAGACCCATTTATGAGTCTCCACTGGTTTTTGTTACGCGCACGGTGCAAAGCACCAACACAATACCTCGGTTTAAAGTCCCAACATTCAAGTACAAGAATGTGAATAATAACACTGTTACTGCATTTAGAAAAATAATATGTTGGTCAGAAATCATTCAGACATTGATTCACGCAAAGAAATATAATCGTAGCCCTGATCATATTTACATGTTCATGTCTGCAATCTGAAGAATATGTCAATGTTTGTTTTGTTGAGTGGTGTTTCACCAATGATCAAACTGTGGTTGGAGATATGCCTTGTAGTAAAGTAATCTGTAGTTCACATTGACAATATACCGTATTTTACCTATTAGCCAAATGTTAGCTGAAATAGCTTGCATGATTAGAGGAATCTGAATTTATCCGGGCTGTCATCATAAATAGAACTTTCGTTTTGTCTGTATTAATCTTAATTCCTTCTTGTGGAAGTCGTGATAGCGCAGAGGAAGCGCGTTCGCTTCAAGTGCGAACGGTCCGGAGTTCGAGCCCCGCTGGAGCCGTTACGATTGTGCCCTTAGGCAAGGCATTTAAATTCCACATTGCCTCTTCTCTCTCCCTCGTGGCGATGGATTCCATCAGGAATGAGGTATCGAGAGTGATTAATATAAGTTGTAAGAACATGTTTCACAATCGAGCTAAAATAAATTCGTAGAAACTATAATCTTAATTCCATTTTGAAAACACCAGTATTTCAAGTATTCCAAAGTTTGCTGTAATATTGTTTCTAACACATGTTTATGATAATGGATACCATATGGTCCTTGTCCGATCAATTTCAAGATCAACACAAACGTATTCCTATGATGGTACATATTCTAATTTAGTTTTTGGCATATTTTAGTCTATACACATTTAGCGTAGCTTGATTGCGAAACGGGTTATTACAACTTATGTTAATCAATCTCTCGAGACCTCATTCCTGATGGAATCCATCGCCACGAGGGATAGACGAGGCAATGTGGAATTCAAATGATTTGCTAATATCAGGGTACACTCGTAATGGCTGCAGCTGGGTGCGAACTCGGGGCCTTTCGCACCTGAATCGAGCGCGCTACCAGTACGATATCGCGACTTCCAAGTGTTGGCTTTTGTTTTTGAAATCACACGTTCCTACCGAGAGGATGTAGAAAACGCACACTTCGGATAAGTGTGTTTTTACATGAAAAACAATAACTATATAAATACATAGCTTGAAACATTTTGGAATAATTTTAGTTGTTCAGTTTGTGTTTTGTAATAAAGATATGATATATCTTTGATGGAATCCTTCGTATTTCGTTTTTTATGTAATAATAATCATATAATGTAGGTGTGCGCGTTCTATGTGCTCTAGTATATAATGTAGGTGTGCGTTTTCTATGTCCTCTAGTATATAATGTAGGTGTGCATTTTCTATGTCCTCTAGTATATAATGTAGGTGTGCGTTTTCTATGTCCTCTAGTATATAATGTAGGTGTACGTTTTCTATGTCCTCTAGTATATAATGTAGGTGTACGTTTTCTATGTCCTCTAGTATATAATGTAGGTGTGCGTTTTCTATGTCCTCTAGTATATAATGTAGGTGTGCGTTTTCTATGTACTCTAGTATATAATGTAGGTGTGCGTTTTCTATGTCCTCTAGTATATAATGTAGGTGTGCGTTTTCTATGTCCTCTAGTATACGTGTGGCTTGTTGCTATGCGTTATTGTAAGCCAATCACATTTTGCCTCTGTAATTGTCTAAATATAATAAAGAACTATATAAGTTTTATTTCGTTCTAATCCCTTTCAGTCTACTGCTGTTAAATTATATGTAACATGTTCATTTCTTGATTACATGTACAAAATACTGAAATAAATAATGTTTAAACTAATTGTCTACACGATTATTCTACAACACAGATACAGTTTCATTTACACATCTTTAAATTCCAATCCATGTTTTCAAAGGAATTATAAGAGTGCACGTAATCGACGTGTGTATCTTTAAAAAACTGTTCCCCAATTCCAACCGAAGGTTCATAAATTCAAATTTACGTCAACAACGACGTTGTGACAAATGGTTGTTCATAAAATATAATGCGGGGGAAAAAAAGGTTGTAATTTTCTTAATTTTGTCAGACATGAATGAATATCGAATTTATTCAGCTAATTACAGTATATTTTTTATTTTAAATTGAATTCCAGGAAATAAGCAGATAATGTAATCAGGACAAACTATATCGTTTCCAGGGTAACGTCGTGGACGAATCATGTGGATGATCGTGTGCTTCATATTTCCAGTTATGCTAAGCATTATTAAAGCGGGAGTTCATTAGTGAAAACATATAATATTAAAGCGGGAGTTCATTAGTGAAAACATATAATATTAAAGCGAGAGTACATTAGTGAAAACATATAATATTAAAGCGGTAGTACATTAGTGAAAACATATAATATTAAAGCGGGAGTACATTAGTGAAAACATATAATATTAAAGCGGAAGTACATTAGTGAAAACATATAATATTAAAGCGGGAGTACATTAGTGAAAACATATAATATTAAAGCGAGAGTACATTAGTGAAAACATATAATATTAAAGCGGAAGTACATTAGTGAAAACATATAATATTAAAGCGGAAGTACATTAGTGAAAACATATAATATTAAAGCGGAAGTACATTAGTGAAAACATATAATATTAAAGCGGTAGTACATTAGTGAAAACATATAATATTAAAGCGGGAGTACATTAGTGAAAACATATAATATTAAAGCGAGAGTACATTAGTGAAAACATATAATATTAAAGCGGGAGTACATTAGTGAAAACATATAATATTAAAGCGGAAGTACATTAGTGAAAACATATAATATTAAAGCGGAAGTACATTAGTGAAAACATATAATATTAAAGCGGAAGTACATTAGTGAAAACATATAATATTAAAGCGGGAGTACATTAGTGAAAACATATAATATTAAAGCGGAAGTACATTAGTGAAAACATATAATATTAAAGCGGTAGTACATTAGTGAAAACATATAATATTAAAGCGGAAGTACATTAGTGAAAACATATAATATTAAAGCGGAAGTACATTAGTGAAAACATATAATATTAAAGCGGGAGTACATTAGTGAAAACATATAATATTAAAGCGACACTATATTAATGAAAACGCAAATTTCTACAGAATGTATTTTCCTATTATATGGAATAATATATTTCCAAATATTTACCTCAAATACTGAGTATTTCAACTAATAAGCAAACGGAGGATCTGAGGAGGACGGCCCATTTCGTGTTTGCTGCCAGCTTGTCCATGTGATTCGCGAACGACAAGAAGAAGAAGATAAGCAAACGTCGTATACGCGGTTTGTTGACATAACAAAATAATATAAATAGGTTCGAAATCCATGCGTAATACAACTCGTGTATCATGAATAACACGAGGTATGGTATATATTTGCCGTGATATCTCATATTTATTTGTAGAGTAGTCTTAGTTACATTATCTTTAAACGACATTAGCTCGCGTTTAGTATTGACTCCGATGACAAACAAATGTCAATTCAGGAGCGTGGACAATCGTTATATGAAATCCTACTTTCAATTTTGAAAGTTTGTAGATAACAAAAACACTGTTTATTGATTCAATGTTAGTGCTGAATCATGTATTCGGAAGAAGTTGTAGTAGCAATGCATTTATACGTGCGAAAATGCATTTTATTTGCTTCTTGCGATGTAGTGTCGCTTTAATTTACAAAAACATAGAACTTGACGAACACCAACTACGTTTAAATGAAGAAATACTAGTTGTCTTTATGGCGAATAAAACATGGTTTGGAGTTATGAGCGCCGGAATTAACCACTTAGGCCAGCGGCCTTCGTGACTGCGTGTTTAAATCATACACGCAAGAACTCCAAACCATGTTTTATTCGTCAATAAATAACTGAAAGGCAAATATGAGTTCTTAAATAAAGGATGTATTTGTATCACGTCAAGAATTCGGTTAACTAAACACATACATCCAGTATATATGTTTCATGTCTGAGAAGTACATAACGGAACCGTATATTTCCCATCATTGTAAAGAGACAATCATGTCCTCTTTGAAGAGAACGGATACCAGAGCTATGTTTGATTTAGAAATGAAGTCACATTACTGCATTATTGATTGGTTCGCCGGAGCTTATTTGATACTGTGATTAGTACGATGGTAGGGTCTATGCGAGTCATGAATAATATGAATAAAATAAGCAAGACTTATTGTTTCCCCAAGTCTTATGAATATCATAGAAGACATACTTGATACGGAGTGTCAATAACTAATGGAGGTTAAGTATGAACATGACAGACAACATTGAACATGCAACACACTCACATGACGGTGAAATAATATCCTAGAGTTCGCTTCAACGAACCAGCTTAATAGATTAATAATAATAATAATAATAATAATAAAGACTTTCAAAAGTCATGTTCCTGTTTAAAACAATTGCACATTTTTAAGTGTTTGTTTATTATAGTGTCACCCCTATTTAAAGGGCCAGTCATTTCTGACTTATGAGACACTTCTTTTTATGAACATCAGTACTTCCCGAATCCTTTGCTTGCATGCCAGGCGCCAGGCTGGTAGGCAATCTGTAACCATTATTTAACTAGCTGGCGGCTCACCAACCAGCCATATCAGAACAAACCCCTGACGAGGTTCGAACCTTCGACCTCACGCTACGTAGGCGGACGCCTTCACCACTAGGCCATGGAGACGGTTATTGTGTTTTGCAATGAAATATAGAACGTTCTCAGTGATATAGAATGTGTTATTCCTCTAGTGGATTAACACAATTTATTTCTAACTGCTGTGTGTTACCTACCGGCTGTATGTTGAAGTTCAGTCAACGCGAATGTTTTTTTAACTAAATAAGCATGTTCTGCTTTTAGCATAGAGTCTCTAATTTAATTCAAATTTGTATTTGCCATAGTTGTTTTACTCTTGTTATTCATATACACATGTTGTTATATAGTCCGTTTTACTCTTGTTATTCATATAAACATGTTGTTATATAGTCCGTTTTACTCTTGTTATTCATATACACATGTTGTTATATAGTCCGTTTTACTCTTGTTATTCATATACACGTGTTGTTATATAGTCCGTTTTACTCTTGTTATTCATATACACATGTTGTTATATAGTCCGTTTTACTCTTGTTATTCATATACACATGTTGTTATAGTCCGTTTTACTCTTGTTATTCATATACACATGTTGTTATATAGTCCGTTGTTATACCGGTACACATGTTGTTATATAGTCGGTTATACTCTTGTTATACCGGTACACATGTTGTTATATATTCGCTTATACTCTTGTTATACCGGTACACATGTTGTTATATAGTCGGTTATACTCTTGTTATACCGGTACACATGTTGTTATATAGTCCTTATACTCTTGTTATACCGGTACACATGTTGTTATATAGTCGGTTATACTCTTGTTATACCGGTACACATGTTGTTATATAGTCGCTTATACTCTTGTTATACGTACACATGTTGTTATATAGTCGGTTATAAAAACTCATCAGAGCTTATGTTATTTGTGATATGTCTTTCCGACTCAAAATAAAATTTATCTTATCTTAACCCTTCCCTTCATAGAGATTTACGTTAATATACTATTATATTTCCATACAAACGACAGCCATTTAGCTATCATGCAGTGGATAAGTAGACGCCATATATATCCCACTTTCATAGATATTACTGGAATAACATGAGATTCTGGCCTATATTATGAACATTGGTTTGGCTACTACATTGTAAATGTATGTCATATTGGTAATGGCGCCAAGTGGTCCTTCTATGAGGGAAAGCGTTAATTCAAAATGTCGGTGATGCCATTTATTTTCCTCGAAACACGACGTTCTAGCGCCATATAGCGCACGGTTGCGTCGTTTTCTATCCTAAAAAAACAGCCAAAAAAAACATTTGTTCGCTTAAATGAATGATCGAATAATATTTCACTCGCGCCACTCTGAATGCTCGAATAATATTTCACTCGCGCCACTCTGAATGCTCGAATAATATTTCACTCGCGCCACTCTGAATGATCGAATAATATTTCACTCGCGCCACTCTGAATGATCGACTAATATTTCACTGGCGCCACTCTGAATGATCGAATAATATTCCACTCGCGCCACTCTGAATGATCGAATAATATTACACTCGCGCCACTCTGAATGATCGAATAATATTCCACTCGCGCTACTCTGAATGATCGAATAATATTCCACTCGCGCCACTCTGAATGATCGACTAATATTTCACTGGCGCCACTCTGAATGATCGAATAATATTCCACTCGCGCCACTCTGAATGATCGAATAATATTCCACTCGCGCCACTCTGAATGATCGAATAATATTCCACTCGCGCTACTCTGAATGATCGAATAATATTTCACTCGCGCCACTCGTGATAATAATGCTTTTAATGTGCAATCGGTCAAACAAACATGTCTCAGTATCTCATTTCTCATTTTTCTTCCAGCCAAATTTAATAAATTATGCTAAATGTGATGTATTTCATTGCTGTTATGATTGGTTGAGGAGAAGACGAGAGCCGAACCTAGGTCTATCCTAGTCTAAATAAGATAATAGAGTTGTGGAACCTATGCTCGGCATAAATCCCACATATAATGGCCGCTAAAAGATGTTAATTGCACTTGCCGTATATTATTGTTTGTGTGTGTTTACGTTTATTTATCGTCGCTACCGGTTGCCCATATGAGCGACGCCTCCTGAAGAGATTAGTCATTTTAGATTTTGGAGGATAGTGCAATGATACAGACAGAGACCCATTACAGAGTCTCCTCTGGTTCTTTTACGTGCACGGTGTAAAGCACCGACACGACACCTCGGTTTAACGTCCCATCTGAAAGACTGTTAATTTAATTAGGGTCAGACGGGGGATCGAACCTGCGATCCCTGGATTACCAACCAGTCCAGCGTGTTACCACTGGACTACAGATCCGTCTGTCGCCTGGCATACAAGCATATGATTCGGGAAGTAAAAAGTTAATAAAAAGAGGTGTCTCATAAATCAGAAATGGCTGGCCCTTTAAATAGTTTGTAACACTTTTTATAATGGCCACTAAAAATGTTAATTGCACTCGCCGTATATTATTGTTTTATAATATATAACAGTCTCATCTATGCATACTACACATATAATATATAATAGTACATAGCCATTCTATGAGAATTATAACTAATTATACTAGACACATGTTATCATCACAGACAATTGTTATCGTAACACTGTACAATAAAATTCAAAGACAAACCTTGCCCATCTAGACACTTGTGTTATTATTTTCTTAAGTCGTTAAAACAACTTTCAAAAAACTCTTGTTGACAGTTTTAGCTGCATCACGTGACCTTGATTCTCAATTCAGCTAACACATCGGCACCCGTTTATATGATTAACTCAAGACTTCAGAGCACCTATGCATGGCGTACTTGTTATTTTGTATTTATGCAACAGAACGTTGAATATCATATTTTGACATAGTATCATCATTGAATAAAAACGCTTATTGGTGTTAATCAGAAATGGTAGAGAAAATATGTGTCTGGTTAGTTGTAGATTTTTAAACTGTGGATAGGTACATGAATTGCTCATACACCGTATCCGTTTCGGTGGAAATATTCTCCCAACGATATGCTTGTTTATATTTGTCTGCTGGACCAGTCACGTGACAGTTGCATCAGGCTACCGATACACGCAACGGAATGCTATTGAACCATGCTTTAACTCTGTCAGCGAAATTAGCCTAGAACTATATAAATATTTTAAATACGATCGTAAATGGGAAAAATCGCCGAGCATAGGAATACGCCGAGCATAGGTTCCACCACTCTATATGTTATCACAATGTTGAAGTACATTACAATTATAACACGGTGCGATTTCTTTACTAGAACACTTGGGAAATGCTCGTTTTGTAACGAATACAATGTTATCACATAAATGTGCTTGTATTTAGTGTAATAACTGTAACAGGACCGACAAAGCTGGGTCACAATACTCAATCAGACTCAATCAACACTCAGTACAATATTTACAAGTTTAATTACAATAATATGATGAATTATGTGTATGAATGATGATGATGATAATAATATAAAACAATGTATGTTCACACGGAGTTCTAAGATCTTGCTCTTAAACAGTTCCTCTCTCAGTCTATACCATCACTGCAATACTTGCTAACTGTCTGTTTTGAACGTTCTCTAACGTTACACCGATCTCGTATGTTTGTGCGTTTCTAACGTTCTACAACGTTATGCACAACGCTCATGTGACGTAATCACACTTAAATCGTCTACTACTATGCGTAGGTAAATAAACTAAATATAGATTCACGTATCTATGTTGGTCTCGACGATTCCAATCCTTGACGACGATGTTCCCGTTCTGGCTCCCAGTATAGTGTTGGCTTCGTTGAGCTATCTCAAGTAGACCAAGAACATCGTAGTGAGGGTTGTGGCGACACACGCTGCGAGACACAAATCTCTCCACTCCGGGGGATATACCACGTCCGGGCAAAACAGCAAATACGTTCCGGGTAATGTCCTTCCGGTAACGATCCAATCTCATTCCACGCCGGGAATATATATACGTCCGGTGGATGAAGCTCGTCCTGGAATAATTCACTTATCCAGTCCGTCGTAACAGTCAAATGTGTGTGCCCAAATATCATGAAACCGGCGGTTTTTATAACCAGTGGTCTGCCTAGACAGGAAATGTGCACGAGATAAGTAAGTACCCATTCCGTGAATTTGATATCACGCTATTTGGCTAAATATTTATCAACGGAGGCCTGACCTGTGGGTTTATAACTTTTTAGCAATAAGTCAAAAGTTATAAAAATGATAACTTTGTCATTTCTGAACGGAATTTGATAAAATTAACATGGATGTTCACGATTTCTAATGCCGAAACGAATGCACTAAGTTTTAAACGAAAACTTTAAAGAACGCAAAAATGTACAAAAAACTGATGCAATCTTAGCATACAAATATGGCAACATGGAGGCCCGTATCTCAACTTTGTGACAATAACACCATCTCATAAGTTCCTTGGTTTAAACAGTATTTGCAAGACATAAATCACATATAACTTACAACGACATACATAATACATACTGTAATATCATAATGTCTTATATGTGCACACGCGTAATAACACATAAAGGATTCTGATTGGATGAGAGAATAATCTTTATTATTTGTAAATCAAACATTAGAGTATGCATATTTCTATTTTATTTGGTACATAACGTTAATGGTAAGACAAACTACGATTATAGCGCTGTTTAAACAATAAATATGACGCTGCTTTGCGCAGTGACGTCATGACAATTTAATGACATCATAGTACCAATTTGCGCTGACTTTTGAGAGCGCTATGATAAAAAGAATCATACACTCCTGATGATTTTAAACAATCTTTTATGAAACTCATAAAATATGGTCGAGTTTCATAACATATGGTCGAGTTTCATAAAACATGGTCGAGTTTCATAACATATGGTCGAGTTTCATAAAATATGGTCGAGTTTCATAAAACATGGTCGTGTTCCATAACACATGGTATGAAATAAAGGCTCGCTTAATAGCAAGCTTCCAAAACGAGTTCAAAGGCTCGCTTAATAGCAAAATTCTAAAACTAGTTCAAAGGCTCGCTTAATAGCAAACTTCCAAAACGAGTTCAAAGGTTCGCTTAATAGCAAACTTCCAAAACGAGTTTCTTAAAATATGGTATGAAATCACCACTTGTGTAAGATCCTGTATGTAGGCATATGATAAGAACTTGTTTAGAAATTGTGACAGTTAGATCACGATTACATCTTTACGGCATGTATTGATCTTCTGGTTGGTTATCTAAGTGTAGTATCCTATAAATTGGATTGCTAAATCATTGATAATATAGACTGATCTGTAGTCCAGTGGTAACACATTGGACTGGTTATCCAGGGATCGTAGGTTCCATCCCCCGGCTGACCCTAATATAATTAACAGTCGTTCAGGTGTGTCTTGTGTCGGTGCTTTACGCCGTGCACGTAAAAGAACCAGAGAAGACTCTAAAATGGGTCTCTATCTGAATCATTGCACTATCCTCCAAACATCTAAAATAACTAATCTCTTCAGGAGACGTCGCTCATATGGGCAACCGGTAGCGACGATAAATAAACGTAACACACACATTGATTGTCTAAGCATACTATCTAGTTATTCTAATTTGGATGGAATGCGAAGGTCTAACTTAAACAGGTCTAGTAGGGTGCTATTATTTTGTAATAAGTCGACGCAAACCATACATTGGTAGTGTATCACCGTGTACTATGGTACTACACACGTAGGATATGAGATACATGCTGGTTCCTGTATACTACGAGGTATATTACTCACGTAAGCTGTACTATGGTACTATGGTACTACACACGTAGGATATGAGATACATGCTGGTTCCTGTATACTACGAGGTATAGTACTCACGTAAGCTCTACTATGGTACTATGGTACTACACACGTAGGATATGAGATACATGCTGGTTCCTGTATACTACGAGGTATATTACTCACGTAAGCTCTACTATGGTACTATGGTACTACACACGTAGGATATGAGATACATGCTGGTTCCTGTATACTACGAGGTATATTACTCATGTAAGCTTTTGGTACTATGGTACTATGGTACTACACACGTAGGATATGAGATGCATGCTGGTTTCTGTATACTACGAGGTATATTACTCACGTAAGCTGTACTATGGTACTATGGTACTACACACGTAGGATATATGAGATGCATGCTGGTTCCTGTATACTACGAGGTATATTACTGACGTAAGCTGTACCATTGTGTCACTTTAAATGAGAGGACAACCATAAGCTGTATAGCTTTCTGGCCAAAATTTTTTTTAAACTTTATTTATTTTACAACGATTGTGAAGCAAGTTCTAACAACTTATATTAATCACTCTCGTTGGCGCGGATGAAAGCGTTTATGTGGTCATTCGTGTGGGAGGAAACCGGAGTACCCGGAGAAAACCCAACCTGTCCAATCTGGCGACCACCGTACCATCTCACATACTTCCCGGTCCGAGGATCGAATCCGTGTTGCATTGGTGAGAAGCGAGCGCGCTAACCACTGCGCTAATCGGACAGCCAATTCTTTATTTCAATTGTTGTAAATGATCATGTACATGATAGAAAATAAATATATTTAAACCAACTTTAAATGACAACGTAGTTTTCGCTACAATTACAATATTGTCTATTCGTATACATTTAGAGTAGCGCATGTTATTGCAAACATCTGCGTAATTCTTGATTAAAACCTAGAATATTCATCGTCGTAGTGTTATGTTACAGAAGCAACGTCATTCAGATGGTCATTAGTATGACACATCGGTTTTATTTACATGTTGAGAATTGAACACGTTAATAGTTCGCTTTCAGCTGGTAGCCTGGTAAGAAGAAAAAGTATCTTGATTATTGTTAAATATCTTGCATAACATATTAAAAGAGGATCTTCAGAGAGAACGTTGATCCACTTAAATTATTAAACCACTGTCTATTTATTTAGGATACAAGTGCATGTGTTTCGGGAGCAAACTGAATGGAATTGCTGTGTAGATGTATATGACTTTGTATGTAGATGTATATGACGTTGTATGTAGATGTATATGACGTTGTATGTAGATGTATATGACTTTGTATGTAGATGTATATGACTTTGTATGTAGATGTATATGACGTTGTATGTAGATGTATATGACGTTGTATGTAGATGTATATGACGTTGTATGTAGATGTATATGACGTTGTATGTAGATGTATATGACTTTGTATGTAGATGTATATGACGTTGTATGTAGATGTATATGACTTTGTATGTAGATGTATATGACTTTGTATGTAGATGTATATGACTTTGTATGTAGATGTATATGACTTTGTATGTAGATGTATATGACGTTGTATGTAGATGTATATGACGTTGTATGTAGATGTATATGACTTTGTATGTAGATGTATATGACGTTGTATGTAGATGTATATGACTTTGTATGTAGATGTATATGACGTTGTATGTAGATGTATATGACGTTGTATGTAGATGTATATGACGTTGTATGTAGATGTATATGACGTTGTATGTAGATGTATATGACGTTGTATGTAGATGTATATGACTTTGTATGTAGATGTATATGACGTTGTATGTAGATGTATATGACGTTGTATGTAGATGTATATGACGTTGTATGTAGATGTATATGACGTTGTATGTAGATGTATATGACTTTGTATGTAGATGTAGTAGTGTTTTTTTTATTCATTCAAATACAAGCAACATAATACATCTGAAGCAGTCAAAAAGACCAATGATCAAATCTGGATAAAAATTAGTCAGTGTATTTCGGCGGTGGTCTTAATCGCTGAAACACGTACAAAACTTAAAATAAATATGAATAGTACGCTGGAACGTTACACCTGAACATATATACATATTCCCAGAAGACGTAATATAGAAATATTTTACGATCAACGAAGAATGTGAATACGAACAAAGGACCAAAGATACACCAGTGAAATTGTTGATACACTTGAAAAGCTGTTTGTTAATATATCCTATTTTATACCCTATGATACAGTCGTAGTACGTTGATCACATGCACAGTCCATGTCATCCACAAATATATAATACGCAACTATGGAGTTCCATAAATACGTATGTACACATACTTGATACATTTGATTCATACGATATAAACTGTAGCCTTTTATATGACTTATGTCATGTGACAGACGAATGTTACAATGAAAACTATAAAATAAATATGTGTTTTATAAAGTATTATCAAAAGCGACACTTCTCTTTAACTCAAAACCTTTAAATACCAAAATTGCTAAATTCCTTAAAGTATTTCTGTTTTCTGATTTTAACAGTTCAACTGTTTTAAACATGTTGCATCTATTACGGAAATATGGTTTAAATAAGTTATTCGTAGATCATTGAGAAGACGACACTCCATTAGAAAATGATATTCATCACCAAGCTTATTACAAGTAGGGCATATACGTTCTTGGCGAGGAATGCTTTGTGGCATGTGCCACCTTCCTGTCTCGATTTCAAGACGATGAGACGAAACTCTTAATTTAGTTAGAGCAATTCTGTATGTTTTAATATTAATGATATCAAAATATGGTTTAAAATCCAACGACATGAAGTTTACATAAAAAGATGCTCTAGTCGATTCTCTAATACGAGATTCCCAGTTGTGCATGAAAGTATCCCTAAGTCTCTGTCTAACAATACCCAAACATGTCTTATTGTCACCTACTCCCTGTGTTTCCCATACCATATTAAAGCCTAAATTACATAAAATATCCCTGACCAATAATGCCCAATTTTTCTTCCTAGGCTGTGTATTTATATCTCTCAGTAATAGAGAATATATAATCTTGATGTATTTTCTGTCAGTGCAGTTAAGTACTTTTAACCAGTATTTAATAATGTTGTAATATCTTTGAATTTTGTAATCTATTCTACCCAATTCCCCATATATAAAATCATTTTGCGTGGAGGTTTTAACACCTAGAATTGATTTGCAATACTGCATATGAACTCGTTCAATATGAGGTGACTGACAAAATCCCCAAACTTCACATGAGTAATTTAAAATTGGTGTTACTAGCTTATCAAACAGTTCCAACGTATGTCTAACAGACATGTTTTCAAATCGGTAAAGATATCTCCGAAGCTTAAACGTTGCTTTTAGAGCTTGACCCGACAACGTTTTTTGTGCATCACTAAATGAACCACCCGTCGTAAATACAATACCCAAGTAGCAAAATCTACCAACAATTTCAAGTTCAGAGTCATCAAACAAAAACTTTAGATTACGTGGTAATAATCCACCTTTTCTGAATACCATGACTTTGGTCTTTTCTTTATTTACCTGCAATTTCCAATGATTACAATAATCTTTTAAAATGTTTAAATTAGTTTGCAACTCTTCTGCTGTATTTGCAAATAAAACTATGTCGTCTGCATATAGTAGTAAAAATATTTTCATGAAACCTAAATCTAGACCCTGTGCTCCCTTAAGGTATAGTTCATCCTCCAGATCATTTAAATACATGCAAAATAAAAAGGGAGAACGACATTCACCTTGACGAACTCCTAAGAAGCAATCGAAACTATCACTTAACCCATTTTCTAGATTGACCTTTGACTTAACGTTTTGATACATGGATTTTACAACGTTAAATAGTTTGCCCCTAATACCAAGCTGGACAAGCTTATACCAGATATTGTCTCTGACAAGGTAAACAAATGCCTTACTGAAATCTATAAACCAACAATAAAGAGTTTTATTATTGTTTAAGGAATGGTTAATCAAACCATGTAGAGCGAAAATGTTATCTGTCGTACTCATTTTTGCTCTAAAACCAGCCTGGGACTCAATATACACATAGTTGTCCTCTGCCCAATTTGAAAGTCTCTTATTTATTATTCTAGTGAAAGTTTCCCGACATTACTCAGTAAAGTTATTCCTCTGAAATTATTTGGTTCACTTGTACTACCCTTCTTATGTATTGGTACTATAAAACCATTACTCCAACTTTCTGGAAAGTAACCAATGTCTAAAATAATATTGAACAATTTTAATAATAACGGATTTATTACTGCTTGGCCATGTATTAAAAACTCGTTTAGTACCCGGTCTGGACCACCTGCTCTCCCTGAGCCTAGATCGGCTATGGCTTTTCTAAGTTCGGTGTCTGAAATATGTATGTCTAATTCTTGAAACATAACCTTTAATTCAGAATTTGCTATATGCTCATTGAAATATAAGACATCATCATCTGGCTGAAAAAATGTTTCGTTCGGATTATTAATACTTTTAAAATAATCAGCAAAAACATTAACAGTAATATTAGTAGATTTCTTCGGGTGTACACTCTCCTTAAGCATGTTCCAATAAAGATTCGCGTTTTTGTATTTAGCATTCAGTAATTTCGTTGTTTCGGTTTTAGCTTTGTTATAATTAAAACTTCTTACACATTTCTTATATACAGATCTCGATTGAATCATGCGAATGCGGTTATCTTCTGACCTATCTTTCCTAAATATATTTAAATTTGTATAGAACTCTGTGCATCTATCCATGCAAGCGCTATCAAAATTGGCATCAAATCTAAAAGTATGTGTCGAATGTGATGACGGGTATTTGCCAAATAATGGTTTACATAAATTGTCTAACGACTCATTTAATTTTTCCAAATCAATATCAATATCGTGTGCGGAATATGCATTATCGAGGGAACTGGAGATACTTTCAATATTGTTTCCAAATAACTCATTTTCAATAGATTGTTTATATAGCTCCTTTTTCAAATTATCCCATTTATAATAAAACTGAACGTTGTCATGCCCCACGTTTGTAACAGATTCATATACACATTCCTCTGAGCCGTTCAGTGAAAATTCGATTAAACAGTGACCAGATAGTATATTTGGGTCATGGACGTAAAATGAAGTAAACAGTATATCTTGGCCTACGATACACAAGTCAATTACACTATTTCCTCTCGACCCATAGTAAGTAAACGAACCAGACTGTTTAACATCGCATACCCTCCCGTTGGCTATTCGTAACTCAGTTTGCTTTAAAAAGTCAAGCAATAAAAGCCCATTTGCGTTTGTGCTCGTATCTGGAGAAAACCTTGCTAAAAATATATCAGTATAATAATCATCTGGTAACAAGTTAACAAAATTTAAAATATCACTATCATTTGTCACAAAATCATTTTCCTGCCCAACCCTGGAGTTTAAATCGCCTAAAATTGTGAATGAACAACAATCTTCACCTATTTTGTATATAAATCATATTTTCAATCAAAATGTCATATATATTATCACCCATAACAGCATTTCTGCTAGAATTGGATGGTATTAAATAACATAGACATATATATAAATCTTTATCAGAAGACAAAAACTTTCTACCAATTTTTATCCACACATGAGAGTCAGCGTGAGTTAAAATAATCATATTGTCACTATAATATTTTTCACGTATATACAGTATAATTCCACCAGAGTTCCTGGTTGTACCCTTTATTTTATCCGTTCGATTTAATGCAACATGGACAAAATTATCAACTGAAAAGTCATGATCCGGACTACCCCATGATTCAGTTAGGCATACACAATCGTTATTCTGAAACACTGTTCTTAGTTCATATGAATGTAACTTATTATTTCGTTTAGTTATTAGCCCCTGTATATTTAAAAGAGCAAAATGTAAGTCGCATGTATCATTATTTACAAATAGTACATTCTCCTGTACACTGTCCTATTTTACGTTTGACTGATTCACTGTGGTAGACGTGTCTGTTGTGATTGGCTGCGCACCAGTACATGGCGATGACGTATCTTCGAGCACTCCGCCTCGTTGTCTGCCTACTGACTTTTGACGACTACGATTGGCTCCTGTAGCATTGCGTGGTCGACCACGTGGTTTCACACTTTGTGACCGCGCACGCGATCTGTCAATTGATGTAGGCCTGTCACGTGTAACACTGTTTACTTTTGAGACGTTTTTGTTTACAACTGGTACCTTTACAAATGTTTCGTCTGATGGTTCATGTTGTTGCCCTGCCGTTGTTACCGGCTGTTGTTGTTGATGCGTAATCGGTCCCGGCGTGATGCTTGATGCATTGGTGTAGCAATGCTGTTTATTCACCGTGCCCTGGTGCCGATCTTGTTGCGATGGCAGCGGCCATGCTGATGTTTTCTGGGGGGGACCCTTTTGTGCAGAATCATTAGAACTATTACCGTTGTCCTGATTATACTGAGAATACGATGGTATACCCGATCTTTGGGTATGTGCGTGATGTGGTAATCCTTGGGGTTGTGGTCTGTTTTCATTTTGATTTCTCACTAACCTCCCCCAGCCTGGGAATTCATCATGTGCAATTTTTCCGTTCACTATAATCGCAGCAGGGTAAATCAATTTAACATCGGTACCTGATGTTCGACGCAACTGTTTGTATTGGGGCCACAGTCTTTTACGTGCTGCCTGGATTTCGGGTGGGTAGTCTCTATCTATGGCATATCCTGTATTTCGTAAATAGCGTGCATTTTTCATTGTCAAATCAACATCAGTAGCATATCTAAATGTCACAAGAAGGGGTCTCTTACTCGGTGTTCGTGCATGTGTCCTCGAGATCCCAAGACGAACGGCATTTTCGATATACATCTCATCTACATTTAATTCAAGGTAGTCGTATAAAAAATCTCTCACCTCGCTAAAATTGTCATATCCGCGTTGATGATGATGATGTACGTTTATTTATCCTCGCCACCGGTAAACCATATGGGCGAGCGTTCTAAGATGATTATTCTCTGTGATGCTTATGGTGACATCCTCAGATGGCTCCTTCCTTCTTTCTGTGCCAGGGTGACAAGTCCTGGTCTGTGTGCGATCCTTTTTAGGGCCACATCCTCCACGATTAGTCGGCTCACAGCAGCAAAATGGTTCTGTTGTTCCGTTGTTGTCCACCCCATTGACGCATCCGGGGTCGAGGTCGCATCCCTCCGTCTCCAACAGCTCGCCCGAGATTGGAGACAGATAAAAGAGTTCGAGGCGACGAGTGCGCCATCCACGCGAAACGACTGCCGTCCTCTCCTACCCAGTCACTCGTCGCCTCTTCAACGCCCCAGTGTTAGCTGTCGTTGATCTAGGTAAGTGTAAGACACTCAAAATGAGTCGATGCGTCTGTATGCGTCAGCGGCGTGGATTGGTCACTTCGGAACAGGTGATCCAATTTCCTGCTGTCAGCTGTGCCTTGTTCCCGACGTGCACGGTGTGGAGGTACGAACAAGGTATCCGTGTTTCTCCCCCAAACCATAGATAATCAGGTTATTTTTTCGAACTCTGCTTTCCAGGTCAATGATTTTGTAGGAAAACTTTTGGATTAATCCATCCTGATGTTCCGTTGTTATTTCTAGCTTTTTAACTTTTGTGCACGTGTTTTCCATGGTTGCATTTATTTGTCTAATATCATCCTGTACCATCTCAACATGTGTTAATTTTGTAAAGAGCACATTTAACTTATCGTCAGGATCCAACACTTGAAAATCGTCATAGTCAATACTCCCTCGAGTGCCGCGTCGTCTCTTTACCCGTGCCTCCTGATGTCCGCCATTTTGAATGTTATTGATGTACCCCGCCCACTCCGTATCTGTATTTATCGACATATTTACACTCCCGATGTCCTCATTTTCCATATTTTGAGTATATTCCATTAATTCATTTAAAGGTATATCTCTCGTACACATAATTGCATTAAATTTAGTCCAGTTTCAAGTCACAATTTGAATTTATCCAGAAAAAGTATCGTCCCGATTTTACTGACGACTGACCATTTCCGCCATTTTATCATGACGTTGTATGTAGATGTATATGACGTTGTATGTAGATGTATATGACGTTGTATGTAGATGTATATGACGTTGTATGTAGATGTATATGACGTTGTATGTAGATGTATATGACGTTGTATGTAGATGTATATGACGTTGTATGTAGATGTATATGACGTTGTATGTAGATGTATATGACTTTGTATGTAGATGTATATGACGTTGTATGTAGATGTATATGACTTTGTATGTAGTTATTATGTTATATTTCGGGTTTTACGCCTGCATCAGCACCATTTTGGGCTATATCGCCGGCGGGCAGTTTACCTAACAACACCTTTCCTGGGCAGGCTCCAGCGGTTAACCAGTACTTGGGTGCACCAACCTCCGTAAGAAACTGCCAACTTTTTCATATAATGAGACACGGTCTGAGCGGGGCTCGAACCCGTGACCATCATGATGATAGGTTCAGTGGTATACAAGTCAGCGACCTTAACCACTCGACCACGGAGGCGAGACTTTGTATGTAGATGTATATGACGTTGTATGTAGATGTATATGACTTTGTATGTAGATGTATATGACGTTGTATGTAGATGTATATGACGTTGTATGTAGATGTATATGACTTTGTATGTAGATGTATATGACGTTGTATGTAGATGTATATGACTTTGTATGTAGATGTATATGACGTTGTATGTAGATGTATATGACTTTGTATGTAGATGTATATGACTTTGTATGTAGATGTATATGACGTTGTATGTAGATGTATATGACTTTGTATGAATTTGAACGAGACCGAATTACAGGCACATTCGGTAGAAATAAGGACCCAATATTATTCATCAATGGAAGTCGTGATAGCGCAGATGATGCGCGTTCGCTTCAGGTGCGAAAGGTCCGGAGTGCGAGCCCCGCTGGAGCCGTTACGATTGTGCCCTTAGGCAAGGCATTTAAATTCGATGTTGCCTCTTCTCTCTCCATCGTGGCGATGGATTCCATCAGGAATGAGGTCTCGAGAGTGATCAACATAAGTTGTAAGAACTTGTTTCGCAATCGAGCTAAAATAAATTTGTATAAACTAATTCAACAGTAGAAACATTGCAATTTGAATTCAAAATATCAACACATAATTATAGACACTAGGTACATAGCAGCTTTCCTCAAAATATACCTCACTCGAACGTATACACACATTTTGTCCGATTAGCGCAGTGGTTACCACGTTCGCTTCTCTACAATGCAACCCGGGTTCGATCCTCGGACCGGCCGGGGAGTCTGTGAGATGGTACGGTGATCGCCAGATCGGACAGATGCTATCCAGCTTACTTGTGATAGATCGGTGGTTCGACCGTGCATGAAACAATGCTCCGAGCGGTATCCATGGTCTATTTGGTGGAACGATTTGAATGAAAATTTAATGTCACAAGCCCAAGGAAAAATATGAAAACTATTACACATTTGTTATCTGCTCATTTCGCCTACATTATGCTAAAGGCCAATGACATAGACTGTCTACATCAGTTATTTTAGCAGCGCTTCACTGAGCCCTCGTCTTGCATAATAAATATGGTACAATGTCATTAACAAATAAGCTATGCTCATTCTGAACAAACTGTCACAATATGGAAATTATGTGTCTGTTTTCCTTTAAAGCTAATTAAGAGGCTGTTTTGATTGAATCATAAAATAGATCAAAATGCGAGGGATTGTAAATGCCCAACGACACAGAATTGTTTTATGTGTTGCTAAATACACCATGGTGACGTTGCTAAATACATCATGGCGACGTTGCTAAATACATCATGGTGACGTAGATAAAATGCATTACGGTGACGTTACTAAATACATCATGGTGATGTTGTTAAGTACATCAAAGTGACGTAGCTAAAATGGATGATGGTGACGTTGCTAAATACATCATGGTGACGTTGCTAAGTATATCATGGTGATGTTGCTAAGTACATCATGGTGACGTTGCTAAATGCATCAAGCTGACGTAGATAAAATGCATGACGATGACGTTGCTAAATACATCATGGTGACGTTGCTAAATGCATCAAGCTGACGTAGATAAAATGCATGACGATGACGTTGCTAAATACACCATGGTGACGTTGCTAAATGCATCAAGCTGACGTAGATAAAATGCATGACGATGACGTTGCTAAATACATCATGGTGACGTTGCTACATGCATCAAGGTGACCTAGCTAAAATGCACGATGGTGACGTTGCTAAATGCATCACGTGACGCTAATAATTGCATCACGATGACGTTGCTAAATGCATCGCGGATTATAGGTGAAACCTTTGCAGTTGCTAGTTTTCTATGAAGAGCCGTCTCATCAGAGGACCTGCACTTATTGCCAGTAATATTATTATTACTATTTTTAGACAATATTACCCATTTTGACAAATGAACTGGTCCAAATGTAATTTTCTTTATTAATGTATTGGTCTAAAAATAGAATGCACCAGTCCATGTCAGTTACGTGGTGTTGAATGGGTTAACACAGTTTGATTGTATTCTATAAATAAATGTCATTTATAAATAAAGAAGTATCTTGTTGATAGAAGAATATTTGATAAATGAGTGCATGCTATGGCAAAGTAGTGTCGACAATAGGACAATGTCTTTAAGTGACGAGTGTGTTTACTACTCGAGTAAATTATCAACCTTTCACATTGCAAGGGAGGTAACTGTATATTACTTGGTGTTGAATGGGATAACTATAAACCAATACGTTTAGGATGGAATCGTTGTCATCACGCATGTTACAATAAACGTTTGGCACCCTATTGTAGAAATAGAATGGGATAGGAATTAAATCGGATGCTAACGAGATAACCATAGTAACAACTATAATAACGTGCACTGGAACATGAGAACAACGCTTCTCCTCTGTATCTCCTACGCACATGTCGTTCTCACCAAGCGCATGCGCGGATGCAATGGATGCCGTGTTGGCCTTGAACGCATACCTCTTAAAGGCGGGATAGACTACAGGAGTATAGGACCGGATATAGTTTCGCATAAGCGATGCATGACCGGTAAGCCAATGGCGGCATCAATTCGTATACGACCTGACCACGTTTTATTTAAGGAATTAAGCCAAAACTGTGTTGCGTTTATTGGGGTATACAATACAGTTATGCTCCTTAACGTCTATGAGGGCTGAATACCTCAGCATAAATGTATGTTATCACATAGCTTTACTTGTATGCCGTGTAATAACACCATCACATAAGTTCTTATATGTACACGCGTGTAATAACACCTGGAAGGATTCTGATTGGTTTAGAGAATTATCCTTATTATTTGCAAATTAAACCTCTAGTTTATACAAATTTATTTTAGCTCGATTTAGAAACAAGTTATTTAAACTTATAGTAATCACTCTCGAGACCTCATTCCTGATGGAATCCATCGCCACGAGGGAGAGAGAAGAGGCAACGTGGAATTTAAATGCCTTGCCTAAGGGCACAATCGTAACGGCTCCAGTATGCATATTTCCATTTGAATTGGTACATAACGTTAATGGTAAGACATAAAATTAGAAAGAAGCCTCGGCGCTATTAATACACTGTTTAAGCTATAACTATAACGCTGATATGCGTAGTGACGTCATGACAATTTAATGACGTCAACACAATTTGCGTTGACACTTGGCGCTAATATGAAAGGAATAACGTCATTTATTAAAGCGAGCACACTATACGGTAATGTGATAACAGTATCTTACACTCGTGGTGATTGTATACCAAAATGCTCGCTTTAAGAGCAACACTATTGGACATGTTATGTTCTTGGACTTACTTCAACTATTTAGGTGTTAACCATTTTCGTATTTAACAACCTCAAACATTTACACATTAATATTATCAATAGTGTATCGTAGACATTATAAATTGTTTAATCATGATTAGGATTCACGTATGTTCAGTGTTAAATATAATAGTATTATGCTTCGGCCTATTATATAACAACCAATTGTTAGGGAGAAAAACTATTATAAGTTTTCTTTCGTTCTAATCCATTTCAGTCTATTGTTGTTAATTTATATGTAAAATGTTAATTCTGTTATGTACATGTAACATACTGAAATAAATAATGTTTAAACTAATAGCGAAACTCATTTCATAAAATAAATATGGTATACAATCACCAATCATAAGATTCTATCTATATGCATAGGATAAAGTTTATTAGTATGTATTGTGTGTTTTACGTTTATTTATCGTCGCTACCGGTTGCCCATATGAGCGACGCCTTCTGAAGAGATTAGGCCATTTTAGATATTTAGAGGATAGTGAATGGTACAGACAGAGACCCATTCCAGAGCCTCCTCTGGTTCTTTTACATGCACTGTGTAAAGCACCGACACGAGACCTCGGTTTAACGTTCTATCTGAAAGACTGTTAATTTTATTAGGGTCAGACGGGGGGTTGAACCTGCGATCCCTGGATTACCAGTCCAGCGTGTTACCACTGGACTACAGATCCGTCTGTTAGTACGTATTTACAAAATTAGATTGGTCAGGCACATTGACAAATGCTGCCATCTCATTGGACCAAAATAATTTCAAACACTAAGTATGAACCAATACACGAAACACTGGCTGATTTTATTTCTTATTTCTTATATTTACTTTACATTTTCTTAGGGATGCGTGGCTGTATAGCACCATAAATGGTACAACAGTAATGTTACACACTGTCATGTTTATATGTATGGAACATCGACGTTACTAAAACACCGCACGTTATTATTGAAAACGGAATAGAAACGCGTGCACTTTTTTGACGTCAAACAACAACCGTAACCAATCAGCAACTATTTGACGGGCAACTGCGCTTAATGTAAGGAATATAAACACGGTTCACTGGAAGGGATTCAATGAGGCGACCATAACACACATGCAACTATTCACGTTTAAGGACTAGGACAACGTCCGAGTAATTCCATGCGAGTGTGTGTTTTACGCTTATCTACCGTCGCTACCCCATATGAGCGACGCCTCCTGAAGAGATTAGTCATTTTAAGATTGTTGAAGGCTAGTGCAATTATACAGACAGAGACCCATTATTTTACGTGCACCATGTAAAGCACCGACATGAGTCCTCGGTTTAAAGTCACATCTGAAAGACTGTTAATAACTCCATGCGAGGACGTATATGTGCGACACGACATGACTGTCAGCCGGTCGGACGCGAATCTCACAGACATACAGGATTAAACGGGATCATTTACATGTAGTCGATTTGTCTGGCGTCGGTGACTCCAGCATAATTGAGCAGGTTCATTTACATTTGCTCAATTAGTCAGATATCGGTGTCTCCTGACGCAGTGCTTTTCTAAACCCGTCGCACGTTACAGAATTTACTCCCGCATTTACATGCATCAACATAAATAACACGTTTAAGAATATTCCGGAATATTAGAGGATCTAGAATCCAGCTTGAGGAATTACCCAACAAATATTGCATATAAATATAGTAACAAGATAACTGTGCACTGATTTTGTGACATTCTGATCAGCATTATATGTATATTCAATGTATTGCCACCGTCTCCGTGGCATAGTGGTTAAGGCGGCCGCCTACGAAGCGGGAGGTCGAATATTCGACATGGGGTTCGTTCTGATATGGCAGGTTGGTGAGCCGCCAGCTAGTTAACTAATGGCTACCGATTGCCTGGCGCCTGGCATACAAGCATATAATTCAGGAAGTACTCATCTCATGTTCATAAAAAGAGGTGTCTCATAAGTCAGGGGTGACACTATAATAAACAAACACGTTTTACTTTTATCTCCGTACACCTGATTTCGAATTTGTTTGCAAATGACGTCATCGTTGTCAGTAGCAGGTACTTGGATTATATGGTAGACGCTAAAGCTGCCAAACACGAACATGACCAAAAGCAGATCAATATTCACCTTTGTTCTAGAAAATATGTCAATGTTGATGTTTTCATTAGTCTCATTCACGTGCAAGATATATGGATAGAAATATTTGTGTATATTTGCAACTAATGCTTGGCTTTACAAGGTCACGTGTCAATCAATGTGATAATACCGGAAAACATAGTTCTGGTACATAGCTATAGTCAGCATACTAATGTTAAAGGTGTATCCCCCCTCAATTAATTTAAAAGTAACTTGTTTTCAAAGACGTATACGATAGAACTATGGAGAAGGCACGACATATCGTATTAGTTCAAATAAATGGTTCGGTTTCTGGAATACAGGAATTCCTATAACATTATCAGCACCATTCTATCCTCTTACGCACATTAGCGTTATACAGATTAGATTACACCCTTCTTCAATCGCCATGACAGAAACCCAACAAAGCCATGGTTCTAGTCTATATTCAAAACCATTCCCGTAACGTCTGGTGTCCCGCAAGGGTCTGTGGTAGGTCCCCTAGCTGTTGTTATTAATCTACTTATCCTGTCCATGTCTGTGAATTCTGCAGTCACATATATTATTACAGATAACAAACCCTTCATCCCACCTGTATCTTTGAAATGTGACTGAATCTAAGACATCATTAATGTTGATTTATGGTGTTCAAATAATTGTCAATTAATTCTGCTAAAACTAAAGTGATCTATATCACATCTAGGCGCAAGTAGTCTAGGTGCCAGTCTGTCGATTTTTCACTTTTTAACTTGACAAAATGACATAATCAGAAACTCAATACGGCCCAATTAATAGTCTCGGTGTTAAATATATGTATTTGACTGACCAGGCAAACTATATCAACGGCTGTTCCCAGACTAATGTTTGTGTAGTACATTACTTGGCTGTCATTCAATACTGGCTTATTAAACAACCATAAATATTTACGGAGTGTGATATTACCTAGGTGATGATTGAGCTTATTTACCCTTACCTAGACAAAATGGTTTACCTATATAGCCTACTAGCCAACTCCGGTTACATAGCAAATTCAATGTGTTTATATATAACCTTTTGGTGTATTATTAGTTTTTATCACAAAATATCTCGACACTAGAATAAAAAATAAATATCATTTAGTTTATGAACAAACATTTCATGGGTCACAACGGTTGAGCTCACGTACAGTGCCTTCGACCGGGAGACATTCATAAACTTGTGAAATACATCTTCATTCAGACCTATCATCACTGATGAGCAAGCGTTCGAGCGCTGCTAAGACCGTGTCTCTTTATATGAAGAAGTTGGCAGTTTCTAAGGCGCCAGGTCAAGCATGTCACTAGTGGTCCTCATCTTATTCAGTTCAGAAATATAACAAGTGTCTATAACGACGTGGAAGTCGTGATAGCTCAGTAGTAGCGCGTTCGCTTCAGGTGCGAGACTGAAGCCACACTGTACCAAGGCTGTTCGATTAGCACAGTTGTTAGCGCGCACACTTCTCACCAGTTCGATCCTCGGAACGGGACGTATGTGAGATGGTATGGTAGTTGCCAGGTCGGACAGGTGGAGTTTTTCCCAGGTACTCCGGTTTCCTCCCACATGAATGACTACATTCACGCTTTTATAAGTGATTAATATATGTATAAGTTGTTAAAACTTGTTTCGCAATCGAGCTCAAATACATTTGTATAAACTAAGTCACTATATATATATATAGCAAGGAAGAAAATCTAATTGGAATTACTGTAGAAAATGCATTGACTTGGAACAAACCCGGGAAAACCCCACCTGTCCGACCTGGCGACTACCATACCATCTCACATACTTCCCGGTCCGAGGATCGAACCCGGGTTGCATTGGTGAGAAGCGAGCGCGCTAACAACTGCGCTAATCGGACAGCCTTGGTAAATTCTTGATACAACTTCAGCTGAATTATTCCTTGAACTAAATTGGGTGACATTTCCAGAATGGGTTATTTTTCAGAAAGATGTCTTGATGTATAAAAGTCTAAATGATCAAGACCCTGTTTATCTCAGAAACACATTCGCTTTCAGTTCTGAGATCCAAACCCGTCCTTTGAGACCATCTTCTATTTAACATCTATATCATCACAGACATAGAAGTGAATTATTCAGAATGTAATTTGTCTACCCAGACGCTACTATCGTGAATGTTTTAACAAATAAGTCACCAGTAAGTCAATTTATGTAATTTTACTTAACTTGGAGCAGGTCACAATTATAATTTATAATATAAAGTGTATTAAGCAACCAGTTTCCAGATTCCAAATATGTTGTTTTACTATATATTTGACCTGTATTAAGCAGCCACCTGTGCTAAGCAGCCATTTTCTCTGACTCCCATGGCTGGCTGCTTAAGACAGGTTTGACTGTAGTACACTGTACTGTATATTAATATATTTACCTGCAGTTCTCTAAACTCTTTTATGACTAAAAGTCCAATAAAATCATGTCGTGTGTTTTATTTATATTATATATATATATACTAGAGGACATAGAAAACGCACACCTACATTATATACTAGAGGACATAGAAAACGCACACCTACATTATATACTAGAGGACATAGAAAACGCACACCTACATTATATACTAGAGGACATAGAAAACGCACACCTACATTATATACTAGAGGACATAGAAAACGCACACCTACATTATATACTAGAGGACATAGAAAACGCACACCTACATTATATACTAGAGGACATAGAAAACGCACACCTACATTATATACTAGAGGACATAGAAAACGCACACCTACATTATATACTAGAGGACATAGAAAACGCACACCTACATTATATACTAGAGGACATAGAAACGCACACCTACATTATATACTAGAGGACATAAAAACGCACACCTACATTATATACTAGAGGACATAGAAAACGCACACCTACATTATATACTAGAGGACATAGAAAACGCACACCTACATTATACTAGAGGACATAGAAAACGCACACCTACATTATATACTAGAGGACATAGAAAACGCACACCTACATTATATACTAGAGGACATAGAAAACGCACACCTACATTATATACTAGAGGACATAGAAAACGCACACCTACATTATATACTAGAGGACATAGAAAAACGCACACCTACAGTATATACTAGAGGACATAGAAAAACGCACACCTACAGTATATACTAGAGGACATAGAAAACGCACACCTACAGTATATACTAGAGGACATAGAAAAACGCACACCTACAGTATATACTAGAGGACATAGAAAACGCACACCTACAGTATATACTAGAGGACATAGAAAAACGCACACCTACATTATATACTAGAGGACATAGAAAAACGCACACCTACATTATATGAGTATTATTACATGAAAACGAAATAAGAAGGATTCCATCAAAGATATATCACATCTGTATTACAAAACACAAACCGAACAACTAAAAAGATTCCAAAATGTTTAAAACTATGTATTTATATAGTTATTGTGTTTCATGTAAAAACACACTTATCCAAAGTGTGCGTTTTCTATGTCCTCTAGTATATAGTACATTGTACTGTATATTAATATATTTACCTGCACTTTTCTACCTCTTTTATAACTAAAAGTTCAATACTAGCATGTCATCATCAATCCTCTTCACCCCGGTTGGGGTATAGGGCCTTCACCACTGCTCTCCACTTATATACTATCATGTAGTGTGTTTTAATTATATATATATATATACTTGGCGGCATTAAAAACGTAACATTTTAAATGTTATTTAGTTTATACAAATTTATTTTAGCTCGATTGCGAAACAAGTTCTTTCAACTTAATATATTAATCACTCTCGAAACCTCATTCCTGATGGAATCCATCGCCATGAAGGAGAGAGAAGAGGCACTGTGGAATTTAAATGCCTTTCCTAACGACACAATCGTAACTACTCCAACGGGGCTCGAACTCCGGACCTTTCGCATCTGAAGCGAACGCGCATCCACTGTGCTATCACGACTTCCAATGTTATTTTCTATGTACATACTCTAATTGCAACTATATTTCTAGCGATACACTTTAACTGCGAATTATTGCATGAAACTGTAAAAATGGGTTATTTTAGGTGTTTTTCTAGTGCATAGAATGTCTTAATGAAATTAATAATTATATGTTTTGAAATTCAATGTTGCTTATATATACCATGTTTCGAATGATAGTTGGCATATATAGTGATTTATTTGTATCTCTAAAACCAAAAATGCAAACTATTCCCCCTGAACATCTAACAACCATCTCCTATAAGCCAATTCTATTTAAGAAAGTGTACGACAGCGTTGGCGATTATTTGCGATGTTCTGCCAGTGACACGTGTTAATCCATCGTCCTTCGGCAGTATTAGTTACACTATCGCTGTCTTTATTGACACTAAAACAGTTCTGAGAAATATCCAACATTCACGATACACTCTCACCAGACATAATTACTGGAATTGTCGGACGAAATCGTACTTACATTTATGGTGGTGTGGAAGTGAAGCACGGTGTGTTGAATGTTCGACTCGTTGACCCCCTTAGATTAGCGTATGTGTATTTCTGCCTCTCGTTACTGGTTGTCCACGTGACTAACTATACCGGACGGATTTGTAGTCCAGTGGTAACACGCTGGACTGGTAATCCAGGGATCGCAGGTCTGATCCCCCGTCTGACCCTAATACAATTAATAGTCATTCAGATGGGACGTTAAACCGAGGTCTCGTGTCGGTACTGTACACCGTACACGTAAAAGAACCAGAGGAGACTCTGGAATGGGTCTCTGTCTGTATCATTGCACTATCCTCCACAAATCTAAAATTACAAACCTCTTCATGAGGCGTCGCTCATATGGGCAACGGGTAGCGACGATAAATAAACGTAGAACACACACACACTGTACCTGTGTGTGTGTGTGTGTGTGCTTTACGTTTATTTATCGTCGCTACCGGTTGCCCATATGAGCGACGCCCCCTGAAGAGATTAGGTATTATAGATTTGCAGAGGATGGTGCAATGATATAGACAGGGACCCATTCCAGAGACTCTTTTTCGTTCTTTCACGTGCACAGTGTAAAGCACAAACAAGAAACTTTATTTAAAGTCCCATGTGGAAAATTATTAATATTATTACGGCCAGGTTGATGATCGAATCTTCGATCCCTGGATTCGCAGTCCAATGTGCTAACCACTGTACAACTGACCACTCGTGTGTGTTTTACGTTTATTTATCGTCGCAACCGGTTGCCCATATGAGCGACGCCTCATGAAGAGATTAGTCATTTTAGATTTTTGGAGGATAGTGCAATGATACAGACAGACCCATTCCAGAGTATCATCTGGTTCTTGTACATACACGGTGTACAGCACCGTCACGAGACCTCGGTTTAACGTCCCATCTGAATATTATTATCATCACGGTCATTCTGATGATTGAACCTTCGATCCCGGGATTCGCAGTCCATTTTGTTAACCACTGGACAACTGACCATTCTGTAACTGCAGCTAAAGATATCGGTGGCGAGATGGGTTATCGGTTATGCAGAGATAGCTACGTTACCGATGCACCCCTGTATATTGTACATCCCCGGTGTAGGGCACCGATACCAAACATTGGTAGTCCAACCCGAATAGTGTGGCCTGTGTTGCTTATTCCAACGTATCAGAACTCCAAACCCCGTGGTTTATTCGCCGATAAACAACGCAAAGAGAAATATTATTTCCTAAATATTACACTTTTATCACCAATGTCTTTTTACGAGACACTCTTCATCAAAATAGTATAAGAGTTGTGCCGCTTTTATGCACCAATCTCCCTCATTTATGCATCAATCTCCTTCATTTATGCACCAATTCCCCTCATTTATGCACCAATCTCCCTCATGCACCGATAATATATATATCAGTCACGACGTCATCGTGCGGAGATAATCCAGGGATCGCAGGTTCAATCTCCCTGTCTGACCCTAATAAAATTAACAGTCTTTCAGATGGGATGTTAAACCGAGGTCTCGTGTCGGTGCTTTACACCGTGAACGTAAAAGAACCAGAGGAGACTCTGGAATGGGTTTCTCTCTGTATCATGCACTATCCTCCAAAATGTAAAATGACAATACTCTTCAGGAGGCGTCGCTCATATGGGCAACCGGTAGCGACGATAAATAAACGTAAGAACACACTCGTGTGGAGATAATGATGTATATATGTGTTTATCATTGATACAAGCAGGCCCCTAAAGCGTGATGTACATATTTTGACCATGTGTTTAACATTTGGATACAATTTAATGAAGACATTGTGAAATTAAGAAGGTATGGACGTGAGCATCATACGGACCGTCACATACAAATTATGTGCCTGTCAATTACATATGTGTATCATGTATCCATTTAGCAGACAAACCCTCCACCATACACATCATAAGCCGTACACCATTACTTATACCTATATATTAGGACCTTTATCAGACAAGCACCCCCCTCCATACATGTCATTAGCCTTACACTACTGCTTACACCTATGTCTTAGGACTTTTATCAGCCAATCCGTCCGTCATACATATCATAAGCCGTGTACCATTGCTTACATCTCTATTTCTTAGGACTTTATCAGCCAAGCCCTCCGTCATACATTTCAAAAGCCGTGTACCATTGCTTAACACCTATATGTCTTAGTACCTTTATCAGACAGGCCCCCCGCCATACATGTCATAAGCCGTGTACCATTGCTTAACACCTATATGTCTTAGTACCTTTATCAGACAGGCCCCCCGCCATACATGTCATAAGCCGTACACCATTGCTTAACACCTATCTGTCTTAGGGCCTTTATCAGACAGGCCCTCCATCATACATAACATAAGCCGTGTACCATTGCTTAACACCTATCTGTCTTAGGGCCTTTATCAGACAGGCCCTCCATCATACATACCATAAGCCGTGTACCATTGCTTAACACCTATATGTCTTAGGACCTTTATCGGACAGGCCCCCCATCATACATACCATAAGCCGTGTACCATTGCTTACATCTCTATTTCTTAGGACTTTATCAGCCAAGCCCTCCGTCATACATTTCAAAAGCCGTGTACCATTGCTTAACACCTATATGTCTTAGTACCTTTATCAGACAGGCCCCCCGCCATACATGTCATAAGCCGTACACCATTGCTTAACACCTATCTGTCTTAGGGCCTTTATCAGACAGGCCCTCCATCATACATACCATAAGCCGTGTACCATTGCTTAACACCTATCTGTCTTAGGGCCTTTATCAGACAGGCCCTCCATCATACATACCATAAGCCGTGTACCATTGCTTAACACCTATATGTCTTAGTACCTTTATCGGACAGGCCCCCCATCATACATACCATAAGCCGTGCACCATTGCTTAACACCTATTTGTCTTAGGACCTATATCGGACAGGCCCCCCATCATACATACCATAAGCCGTGCACCATTGCTTAACACCTATGTCTTAGGACTTTATTAGACAAGCCCTCCGCCATAAATTGCATTAGATGTGCACGCTTTTATAAACTTATATCTCTCATATATCCCATTATCAGACAAACCCTCTGTTATAAAAGCATTATATATACCACGTCTGATATACCCCGTCCTCATTAGCAGACGCACCCGTCATCATATACAGCTTAGGAAATGTGTCACTGCTCTATCAGACATGACAATACATGTATATATGCCCCCGTATCTCTATCTCTCTCTCTTGTCATTTGTTTTGTCAGACACGCCTTCTGTCATATTAGAAATCTGATCGATTGCTTCTGTATTTCTCTCTCTCTCGTAATTCCAAGATTGATAACAATTGCCAAAGAGTATTATTTCAAGCTGTGACACTTAGTTAACACTTGTTCGTCCTGGAGTGCGCAGCTCTAAGCGATGTATTATCGGTTGCTGTCTTAAGCAGCAATCAAGTCTTGTTCTGCAAATCCATTAGTTCTACACGGAGACTACAGTGACGTGAGAAGTTAAGAAAACAACATTATTTACCGTGTTAATGATCCGTTTATATTCCGGAACTTTCAAAACGGGTTATTTATGTTGACAAATGCAAATCTCTGAATAAATTCCGCATCGTAAGCGGAAATGGACAGAATATTATCGGTTTGTTCAAAGGATAAGCAGGAATCTTTTGAAACATGTCAGAACATCGATTTAATATTAATGAACCGCTTAGTTCTGTATTTCTGTGAGAATCTCATTTTTTTGCATGCTTTCCAAGAAATGGTATTGTTTTCTCAGCATTTTCTCTGCCATCGGTTGTGGTTCGTATTCCTGCGCGGTTAGATGTACTATTTTTTGACTATCATGAACAGTTAATTATTAAGTGATATATTCTAATGAATTTGTTTTGTATGTAGTTTTAATTTTGACAGCAAACAGAAATTAACTTGAAAATTATACAGGAACTATTTCTTATTACGAACGTTCACACTAACAAAATTGGTTGTGTCAGGTAGTGCAATGAGGCTCCAGACAGGGCAGTTAAATTGAATAAACAATCATGAACAGTTAATTATTAAGTGATATATTCTAATGAATTAGTTTTGTCTGTAGTTTTAATTTTGACAGCAAACAGAAACTAACTTGAAAATTATACAGGAACTATTTCTTATTACAAACGTTCACACTAACAAAATTGGTTGTGTCAGGTAGTGCAATGAGGCTCCAGACAGGGCAGTTAAAATGAATAAAATTTGAAAACAAATAGTATACTAGCCAAAGTCATAAAATAAAAAGAAGATTTGTGTTTATTAGTGTAAGATATAGGATTTTATTTCATCGAGCGATCACCGGATGAAGTAACATCGTATCTTACACTAATGAAAACAGATATCCAGGATGTCCGATTAGCGCAGTGGTTAGCGCGCTCGCTTCTCATCAATGCAACCCAGGTTCGATCCTCGGACCGGGAAGTATGTGAGATGGTACGGTGGTCGCCAGATCGGACAGGTGGGTTTTCTCCGGTTTCCTCCCACAAGAATGACCACATTAACGCCTTCATCAGCGCCAACGAGAGTGATTAATATAAGTTGTTAAAACTTGCTTCGCAATCGTTGTAAAATAAATAAAGTTTAAACTATCCTATGTTTCTTTAACGCTGCATTAATTTACATTTGCTTGCGAATAAAAAACATGCCAATCCAAAGAAAACAAATATGTCTGGCTGCAAGTTCTAGCAGTCTTTCCTATCTTTATTAGAATCAGTGTCTGCTGTTCTTATTTGTATGTGTGTTTTACGTGAATTTATTGTCGCTACCGGTTGCCCATATTGGCGACGCCTCCTGAAGAGATTAGTCATTTTAGATTTTTGGAGGATAGTGCAATGATACAGACATATACCCATTCCTGAGTCTCCTCTGGTTCTGTTATGTGCACGGTGTACAGCACCGACACGGGACCTCGGTTTAAAGTCCCATCTGAAAGACAGTTAATTTTTATTATGGTCAGACGGGGGATCGAACCCGCGATCCCTGGATTACCAGTACAGTAGCTTTGGGCACATCATTGAATACACACAACGTGTATCGGAAGTAAAACAAACGATAGTATTATCCTCTATAGGTGTTTTGAATATCATTATAAATGCCGTCGTTACAGTTTCCATGTTAATGCTTTGTGTCTATTCTGAAATTCTCAGGATGTCTACCAGACCCACACCCGGCGTAGGGAGTATAATCTACTTAGATGAACCAGTCGCCCATGTACCTCGGGGGGGGGGGGGCTGGGCGACTTTAAATAAGCTACCCACAATCTTAACCCATTCAACACCAAGTAACTCACATGGACTGGTCCATGATATTCATAAACCAATAAATGAATCAGAAAATCACATTTGGACAAGTTCATTTATCAAAATGGGTAATTATGTCTAAAAATAGTCATATCACTGGCAAAAAGTGCAGATCCTGATGAGACGGCTCGTCACGAGCCGGCTCATCTGGATCTACACTTTTTGTAAGCCTATTTAGAGGTATGTGGTGTTGAAAGGGTTAAACATAAAAACTCTAATGTGGACGTGTAAGTGAGACATACGTGGGCAACAGGTGTTATCTTGTATCTAATACATGCTGCATATCAATGTTAACGTTAACATATTTTATATGTTGGGTTTACGCCTGCATCAGCACCATTTCGGGCTATATCACTTAACAACACCTTTCCTGGGCAGGCTCCAACGGTTAACCAGTACTTGGGTGCATCAACCTCCGTAAGAAACTGCCAAATGTTTCAGATAAATGAGACACGGCCTGAGTGGGGCTCGAACCCGTGACAAGTCAGCGACCTTAACCACTCGACCACGTAGGCGGACAATGTCGTTAATAACTCCAATATGTATGTAGCAAAACCACAAGTGTTTTGTTCGTGTCCCATTAACACCATCTCCGTATGTAGGTTGTATTCTACTTTTATTAGTTAGCTTCCTACGTTTGTTTTTGCTGACAAATGTCAATCCCCGAGTAACTTCCGCATCCTATGATGAAATGAGCAGTACGTATCGGTTTATATAAACCTTCGAAATGAGACGCTGGCCTTAATTGAAATACTACCAACTCAGAACATCGACTTACTGTAAGTAAGTTCATTACTGCGAAGAACTCGCAAATATAAACATGATCTTTGTATAAACAAAATGATATATCTCTAATGTTATGTTTCTTTTAAAATGTATTTATTTTACAACAATTGTGAAACAAGCCTTAAATAACAGCTTATTTTAATCACTTTCTTTGACGAGGTTGAAAGCGTATATGTGGCTATTCGTGTGTGTGGAAACGGCGTACCAGGAGAAAACGTACATGTTCGATCTGGCGACCACCGTACCATCTCTCATAGTTTCATGCGATCCGAGGATCGAACCCAGGTTGCGTCGGTGAGAAGGGAGCATGCTAACCAATGCGCTAATCGGACAGCACTGTGAGAGTAATAATCTAGAAGCAAATTGGTTGGCAACAGGTTGTACTAACATTAGCCAGTGCGCTCCCTCCAATACACCAGATTGATGTTATCATAAATGTAGCGATGTGTACTGTAATAACTATAATATTTTTAACTTGAGGAAAACAATTGATCAGGAATAGATGACACAACAAAAAGAATGTGAGCAACTCGTCTCTTTTAGATTTGCTGGATTCATCGTCATCAAAACGTCATTTTGAGTCCGTGACTAATAGAACACATACTGACATGAAAACACAAACTGTATGTTAGAATCCAACTAGGGATATCGAATTCGTTCATGTGCGGAAGCAATCCAGCTGGCTTGAGGTGGGTAGTTGGTTCTACCTGGGTGTCGGTCCGTGCCAACCATGCTGCTCGGAGGGACATCCGGAGTCTTCCTCCACCATGCAGACCAGAGATCCGCCGTATCACTAGGTGGTACGACTTTAATCCACCAAAACAAACAAACAAGAAACAATTATACGTTAAACATTATATGGTTTATATGAAGCATTTATAAGCATAGCTAACGTTTCAGTTACTATTCTGTACAGTTTTATTTGGCAAAATAAATAAAATTATTGATCAGTTACAACTTGTGTTCATTTATGCACTAGATTGATATTTTCCATAAAAAAATAACAACGTCATCACCCCTTCCGCGGGAGGAACTTTTCGAAAGCCAAATGCAGCGGCGTTTGAAGAAAATACTCCTTTAAAATTATTAGAAGTAAGTCGTGTTAGAATCGAAATATTATAACTGGTAACCATGGTGTAACCATTATATCCCGCACGTGCCACGCCAAATATTATAACTGGTAACCATGGTGTAACCTTTTGGTGGTTTTGGTAACCATGGTGTAACCATTATATCCCGCACGTGCCACGCCAAATATTATAACTGGTAACCATGGTGTAACCATTATATCCCGCACGTGCCACGCCAAATATTATAACTATGCTTTAGCATTTCGTATTTATAAGAGATAGGTCATATTCATTTGGAAATGTCCTCCTATCTGTACATACTGGTTCCATTGAGGACTCCGTATTCTCTGGTCTAATGTAGATTTATAATCCCACGTCCGCCATATCATTATTTACTTCCGTGATATCATTATTTACTTCCGTCATACCATTATTTACGCAATAGTTTTATTTTATTGACACTTAATCGTAATGATTTCCTTCGTCGCCCGGGAGTAATATTTGTTGGAATTGCATGACTAGGAAACATCATTCAAGCAATGAACCCCGTACAGTAGCAACATGAAATGACATCATATATGTGTGTGTGTGTTTACGTTTATTTATCGTCGCTACCGGTTGCCCATATGAGCGACGCCTCCTGTAGAGATTAGTCATTTTAGATTATTGGAGGATAGTGCAATGATACAGACAGAGACACATTCCAGAGTCTCCTCTGGTTCTTTTACGTGCACGGTGTAAATCACCGACACGAGACCTCGGTTTAACGTCCCAGCTGAAAGACTGTTAATTGTATTAGGGTCAGACGGAGGATCGAACCTGCGATCCCTGGATTACCAGTCCAGCGTATTACCACTGGACTACAGATCCGTCAGTAATATCATAGATAGATAGATATTCTTTATTTATAGAGGGTAACCCAGTTGATACCAATCTTCCCCGGGGCCCTCCAGCAATATGTCCGTAACAAGTGGACATTGCATTAAAGCCAAGCATTAGCAGGACCATTAACAATATACTAGCACGGTAATGGTTTCATTGCGCATTCATTCAAAACAATAAATTAAACATAATATCATGTCCTATTGTTGTGAATTCGTGAAGACACGGACGCTGGAGTGACGTCATAGAGACACCGATGTTACACTGCATTGTACTGCTCGCGCAGGTATTAGATACGACCTAAAACTACACCAATTCGTCGGTCCTTCCCTGGAGGTCAAGTGGAAGTTAAGGTATTATTGTATGGTTGGAAATGTTATCATGACGACTTCAACTTACAAAATGTTAGCAGTGTCACACGGCTTCCGTTGTCATGGAAACAATACACTTAAATGTTACCCATAGTGCTATGCCATACATGATTCACTTCATTGTTCATTCTGTTTTGTACAACTAAGATACAGCAACAGTTCTTGTATTTGGATATAGCTCACAGGTGATACAATTTTTCCTAAATTGTATAGATGATGATGATGATTAAGCTTATTTACCCTCGCCGCCGGCACACCATGTGGGCGAGCGAAATTGTATAGTATATAGAGTTATAGCAAACTGGGTGAAATTTTCAAAAATGTTTTTCTTCAGAATTATGTTTTTCAGCCATTTCCTTATTTAAGGTAATTTCGTTTAGATTTTGGTTCTAAAAATGAATTTTGAATGCACGTGTATAGTGCGAACGTTGTCGTATTCGATTACGTGACGTAACTTTAGACAGACGCAATTTCTCGATGTGTAAATGTTTAAAGGAAGCCTATGTGTTAAGAAATAATATGTAAAACTACTATTTTCACGAAATATTATTTCACATATTTGTTTGTGATTATAAGTATGTATATATGATTATACTGTTCATTAGCCTACGGCATGTGTTATGTCGATTTGCTACCTAAACGCTGTTGTTTCTGTTGTTGTATATAGTATCCCTATATGCTAGTTGTCACCTATAACATTATGGTGGTTTTAGGATATGATTGCTAAAGGAGTATCCATGGTAACATGGAAATTGTTTAAGAGATCCCAGATTTTATTATATTCTAACTACACCGACCTTTCCAGAAACATATATCTAGAGACTATTAGGTTACTGTCTTATAAAGTTTAATTTATTAAGCAAGCTGGAGAAAATATATAAGACAGTAACCTAATTTTCTATTTATCCAATCTTCGGCTAAACTATGTTTTATGGTGAAACGATTACCGAATGAATACGCATGAACTGCTGAAGTTCATCATACCATCTGTGAACATATGACGTCATACACGCAGCATTATGACGTCACGAAAGGTTTATTACTATCTATCTATCTATCTTCCTTTAATGTCAAACCCCTCGCGGGGACGTAGACATTACGCACTGACTAATAAAAAGAAAAGTATATTAACCATTCATTCTGGATTGATTTAAAGACTTTTGCAAACAACATAGATCCAGATCAGATCAGCACGCAGCGTCACGCTGCGTGCTGATCTGGATCTATGTTGTTTGCTACATAGCCAAGCCAAGTGTCTTAGCAATATCATCTGAATAGCAAACAGCATAGAACCTGATCACTTTCCATGGCGGCTGATCTGGCTCTATGTTCTTTGCAAATAATGTTTGAACGGTATCCAGAATCAAATTGGTTAACAGTTTACAGCAGACAGTTTTGACCATTATTACGCATGACAGTAGGATACATACATAAAGTATTATATATTACGCATGGCAGTAGGATACATACATAAAGTATTATATATTACGCATGACAGTAGGATACATACATAAAGTATTATATATTACGCATGACAGTAGGATACATACATAAAGTATTATATATTACGCATGACAGTAGGATACATACATAAAGTATTATATATTACGCATGGCAGTAGGATACATACATAAAGTATTATATATTACGCATGGCAGTAGGATACATACATAAAGTATTATATATTACGCATGACAGTAGGATACATACATAAAGTATTATATATTACGCATGGCAGTAGGATACATACATAAAGTATTATATTACGCATGACAGTAGGATACATACATAAAGTATTATATATTACGCATGGCAGTAGGATACATACATAAAGTATTATATATTACGCATGACAGTAGGATACATACATAAAGTATTATATATTACGCATGGCAGTAGGATACATACATAAAGTATTATATATTACGCATGACAGTAGGATACATACATAAAGTATTATATATTACGCATGACAGTAGGATACATACATAAAGTATTATATATTACGCATGACAGTAGGATACATACGTAAAGTATTATATATTACGCATGGCAGTAGGATACATACATAAAGTATTATATATTACGCATGACAGTTACGCATGGCAGTAGGATACATACATAAAGTATTATATATTACGCATGACAGTAGGATACATACATAAAGTATTATATATTACGCATGGCAGTAGGATACATACATAAAGTATTATATATTACGCATGACAGTAGGATACAAACATAAAGTATTATATATTACGCATGGCAGTAGGATACATACATAAAGTATTATATATTACGCATGGCAGTAGGATACATACATAAAGTATTATATATTAGTGAACAACAACCTACATCTCAAATATTCTGCAGATTACTATGCCTACACAATCTGTCATAGAATAAAAAATAGACTACCTGAATCATGTGTACACTATTTCCAAATAAAATATGAAAACCACGGTGTGTATTTTTGTGTCAATATAGTAAAAAAAAAGAAAAACGATTACATATAAATATGTAATAATAAATATGTAATAGAAGGACGATTGAAAACTATGTTTGTGTAAATATAGTAAAAAACAAGAAAAACGATTACATATAAATATGTAATAGAAGGACGATTGAAAACTAACTCTGCATAATACACACTCAGATAGTGTATTGAGTGAATGTATATAAATTATAAAGCGCATAATTTAGTAATTAAATGCAAACATGTGGACAATAACATGACACCCTGTCCAGCATAATAGTATATAGGGCCTACCACATCCCTGCTTGAACATCCGTGAATCATATTGGAACCAATTATTGTTGCAGAATTGCAACTACGTAAATACATTGACCTGGCCATTTCTGGATTCCAGCTCAATATTGTATTTCTATGCGCACAATAGTAAAAGCTTGGAACTAGTTCCCTGAATAAAATTGGACTCTTTTAATACCTAACATACGAATACACAGCAGTAATTCTTATCACATAAATTCCCATTTCGTCCAGATAAGTTTTGGCAAGTGTTGCTATGTTTCGTTTCTATGACCAAGGACACCGTTTAACGATGTCGACAATTGTGTCATCTGGAGCTGGCATGGTTCGGTGTGAAGTCAAATATTCTCAGGCGATTATTTGCTTGCTGATTAAACAAGACTCCGAATATAAGCTTACTAGAATCTTTGCAGTACTTTGTTGCAGATCAATCCCCGATAAAACGGGAATGAGAAAACATAAGTCGGTGTCAGGAGTTTCAACTGATTGCAGGATTCACACGACTGGCCATGAGAATTGTGTAATACGTATCAATAGCTGTTTAGATTGTCCACACTACGTTAGCTATGTACAGTATCATTAGCAACTGTCATATGAATGAACTCGGTTTACCTTCACTAAATGTCAAGGCTGTCCGATTAGCGCAGTGGTAGGCGCGCTCGCTTCTCACCAATGCAACCCGAGTTCGATCCTCGGACCGGGAAGTATGTGAGATGGTACGGTGGTCGCCAGATCGGACAGGTGGGTTTTCTCCGGGTACTCCGGTTTCCTCCCACACGAATGACCACATATACGCTTTCATCCGCGCCAACGAGAGTGATTAATATAAGTTGTTAGAACTTGCTTCGCAATCGTTGTAAAATAAATAAAGTTTAAACTTTTTTTTTTTTTAAATGTTTTTTTTTAAAGGAAAAACATATCAATACAATTCATGTTGATCTTCAAAAATAAAACATACTAAAACATAAACGGCAGTGAAATAATGTTGTAAATGGCGCTGCAAATGAAGAAGTAATAACTGGTTGATTATCTGAAATAGACAATTTATGGAGGCGGCCATATTGGACTAATCCAATCAGATGATTTGTTTTGAAAACAATCAAATTATACTAATCTTATCAACACACATATTAATTTTACATTTCTATTAAAAGTTACTGGACTATGTGTCATTATATATATCTACTATTGAAGTTTTTTTTCTGTCAGTCGCATATGTATATATTTTAGCTAACAGGAAGTAGTTCAGTCGCACATGTAAATATTTTGGCTAACAGGAAGTAGTTCAGTCGCATATGTATATATTTTGGCTAACAGGAAGTAGTTCATTCGCACATGTATATATTTTGGCTAACAGGAAGTAGTTCAGTCGCACATGTATATATTTTGGCTAACAGGAAGTAGTTCATTCGCACATGTATATATTTTGGCTAACAGGAAGTAGTTCAGTCGCACATGTATATATTTTGGCTAACAGGAAGTAGTTCATTCGCACATGTATATATTTTGGCTAACAGGAAGTAGTTCAGTCGCACATGTATATATTTTGGCTAACAGGAAGTAGTTCAGTCGCACGTGTATATATTTTAGCTAACAGGAAGTAATTCAGTCGCATATGTATATATTTTAGCTAACAGGAAGTAATTCAGTCGCACATGGTATATATATTGGCTAACAGGAAGTAGTTCAGTCGCACATGTATATATTTTGGCTAACAGGAAGTAATTCAGTCGCACATGTATATATTGTGGCTAACAGGAAGTAATTCAGTCGCACGTGTATATATTTTAGCTAACAGGAAGTAATTCAGTCGCACATGGTATATATGTTGGCTAACAGGAAGTAATTCAGTCGCATATGGTATATATTTTGGCTAACAGGAAGTAATTCAGTCGCACATGTATATATTTTAGCTAACAGGAAGTAATTCAATCGCGCATGTATATATTTTGACTAACATGAAGTAATGATTTATATAGCTATGACGTCATAACTACCCACACATGTTCAACATGAGAGTTTTTCAAATTCCCATTACTGCACTATTTAGTGCGGTTTTCATCCTTTATCTAGGTCCGATATCAAATTAGTTTCGTTAATATCTCTCAACGCATTTAATATAATAATAATTGTCCTAGAAACTAACATGAAAGTGCTAGTATAATAATTGTCAGCAACTACATGAAACTGCTAGTAACAGTTCAACGAAAATCATATCTGATCCTCTTCGAAATGTATATCACTTTTAATTTACTTGATTTATTGAAAACTAGTATTTCAATATTAATATTTCAACGTACTACTGCTCCAATGTCATTTGTTTAATTCAATATCTACATTCCAATACATGAACTATATAGAGCTATATTGAC
This sequence comes from Archivesica marissinica, assembly GCA_014843695.1. Taxonomy (NCBI): domain Eukaryota; kingdom Metazoa; phylum Mollusca; class Bivalvia; order Venerida; family Vesicomyidae; genus Archivesica; species Archivesica marissinica. Next base: position 82,461,345 of record CM026391.1, read on the forward strand.
TCCCTGTCAAACAGAAAGTTCCGAATGTTGAGATTAGACGATGACGTCTTGTTTGTATTACGATTTCATAGAGTGAGTGGCATAGGATTGATTTTGCTCATACTTTATTTACAATGAAACAACACTTGCAAATGAGCTGCTATAGCTATCATTGGTAAAGCATAGCCTTGTTTACCCAAGCATCAATGCCTCTTATGCAGGCTTATTTTCACTTTTTGTTATAATATTTAAAAGACATGATCGAGATGGAGGGGGTGTAATGTTTAATATTTCTCACACGAATATTGAGAAAATCCAAGCATTTCTTTGTCAGTCAACAGTACAGTTATTCATACACAAAACATTAACAGAATATGAAGTCAGACACGTACTACATGCGCTTTTTGTGAGATTTGAAAGTAGGTCGGTGTGTGCCTCTAAGGAGGTTTATAACCATATAATGAACCATAGACGCTTGGGGTCTGGACGAGTGGCTTCGGGTTCAAAACCAAATTGTATGATTTTTTAAGAACATTTTGATAAACCATTTGCTTGATTCTATACATACAAATAATTTAGGCCATACTCAAGCATATTTAAAATGACATCCCTTCACTATCAGAGTAAGTATCGTCCATAAAGAAATGAGATGGGAAATTAGATGAACAGCCAAACAGAAAGAAAAAACATTCCAAGTCTCAATCAATGTCGATCAATCGATGTCAAAATAATTGTATTGTTGTTCAACATGAAGCTATGTGCTGCTCTACATATAAATACATGTCACACATTTCTGGAACAGTTAGGTTGTGACTTGAAAGACGACTCTAGTTATATTGCTGTTGTAGTTCAGCATGAGTCACGGTTCTTATTTTATGAAATACAAAATACAGCAATAACAAGCTGTAACAACATACATGTATATTAATCGCTCTCGTTGTGTGAGTTTTACGTTTATTTATCGTCGCTACCGGTTGCCCATATGAGCGACGCCACCTTAAGAGATTAGTCATTTTAGATGTTGGAGGATAGTGCATGATACAGACAGAGACCCATTCCAGAGTCTCCTCTGGTTCTTTTTACGTACACTGTGCAAAGCACCGACACGAGACCTTGGTTTTGAAGTCCCATCTGAAAGACTGTTTTTATTAGGGTCAGACGGGGGATCGAACCTGCGATCCCTGGATTACCAGTCCAGTGTGATACCACTGGACTACAGATCCGTCTCTCCGTTGGCGCAGATGAGAGCGTATTCCGATCTGACAACCACCCCGTACCATCTCATATACTTCCCGCCTATGCGAGGATCGAACCCGGGTTGCATTGGTGAGAAACGCTAATCATTAGTTATGAAATACACATGCTGAGCAATAATGAGAATGTATCTCTATGGCCCGGTCACACTAGGTCCTACGACAAGTTACGATCACTTGCGATCTGGATTGTCAGCAATCATTAAACGGTCTTCTGTAATCTTTAGAAAGTCTTTAAAATGTCTTTGGTGATCTTAATGACCAGAAATGTAGAGAGCAGTAGGATTATATAATATATGTTTTCCAAGAACAACCGATGATTCAGATAAGTACCTTTAGTTTGTGGAACATTTATAGTCTTATATCAGCACGATGGTGTTCTTATCTTTATATGTAGCTAGGTAGGATTTAAATGTTTGCACTGTTGTGGAGTTATGAGCTGTATAAGATTAGATGTTTCAGTCTGTAATAACTGAATACAGGAACGAAACTATATGTTCCCCTTCTGACAACAGCTGTGCATCTTTCCACATATCTGCAAATATGAACTGAATAAATCACAGCTCGGACGAGGAAGTTCATTATTCAGCATTTATTCAATATTCAGTTACTGATTACATCATTTCGAGCGATATTATCAAACTTGACCGGTTTGCTTGAATTAATGAACTAACTGATGGATGCAATTTCATCAGAAAATACTAGATGAATCAAGTAGCTTTTTGATATAAATACTAATAATTTTCTTTATTGATATGATTGGCAAAGAGGATGGTCAGATCATACAGTAAGCCGATTGACCAAGCTTCAAGAAGGGTATTGGATGCTTTTCTGACAAAGTGCATCCCATCTAGGCTACGCAAGTCGCGTGTTGACAAACCTCCCACGAAATAGTAAAGCTCATTAGAAAAAGGGACAAACTTTATTTATTCAAACCTCAAAAGGTCACCAACAAATCAAAACATGGTCAGCAAATTTACTAAAATACATCATACAAAAGAAGATCAGAAACTCAATTATCTTCAGTGACGTCAGTAATGCCAGTAAAAAGAAAACGTTCTACTCTTTCATAAAGCACAACACAACTGCAAACTCTGGAATAGCCCCACTCAGAAGTAGTTGTCAAATCCATTCTGACCCAACGTTAAAAGCCAATATCCTGAATCGACAGTTTGGAACAATTGTCAAAAAGTGCAGCCACAATGCCCACCCATCCACCGATGCCACCAATTACTATCACAGTACAAGGAGTTGATAAGCTCCTGTCAGGTCTAACACACACTAAGGCTTCGGGTCCTGATGAAAGCTAACCTAGCTTACTTAAACAACTGCACAGCGACATTGCCCACCATGATAACATAAACCTTTCAAAATATTGACACCGGCATTGACCCCTATGATTGGAGACATGCGGATATATCATATACACAAAATGGGTCAAAAGCCCAAAACTAGCAATTACCGCCTCCTTTTTCTAACATGCATGGCATCCAAACTCTTAGAACACAAGCTGGTTTCTTATTCTTCATATGCTTAGCCCACAGTAGCATGTGTTCAGGTCAAAACGCAGCTGTGTCACCCAACTCACCCACACCGACAATCTCGAGCTCGGTCATAAGACGAATGTCATAATAATGGAGTTCAGCAAAGCATTCGACAAAGTAGATCACCACAAGATCATCCATGTATTCAAATACTTTGGTACAAATGATAAAGTCACATCATGGATACAATCTTTTCTCAAAAACAGGCCCTCGTCGAAAGGAAATGCTCTGACAGGTTAGCGGTTATCTCAGGTGTCTGTTATGTGGCCCTGTCTCTTTCTGTCTTATATAAATGACCTACCAATCAGCATCAAAAGTCAGACCCGCCTCTTTTGCCGACGACACCATCGTCAAACCACAGTCCTCTGTAGAAGCTCTACAACATCACCTACACCTCTTAGAATCTTGGGGAAAGGAATGGTCAATGGAATTCAACCCTGATAAATGCGAAATATTAAGAATCCACGGGAACAGAAGCCCCATCATTTACCTACATGTTACATATCACAAAACTTAAGGTAAACTGAACACTCCAAATATCTAGGGAGTCACCATTAGTAAGAACATCAACTTGGCCCAACACATCAATAATATTACCTCGACATCTAAGAACACCATCCGCTTCATCAATAGGAATGTCAAATCTAATAACAAACATGTCAAAGAAAACGAATATACAACTATATTACAACTACACTATTATTTATCACAAATGGTATCCACCCTCAATTGGAAAACTTTAGAATGACGAAATCAAGCATCATTGATCATGTTTTGCAAAATAAATAAATGAACTAGTTGCTGTATACAACCATCAACTAACACCCACAGGAAACCTAACTATCACACAGTCAAATCCCCAATATCATGCCAACTTATGTTTCCAAAGAACAATTCGGCTATGGAACAGTCTATCGACATATATACAGTCAAGTCCCAGTCTGTCGACTTTTATTGGCAGTCTGGACTCGTACTCCCTCTAATCTTATTTAATGTCTGCTTTTAACTATAGCCTTGTAGATCCTTTTATCTTTTTAACTTGCACATAGCATTCTAGAATAACTGACTAGACTGCGTCTGCCAATCATACGAGTGACTGATTTTTCGGCAGTAACAATTTGTAATTGAAGTACAATAGGCGATCTCATTGCCTCACTAAGAACTGTAATACATCCATATATTATAGAACGTACTTATTTCTTTCGGATTTAGTAAATATACAGTATCTAAACTGACACCAAAAATAAACTGTACACTTGCCTTAGAGATAAAGTTTAAAACATTAAAAGATATATAGGCACATTTGATATCAAATTGTGCGAAATATTGGGTAATTAGTGCAATGTGTGTCGGATTATTGTTTTCACTCATGATAGTAAAATTCATAATTCTAAAATTTGTAGCGAAAAAGTAACGCTCAATATAAAAGTGCACATGTTTTTTATGGTGTCAGTATCCTCTAGTGTCCTCAAATCGTGATACCTTCGTTTTCGTTACCCCGTAAGTATTTACAATACTGCACGCGATCGGTGTTTCCTGACGTCACCAATCAGGAATAGATAGTATCAAAGGTCATTTTCCATATTTGGCAACAAAAATGCTCCCTATAATCCTTGGAGGCGTAAGAAATCGGTTATTTTCCTTGGATTGGTATAAAACATGCTATCTTTTATAATGCAATATTGCATCACCATTTATCCATTGGATTTACTGCAAAATATTGACATTTTCCAGTTTTGTTTTGCGTCGTCTGATTTGTTTACCTACCTGTCATTTAATGTGAAGGTCAAAATAGACTGGGTTACAATTTTAATTAGTGTAAGGGGGGATCGTTTTGGAGACTTCTCTTATATTGTTTTGAGGTCCATACAGTGGTTTACTGTCGTCGTCAACTAAACGATGTGTCCTGTAGTGTAGTGTACTTAAAGGAATAGTTTTTAATTTTGTTGTAGGTTTATGGCAGTCCAGCACCTACAAAGCGAAATTACAGGCAATATTTACCAACAGCCCTTACAAATGGGCACAGTGTGATATATGTGACCATTGGACCCACCTCATTTACTGTTCAAAAGTCATGGTTTACAAGAATAGGTGATGAATTCAGGTGTCCACATTGTGAAAATGCTTGTTAAACTGTGAAAAGAAATATTCATCAAAATAATAGAAATTATCATTATGCTGCAGACAACGTGTTCGTTTTATATTTACACCCATTCGATGTTACGCAAAATTGATTTTCTGAAAGGTCACGAAAACTCCGGTACCAGTCACCACAGATGTCGGTTTCGGGTCATGGTAAAAATGACAGCGCCCGTTGTTATTTACGTAGTTATATTCATTTCTAATTATTTGGAATAAAAGAGGAGCTTTACTTTACATCATACATTTAGAAACTATGTAGTTTTAAGATTCGTTTTGTTGAATGCCGATCATTTCTTATCATAACGGAAACCGGAAACTCGAGGGTATATACACCTAATATACGAATATATGATCTTTTTCCTAGCCATATAATATGTCATGATGCGCCCATTGTTAGAAACGCTAATCTTCACCCCACCCCACCAACTCAATCTGGTTTATAATAATACAAATCACAATTGGTTTAGAGCCTTTCCATTGGGTAATGTTTATGCAACTTATACTCAACCGATTACGAGAATGAATATACGCTGCACACTCATTAGTATGCAGACAACCCGATGTGGTGCACAAAGTGCCAATCGATTCTATTTTCCTCAATGATTAGGGTTTTCTCATTCGAGAAACAAATTTGATGCAACTATATGATTTTTTAAAAAGGAGTTCTATTTTCCAAACCGTGCTAAGGAGTACATAAAATGCATCATCTGTTAATTATTTGTTCTGAAGACAACAATTCATCACCTTTGTGAACGTTGTTTACATTGATTACATGTCATGGTAACGAGAAGGCAAAAGAGATATCGGGAAATCCTATACGTTGTGCATCAATTATTGTTTTAGAAACATTAACTGTAATACGTTTCTGTTTTCTAGTTCCAAGAAACTGAAACAAGGAAATATATTTAATATTGTCATTGCAATGCTAATAACCTAGGGTAAGCGACCATACTTTGTTGTGCATCAATTATTATTCTAGAAACATTAACTGTAATACGTTTCTGTTTTCTAGTTCCAAGAAACTGAAACAAGGAAATATATTTAATATTGTTATTGCAATGCTATTAATACCCTAGGGTATGCGACCACACTTTGTTGTGCATCAAATATTGTATTAGAAACATTAACCGTAATACGTTTCTGTTTTCTAGTTCCAAGAAACTGAAACAAGGAAATGTATTTAATATTGTCATTGCAATGCTAATAACCTAGGGTATGCGACCACACTTTGCTGTGCAAATTTTTATTTTAGAAACATTAACCGTAATACATTTCTGTTTTCTAGTTCCAAGTCATTGCAACGCTAATAACCTAGGGTAAGCGACCACATTTATACCCAAACCATATTAAATAATAGTACACATTATACATGGTCTGTTGTATGTTCTTACTATTGACGTCAAAGTCTAGCCCACACGTTGTGGTATCAGTTCATGCATCCGCTTGACATTCAAGTTCATTTCACAAGTCGTAATACCATTTCATGCACAAGCTTGACTTTCAAGACTCAAGCATATTCTTATTTCTTACATATATAAATGTATCTGTGAGCAGTGCGACAACTAACAACTATGTTACTATGTCACAGAAGCAGCAAAATACATAACTATAATTATAATCACAGTAATCCATGCATTGAATAGCGTAAATGCGGTTCCGGTCAGCGGAAAGTTACAGTGGTATCTAGCGGACGGGCATTATATCATGCGAGGCCGCATCATATATTGGATGGGTACCGTATCGTATACAGGACGGGTGCCGTATCATATATACAGGACGGGTGCGGTATCATATACAGGATGGGTGCCGTATCATCTACAGGATGGGTGCCGTATCATATATACAGGACGGGTGCCGTATCATCTACAGGATGGGTGTCGTATCATATACAGGACGGGTGCCGTATCATATATACAGGACGGGTGCGGTATCATATATACAGGACGGGTGCCGTATCATATATACAGGACGGGTGCGGTATCATATATACAGGACGGGTGCGGTATCATATATACAGGACGGGTGCCGTATCATATATACAGGACGGGTGCCGTATCATATATACAGGACGGGTGCCGTATCATATATACAGGACGGGTGCCGTATCATATATACAGGACGGGTGCCGTATCATATACAGTGCGGGTGACTTATCATCCTATGCTACTTATCTGGTGGCATATTTACATGACAAAATAAAGTCCATATATTCAATGTAACTGTGCAACTGTGTAAAATGAAGTAGACTCCCAACTCATTCAGAAGCAACAGTTTCAATAAATTAAAGTGAATGTAACATGATCTACAATGAGGTACGAACTATGCAGAATTATTAAAACTGTTTGGCATTCAAAACGACGCAGCCAACCATTACTGACATAATATCATTCTGTCCAAATCCTTAAACAATATACAGTAAAAAGAACACTATGATAGAAAATACACTCACTTTAAATCCGCCATACAGTAATTTCGACGCACACGTGACTTCCTAGTCGCCATTGTAAAGGGATTCGAATAAGTTACTATGCAACGGTTGTCCCAATCCTAACTGTCATGTTGCAACTATTCCTATGTTATGTACCATTCATGAATAAAATATTGTTTAAACTAATCTATGCGTACGTATTTTTGTCATATGTGGTTTACCTGTCTATGTCGCTATTGGCCTTTATCCAGAGTTCACACGCCACACGATTATAGCACACAAAACACGGACTTCACGTGAACATTAAATCGGCTCATTATTTAGTGTTCAATAGTGTGGCCCTGTCAATCATTAGCACACAAAACACGGACTTCACGTGAACATTAAATCGGCTCATTATTAAGTGTTCAATAGTGTGGCCCTGTCAATCATTAGCACACAAAACACGGACTTCACGTGAACATTAAATCGGCTCATTATTAAGTGTTCAATAGTGTGGCCCTGTCAATCATTAGCACACAAAAGTAACTATGCATGCCTAAAATGTGTTATAAACATAAAACTGTATGACGTAGAACAACACGTTTTGCTTAGATAATTTATTGTGTTATTTATTTATTCACAATCATTATTGCATATCATTTTCCACGTTATTGAATAAGTAATTTCAGTGCTGGAGTGACTGAAACACAGCAGGAGTCAATACTGAGTTCACAAATTTAATGCCTCACGTATGTCCACCATTTGCCTGAATGCAAGCATGGCAACGGCGATGCATGGAGCCTAGCAGACGGTTCAAGAATGCTTGTGTGGTGGCATTCCAGATATGAACTCACCGTTTGGAAGCGATTTCTCACAAGCCGAATATGATTGTCCTGTTGACGTGACGTCACACGTGGACCTCCTGCACGAGGTCGATCCACAACGTGGCCAAACTGTTGATGTCGTCTCCACAAATCCCGGATAAGTTGTATTTCGATGGACATGAAAACGTGTAGTGACCACGACTTGCCCATACCAGCTTCAATCATAACACTAATATGGAGGAGTTCATTTTAATTTAGCATCGGCATAGCACTAATCACAAATTCAAACGTTATAATAATGTTTTACTGTTAACTGGTCTCCAGTGAGTGACCCAACAGTTACTTGAATTTTCATTGTCGAATTGAATGTCTGAACGAGAAAAACATTCATACTGACCAAAGTATATAGAGAGCAAACTGCACGGGGAACTGCTGAAATGACATATCGATAGTGTAGATATGTGATACACGCCATGTGTGTGAATTGTCATGTATATCCAGTTATTCATACATGTAACAATTAATGTTCTATAAAAATTCTCCGCACGCACAGTTACTTTTTCCGCTGGTATATGTTAGTACTGGCTGATATGGTACGATGGTCGTCAGATCGGACAGGTGGGTTTTCGCCGGGTACTCCGGTTTCCTCCCACACGAATGACCACATTTACGCTTTCATCCGCGCCAACGAGAGTGATTAATATAAGTTGTTAGAACTTGCTTCGCAATCGTTGTAAAATAAATAAAGTTTAAAAAAAGTACTGGCTGATATGAACTAAACTATGAAACATTCTGTTATATTCCCATATAATATACATGAAGATTGTCGTAAATAGTATCCCTATTATTTCCAGTAAACTTACACGATAGCGTTGCATATGTGTTTACATTTGTAATAAAACACTGTTCTATAAAATGGGGATAACATGGGGAATGGAGGTGTGTGTTTTACGTTTATTTATCGTCGCTACCGGTTGCCCATATGAGCGACGCCTCCTGATGTGATTAGTCATTTTAGATTTTGGAGGATAGTGCATGATACAGACAGAGACCCATTCCAGAGTCTCCTCTGATTCTTTTAGGTGCACTGTGTACAGCACCGACACGAGACCTCGGTTTAACGTCCCATCTGAAAGACTGTTAATTTTATTAGGGTCAGACGTGGGATCGAATCTGCGATCCCTGGATTACCAGTCCAGCGTGTTACCACTGGACTACATCCATCTGAATGGAGATTCTGGCGTATGGCTTAATATACTTTGTCAATTTAAACATAGTTGAATAATAGCAACGATAGAACGACTCGGTCATGGAACATACGTAATAAAACGACAGAAAAAGTAAATATCCCAGCTACCCATCGGCATCAGAGACCGAGAATTCCGTCGTGTGTAGCGCTACCTGTACACATTCCCGTCGACATCGGTCAGATCACGTCATATGGAGCATGGTAGCTGGGTGTGAGAATGAATCCCTGTAAGAATAATTGGTTAGAACGCTCCATATTGACGAATACCGAAGAGATGATGATAGTTTGCTCAAGAATGGGATGGTTCTTGGAAAGCAGCTTAGTGTACTTGAAGTAATCTATTGATGTATGACCACATTTACGCTTTCATCCGCGCCAACGACAGTCGTTGTAATATAAATAAAATTTATATTCATGTAGAGTATTGCTGGAAACGGTTGACGTTCGCTGCTCTTTTCCTGGAAATGTTTGTTATCACATACAAGCCTAGATTATTGACTTGGATCACCTCTATCACTACGTGATGTTACTTATTATTGGAAGATGTCATTTCAGTGACTTGTTTATGCTCGTATTAGATTCGAATTTCTTTGCCAACATCGGTATGTACACTAGTTGTTATTTTTAATGGACAGGTTCCAGGCAACTGTCATCAAACGAAACATAAATATGCTTAAGTGTGTGACAATCATAATGAAGTAAGTATATGTATGTATATCTACTTTTTTAATTTTATGTAATATGGACGTCATATTGTATGATAAAATCTAGATTATTAATCTATAGTCGATTTCATAGTGATATTTATATTGGCTGGTAAATCGTATTTATACAACGTACAGGTATGTACAATGTATTTATATTAGCTGGTAAATCGTATTTATACAACGTACAGGTATGTACAATGTATTTATATTAGCTGGTAAATCGTATTTATACAACGTACAAGTATGTACAATGTATTTATATTAGCTTGTAAATCGTATTTATACAACGTACAGCTATGTACAATGTATTTTGATTCATACCTTGTGTAGACACCACACACGTTTCTCGTGAAATTAATATTATATATCATAACATACGTACTATTTAGAATGTTCCACATTTTCTATATTTTCATTTATGTTTGTGACATTGAATTGTATTGTTTTTGTCAATAAATCATTGAAATTGAAACTGAAGATGTACAATGTACATATTCTAGTGTATACCGGTATTTAACCTCGTGCTTAGATTTGGAACAAAACCAACGTGAGCGCAACTATCCGTGATACAAACGATTACATTGATATCAGGTGATTCAAATATTGGACGATTCGCTTAATCAACCATTCTGAAATAGTTGCATATTTTGAATACTTCAAACGACGAAGTGTACAGTCGGATTACTACATGTTCCGCAGTGTTATTCATGAAACCGTTTGTATGTAATCGGTGATAGTTGGCTATGCAATGCTTTGACCTACATATATTAAATTGCATATTCTATTATCGATATGTGCGTCTGTGAATGCATCATATTCTGACACCATAAAAAACGATGCCCTTTTATATTGAGCGTTACTTTTTCGCTACAAATTTTAGAATTATGGATTTTACTATCATGAGTGAAGAATATAATCCTGCACACATTGCTCTAATTTACCCAATATTTCGCACATCTTGGTACCATATGTGCCTATATTTGTTTTCTAAAAGGATATCAATGTTACCATTAATGCTAGTGTACAGTTACTTTTTGTTGTCAGTATACTATGCGTATCATTTAGTGCTGTGCGTATCATTTAGTGCTGTGCGCATCATTTAGTGCTGTGATTTGTATTTCGTTCCCCGCAATGACTACGTAACAAATGCTACTCATGTACGGATCAAGCATATGCGCACATACACGTTTCGGTTTTAATTATATTGGGTATACAGTTTTCGGGATATGTGTTGCCTCTGGATTTCTGGATTTTACTAGTGCAACCTTTGTACTATCTCGCGGAACATTCAATCAACTCAAGTTTATGGTAACGTTTTAATGTGTATTATGTTGTCTTTGTTTTTTTGGGGAGACATATCTTTGTTTTACAGCACTTATAATGACCCAAATACTCGCACGAGCTTTCATTTCGCCATGTTTGTTTGTCCTCGAAATATTCGCAATGGTCACATGCATTTACTATCGGGTTATGCTGACGAATATCAATTACGTATTAGTGCAGTCGTCAATTCCTGAGTGTGTTGCTTGATCATTTAGCGCGTACAAACGATTTGAAGAGTATGGGCATTACCATGAAGTACACAAGGATTTCGAGATTTTAGCTTAGATTATACAAATTTATTTTAGCTCGATTGCGAAAAAAGTTCTTATAACTTATATTAATCGCTCGAGATACCTCATTCATGATGGAATCCATTGTCAGGAGGGAGATAGAAGGGGCAACGTGGAAATTATATGCCTTGCCTAAGGGCACAATCGTAACGGCTCAAGCGGGGTTCGACCTCCGGACCATTCGCACCTGAAGCGAACGCGAATCCACTGCGCTATCACGACTTCCACTTTTATGTTTCGAGTTTATCTTCATAAACTAAAACTAGGTTGAATATAGACAAAGACATGCAATAGGTGCAATTAATAAATATTATGATCATAAAGTCGTTGGTACGTTTGGGGAGGGCACTCGCTAATGTGGGTAAATCGTGTTGCCCAACCCATTTGCTTCCAGATTTTATTCTTACAGTGTGCAAGTATAAGCATAGCATTGCAGTTGTATCATTTTGCTTATATATTTATCATGTTTATATTTGCAATTGTATTGTATATAAACATAGCATTGCAGTTGTATCATTTTGCTTATATATTTACCATGTTTATATTTGCAATTGTATTGTATATAAACATAGCATTGCAGTTGTATCATTTTGCTTATATATTTACCATGTTTATATTTGCAATTGTATTGTATATAAACATAGCATTGCAGTTGTATCATTTTGCTTATATATTTATCATGTTTATATTTGCAATTGTATTGTATATAAACATAGCATTGCAGTTGTACCATTTTGCTTATATATTTATCATGTTTATATTTGCAATTGTATTGTATATAAACATAGCATTGCAGTTGTACTTTTGTTTTTTGTTATATTGAATTGTATTGTATAAAACATAGATTGCAGTTGTACATTTTGCTTATATATTACCATGTTTATATTTGCAATTGTATTGTATATAAACATAGCATTGCAGTTGTACCATTTTGCTTATATATTTACATGTTTATATTTGCAATTGTATTGTATATAAACATAGCATTGCAGTTGTACCATTTTGCTTATATATTTATCATGTTTATATTTGCAATTGTATTGTATATAAACATAGCATTGCAGTTGTACCATTTTGCTTATATATTTATCATGTTTATATTTGCAATTGTATTGTATATAAACATAGCATTGCAGTTGTACCATTTTGCTTATATATTTATCATGTTTATATTTGCAATTGTATTGTATATAAACATAGCATTGCAGTTGTACCATTTTGCTTATATATTTATCATGTTTATATTTGCAATTGTATTGTATATAAACATAGCATTGCAGTTGTATCATTTTGCTTATATATTTATCATGTTTATATTTGCAATTGTATTGTATATAAACATAGCATTGCAGTTGTATCATTTTGCTTATATATTTATCATGTTTATATTTGCAATTGTATTGTATATAAACATAGCATTGCAGTTGTATCATTTTGCTTATATATTTATCATGTTTATATTTGCAATTGTATTGTATATAAACATAGCATTGCAGTTGTATCATTTTGCTTATATATTTATCATGTTTATATTTGCAATTGTATTGTATATAAACAAGCATTGCAGTTGTATCATTTTGCTTATATATTTATCATGTTTATATTTGCAATTGTATTGTATATAAACAAGCATTGCAGTTGTACCATTTTGCTTATATATTTATCATGTTTATATTTGCAATTGTATTGTATATAAACAAGCATTGCAGGTGTATCATTTTGCTTATATATTTATCATGTTTATATTTGCAATGTATTGTATATAACAAGCATTGCAGGTGTATCATTTTGCTTATATATTTATCATGTTTATATTTGCAATTGTATTGTATATAAACATAGCATTGCAGGTGTATCATTTTGCTTATATATTTATCATGTTTATATTTGCAATTGTATTGTATATAAATAAGCATTGCAGTTGTATCATTTTGCTTATATATTTATCATGTTTATATTTGCAATTGTATTGTATATAAATAAGCATTGCAGTTGTATCATATTGCTTATATATTTATCATGTTTATATTTGCAATTGTATTGTATATAAACATAGCATTGCAGGTGTATCATTTTGCTTATATATTTATCATGTTTATATTTGCAATTGTATTGTATATAAATAAGCATTGCAGTTGTATCATTTTGCTTATATATTTATCATGTTTATATTTGCAATTGTATTGTATATAAATAAGCATTGCAGTTGTATCATATTGCTTATATATTTATCATGTTTATATTTGCAATTGTATTGTATATAAACATAGCATTGCAGGTGTATCATTTTGCTTATATATTTATCATGTTTATATTTGCAATTGTATTGTATATAAATAAGCATTGCAGTTGTATCATTTTGCTTATATATTTATCATGTTTATATTTGCAATTGTATTGTATATAAATAAGCATTGCAGTTGTATCATATTGCTTATATATTTACCATGTTTATATTTGCAATTGTATTGTATATAAACAAGCATTGCAGTTGTATCAGTTTGCTTATATATTTACCATGTTTATATTTGCAATTGTATTGTATATAAACAAGCATTGCAGTTGTATCAGTTTGCTTATATATTTATCATGTTTATATTTGCAATTGTATTGTATATAAACAAGCATTGCAGTTGTATCATTTTGCTTATATATTTATCATGTTTATATTTGCAATTGTATTGTATATAAACAAGCATTGCAGTTGTATCATTTTGCTTATATATTTACCATGTTTATATTTGCAATTGTATTGTATATAAACAAGCATTGCAGTTGTATCATTTTGCTTATATATTTATCATGTTTATATTTGTAATTGTATTGTATATAAACAAGCATTGCAGTTGTATCAGTTTGCTTATATAGTTATCATGTTTATATTTGCAATTGTATTGTATATAAATAAGCATTGCAGTTGTATCATTTTGCTTATATATTTATCATGTTTATATTTGTAATTGTATTGTATATAAGCATAGCATTGCAGTTGTATCATTTTGCTTATATATGTACCATGTTTATATTTGTAATTGTATTGTATATAAGCATAGCATTGCAGTTGTATCATTTTGCTTATATATGTACCATGTTTATATTTGTAATTGTATTGTATATAAACAAGCATTGCAGTTGTACCAGTTTGCTTATATATTTACCATGTTTATATTTGTAATTGTATTGTATATAAACAAGCATTGCAGTTGTATCAGTTTGCTTATATATTTATCATGTTTATATTTGTAATTGTATTGTATATAAATAAGCATTGCAGTTGTATCATTTTGCTTATATATTTATCATGTTTATATTTGTAATTGTATTGTATATAAGCATAGCATTGCAGTTGTATCATTTTGCTTATATATGTACCATGTTTATATTTGTAATTGTATTGTATATAAGCATAGCATTGCAGTTGTATCATTTTGCTTATATATGTACCATGTTTATATTTGTAATTGTATTGTATATAAACAAGCATTGCAGTTGTACCAGTTTGCTTATATATTTACCATGTTTATATTTGTAATTGTATTGTATATAAACAAGCATTGCAGTTGTATCAGTTTGCTTATATATTTACCATGTTTATATTTGTATTGTATTGTATATAAATAAGCAATAAAATATGCTAAAACTACACACATAAAGTCGCTGACACTTGATGGATTTTGGAGAACAAAAAAATATAATATTAAAGCGACACTATATTAATGAAAGTTCAGAGTTCTACAGAATGTAATTTCCTATAACATGGTATTATTGTTTTTCCAAATATATGCCTCAAAAACTGAGTATTTCAACTAATAAACAAACGTCGTATACGCGGTTTGTTGACATAGCAAAATAATGTAAATAGGGTCGACATCCAAGCGTAATGCAACTTATGTATCATGAATAACACGATTTATGGAATGCATTTACCGTTATAGCTCACATTTTGTCTATGTATATTTATTTGTAGACTGATCTTAGTAGTTAAAGTATCTCTAAACGACAGTAGCATGCGCTTAGTATTGACTCCGATGACAAACACACGTCAATTCAGGAGCATGGATGACCGCTATATGAAATCATACTTTCAATTTTGAAAGCAGTTAGACACTGTTTATTGATTCAATGCTAGTGTTCGAATGTATTCGGAAGAATTTGTAGTAGCAATGCATTTATACGTGAACAATGCATTGTTTGGCTTTTTGCGATGTAATGTCGCTTTAAATTAAAATACACTGATATGATCAAAAGAGCATACACACACATTACGTCAATCAATGAAGAGGTATAGAATATATATCTACATTTTGTATCAACATTAATATCCTAATCACCAGTGCTTAATGACATGCACGATTTGAACACGTGCACATCTAACAAACCCTCTCGGTTTGGTACGCTTGCCTCATACAGATACAGAACCAAAAACTGAATGCCGTTGCTCGAATAAATATGTATGTACCTTCAACTGAATTGTACTGGATAGAGACAGCGAATGGACCTCAAATCCTATATAAACATGATGCTAATAATGGATAGTAATGAAAATGCATTGCCAAAAAAACGTAGAATATTTTGATAACTTTTATATGCATCAACTATACTAGAGGACATAGAAAACGCACACTTCGGATAAGTGTGTTTTTACATGAAAAACAATAACTATATAAATACATAGTTTTAATGTAATAATAATCATATAATGTAGGTGTGCGTTTTCTATGTCCTCTAGTATATAATGTAGGTGTGCGTTTTCTATGTCCTCTAGTATATAATGTAGGTGTGCGTTTTCTATGTCCTCTAGTATATAATGTAGGTGTGCGTTTTCTATGTCCTCTAGTATATAATGTAGGTGTGCGTTTTCTATGTCCTCTAGTATATAATGTAGGTGTGCGTTTTCTATGTCCTCTAGTATATTACACATGAGTCATATCTGGTATGCTAAAAATAACCCGTCCTCAGTTGTCCCGTGAGTAACGCACGGGTTATATTATACCGGTCTCATAGCAACTACGGAACCATGTGCAGCTTGCATTGCAAACCGTATTGGAATACAAATACATGTGTTAATTGAGCGCGCTATTTCAGTTTCGTCCCGTGTTGAACGTTTAGAGATACTGAATGCAAACTATGGCTCATTTCCGTTACAGTAATACTTTGACATGCAGCGGCAAAACGTGTAAGTTTCTCCTCACAAGACTAGAATGCATTTGAAGCAAGCTCTGCACGTGCATAATTATGAACTGCAATGGGATAGTCCGCTTAAATAACATCTGCCTGCTGTCTCGACATCTGCATATTTATACAACTGACATGCATATAAGTCATGGCAAATGTGTGTGTTTTACGTTTATTTATCGTCGCTACCGGTTGCCCATATGAGCGACACCTCCTGAAGAGATTAGTCATTTTAGATTGTTGGAGGATAGTGCAATGATACAGGACATAGACACATTCCAGACACTCCTCTGGTTCTTTTACGTGCACGGTGTACAGCACTGACACGAGACCTCGGTTTAACGTCCCATCTGAAAGACTGTTAATTTTATTAGGGTCAGACGGGGGATCGAACCTGTGATCCCTGGATTACCAGTCCAGCGTGTTACCACTGGACTACAGATCCGTCTGTAGCCATGGCAAACTCACATGTAGCGGTATTTGTATGGTTCCCTGCTCATACTTTCACCCTACTACTATACTGACACAAAAATGAAACTTTGCACTTGCCGTAGATGGGTTTTCTCCGGGTACTTCGGTTTCCTCACACACGACGGACCACATTTACGCTTTCATCCGAGCCAACGAGAGTGATTAATATAAGTTGTTTAAACTTGCTTCGCAATCGTTGTAAACATAATAAATGTTAAAAAATGTATATTCTAATAGAAATCAATATAGGCAACTTTGGTATCAAAATATGCGAAATATTGGGAAAATTATTGCATAATGTGTGAAGGATTATTTTCTTCACGCATGATAGTAAAATCAATAATTCAATGCTTTGTAACGAAACAGTAACGCTCAATATACGTTCACAGCTTTCTTTATGATGTAAGTATATTATATTTTTAAACATAGATATATGACATAAGTGAATACAATGTCTGTAGAGTTTAGAAATGAAAAAATCGGATGCGACAACATATCACAATAAGCTTTTATTTGTTATTCTAACACGACCCAGCTAATAACATACATACTTGTAGAGTAAAATCTACCTCAGGTTATTCTGCGATATACCTACCTTGAACTATGATGCGCGCGCACAGTGTAAAGTTTTATGAATGAAAGTCACGTGATGTTTGTAAAATACTACCGTGGGAATTCGCGGATGTGAGCTATTTTTAGAATCAGATAATCTCTTGTCCGTTTTGTTGTTCTGATAAGTAACGTTTCAGTTACTATTCTGTACAGTTTTATTTGACAAAATAAATAAAATTATTGATCAGTTACAACTTTTGTTCATTTAGGCACTAGATTGATATTTTCCATAAAAAATAACGTCATCACACCTTACGCGGGAGGAAATTTCGAAAGCCATATGAACGGCGGTTAAAGAAAATACTCCTTTGATTCTCTAATAAAATTATTAGAAGTAAGTCGTGTTAGAATCGAAATAATAAGTATCAACCGTGGTATATCGCAGAATAACCTCGTGTGTCGTTCTTATGCGTAGAAATAAAACTCGGGTTATTCTGCGATATACCACGGTTGATACTTATTATTTCTTAAATAACTAATATAAAATACTGTTCATTGCACATGCTTTCTGAGCTAACGTTATTGATTGACAGTGTTTATTAGACACATGTCATATTCCTGATCGCAATGATGAACTTATCATACACTGAAGCAAGGATAAACAACGGTCTGTTACTGCCCCTGCATACTCCATTAAACGTATGTAGGTCATCTTAAGTTGTTTACTCTGTTTTCATCGTTGTTTCCTTTGCACAGCATGCTATCAATGTTCTTACACTTTCTCATACTATGATTAGTATGTTACTATATCGCGACAGGTGTCCTACAGTATATCCAATGGGTAAACAATCGGTATTGTTTGCTATCAATTAACTAACATGATTTGGATAAATCCGCCTCCGTGGTCGAGTGGTTAAGGTAGCTGACTTGTATACCACTGTAACCTATCATCACTGATGGTCACGGGTTCGAGCCCCGCTCAGACCGTGTCTCATTTATATGAAAAAGTTGGCAGTTTCTTACGGAGGTTGGTGCACCCAAGTACTGGTTAACAGCTGGAGCCTGCCCAGGAAAGGTGTTGTTACGTAAACTGTCCGCCGGCGATATAGCCCAAAATGGTGTTGATGCAGGCGTAAAACCCGAAATATAACATAATGATTTGGATAAAATCACATTTTTTTCATAACGCAACATCTCGTTATGGAACAACTGTAAAAACAAAGGATACCAACTGAAAGGACCGCCATACATCTAGGGATAAATCAGACCTTTTCTGCCAAGGGAGGTAATAGAACAGCCAGCGAGGTCTCTCATTGAGCAATGCATTTAGCAACACACATTATGAATTGTTACAGAGACGTGTTGAAATCCGAGCGAAAAACAAAAGAGTAGTCCTATTCAAATTAATATTATATGTGTTTCCAGTATACAGTCAAACCTGTGTTAGTGGTCACCTCTATTAAGCAACCAACCTACATTAAGCAGCCAACCTGTATATACAGTCAAACCTGTGTTAGTGGTCACCTCTATTAAGCAACCAACCTACATTAAGCAGCCAGTTTCCAGTATACAGTCAAACCTGTGTTAGTGGTCACCTCTATTAAGCAACCAACCTACACTAAGCAGCCAGTTTCCAGCATACAGTCAAACCTGTGTTAGTGGTCACCTCTATTAAGCAACCAACCTACATTAAGCAGCCAGTTTCCAGATTCCCAATGTGTTGTTTTGCTATACATGTTTCCTTTATTAAGGCAGACACCTGTGCTAAGCAGCCACTCTCTGTGATTCCCTTGGCTGGCTGCTTATAGCAGGTTTTACTGTAGTTATATAGAAGCAAAAACATACTATTAGACACATTTGGTATTAAAATTTGCAAAAATATATTGACTACACGATGTTTTACTTTTAATCGAAATTTGATAATTATCAGAACACTGTTTTACGTGTGAATATAAGTATAAAATGTCCCATCTAACCAAGTGCACACTTTCTTTTTCGTGTGAGTATATATTCTAGTAGTAGTTCGTTCTTCATCATTAATACAGACGGATCGGTAATCCAGTGGTAACACGTTGGACTGGTAATCCAGGGATCGCAGGTTCGATCCCCCGTCTGACCATAATAAAATTAACAGTCGTTCAGATGGGACTTTAAACCGAGGTCTCGTGTCGGTGCTTTACACCGTGCACGTAAAAAGAACCAGAGGAGATTCTGGAATAGGTATATGTCTGTATCATTGCACTATCCTCCACAAATCTAAAATGACTAATCTCTTCAGGAGGCGTCGCTCAAATGGGCAACCGGTAGCGACGATAAATAAACGTAAAACACACACTCTTATCATGGATACTCTTCTTGTAAATATTTGTACCATGAAAATAAATGGGAATAAATAATAAGGGAACAAAACGGGAGCCTGTGTGATTATATTATACAGATACGCTAATGTCTTGGAAATGAAAATATGATATATCCCAAGAGGAGGTTACGTTATACAGTCAATCGGTACAATGTTGGACGTGGGGATATTCTATCTACAATTAGCCGACAACAATGTAAAACGAAGCTGTTACTGTGATTAATTCTAGGTTATGTTTCACTTTCTACGAGATTAAGCTGTAATTTACACTGCATTTTGCAATATGGCCGCCGTTTATTAACTTGGTTTGGATGATAGCAATACTACCGTAATATAATTATATACAAGTATTATGTTCTAAAGTGTATTATATTATATATCTTTATTTCGTAATAAACCATTTCTGGCCCATGAACAAAGCATAAATGCAAAACATTACAAAGTGAAACATGTATGGTAAAATGGTGACGGACACGAATCTCAACGACCATGTATGGTAAAATGGTGACGGACACGAATCTCAACGACCATGTATGGTAAAATGGTGACGGACACTAATATCAACGAACATGTATGGTAAAATGGTGACGGACACTAATCTCAACGAACATGTCTGGTAAAATGGTGACGGACACTAATCTCAACGACCATGTATGGTAAAATGGTGACGGGTGGTAGGACACTAATCTCAACGAACATGTATGGTAAAATGGTGACGGACACTAATCTCAACGACCATGTATGGTCAAATGGTGACGGACACTAATCTCAACGAACATGTATGGTAAAATGGTGACGGACACTAATCTCAACGAACATGTATGGTAAAATGGTGACGGACACTAATCTCAACGACCATGTATGGTAAAATGGTGACGGACACTAATCTCAACGAACATGTATGGTAACATGGTGACGGACACTAATCTCAACGACCAATTATGGGAGAGTATGTCTCTTATAAACAAAAACAACGCACACAAAAACAACTACGTATTAATCATTGAAAACAATATTAACTATTATAAGTAGATTTGTTTAGATATTGACAAATGATCTACGACGTTCAAATGTTCTAAAAACGTATACAGATAATTTCCGAACGGCATTTTCATTTTCTAATTGCATTAACTTAACCCATTTATATATAGGTATATGCCAATACTATTTCTTGGTGTAAAGTGTTCTTAAATCAGTATAAAGTGAACATTCAATAATAAAATGATATTCATCCTCAACTTATTACATACATTGCATTTCCTTTCAATGAAATGTGTACTTTGTGGTTGTTTCCCTCCACCACATTCAATTTATAATCTCTGTGGTGATATTCGTAACCTAGACAAAGCAATTTGATATTATTTTACATTTGTTAACTCGAGATATGGTTGGCCTAGACAACGCAATTTGATAGTTTACATATATTACATTTGTTAACACGAGATATGGCTGGAAATTAAAACTAGCAATCGATCTGATCTATAAAACAATGCCCTGGACGAATTCTCTAAACTATTATATAACTAAATCCAAGATAGCAAACAATCACCACCTGATAAATCTCCATCTTTGAACTATCGTACAATCGTCATAAATCTTTTTTGTTTTGGTGATGTCAGACAAGTTGTTTATTCTTTATATATACACAATCATATACACACACATATATATATATAGTACAAGTGCAAAATTGCACACATTTAATTACAATAAATTATTTAGAGTTCTAGTATTTTTAATTGTGTGTGTCTTTTACGTTTATTTATCGTCGCTACCGGTTGACCATATGAGCGACGCCTCCTGATGATACAGACAGAGACCCGTTTCAGAGTATCATCTGGTTCTTTTACGTGCACGGTGTAAAGCACCGACACGAGACCTCCGTTCAAAGTCCCAGTTGAAAGACGACTAATTTTATTAGGGTCAGACGGGGGATCGAACCTGTGATCCCTCGATTACCAGTCCAGCGTGCTACCACTAGACTACAGATCCTTCTGTTAAAATTGTATCAAATGTCTTATGAACCCGATTAAAAGAAGTCCACCATCAGCTTACAAAGAAAAGAAACATGAAGCGCGAATATTAGGATATGTTTAATGCATCAAATAAATGTCATGAATCCTATTTAAAACAAGTCATGATCCGGAACACCCCCACAATACAATAGGTTCGAGCTAGACTCAATGTCCACCCTCCCACCTACCTATTTGAACAAAGCCAGGATCCAGAACACCCCCAAAATACAATAGGTTCGCGCTAGACTCAATGTCCACCCTCCCACCTACCTATTTGAACAAAGCCAGGATCCAGAACACCCCCAAAATACAAAAGGTTCGAGCTAGACTCAAGGTCCACTCTGCCACCAACATTCATGCAAATCCGTCAGTAACCTTTTGTTTACATGATCCTGCTAATAAAAGATAAATGGTGATAAAAATTAAAACCTCCTTGACGGAGATAGTAATGATAGGATGCGTCCACGCACGCGTCTGTGACGTATGAAGACTAAACAAGTTGTTTGGTTTAAAGCGGATGAAAGGAACATTATATATACAATATACATCCGTTATGTCAAAGTCGGTTATGTCGAATTATCCGGTTATCTCGAAATCCGATCACAGTCCCGGATCAGACACTATTATTCTTTATGTAACTGGATTTAATTATATCAAACTTCGGTTATGTCGAAGTATTTTGTTCTGTCCGACGGAATTCGACATAGCGGATGTAGACTGTACTACTGGCGATGCTACATGATAAACTCACGTGTAACTGTTCTAACGGGCTGTACTATTTGCCGTGTATATTTTGAGGTCCCGACAGATTAATTTTATAACATAACTTTATGGGGGTTTATATAATTATACCATATTAATTTGATTATCGATAACTCTGCCTGTGCCTCAATGTGTTACTAGTATTGACAGTTAACAGTAAAACCCATGCATTGCTGTAAGTTTACCTGCCAGACGTGTTCGTAATCTAGGTCGGCCCAATGTCTTTAAGCAATATACATGCTATCAATTGAGTGTACAATGTTTGTCGTACAACTCTAAATAACAATATTCACAATTTCAACATAGATCTCGAAACCCTCCGTTCAGGAAATCCGGCCCTATCCGACCAGGAAAACACTTTCATGTTCACACATGTTCATACCTACATATCTGATAGCAAGAGATTTGAATAATAGTATTAATAACGATTATTGTGACATGAGACATACATGTTCTCCTCTCTTATCTTCTTATCACCTTCTTCTCATTTACATTCTTTTTTCTCTCGCTCTCTCTCTCACTCACTCACTCACTCACTCTCACTCACTCACTTACTCTCTCTCACTCACTCACTCACTCACTGACTTACTCTCTCCTCTCTCTCTCTCACTCACTCACTCTCACTCACTCACTCACTTACTCTCTCTCTCTCTCACGCACTCACTCACTCACTCACTCTCTCACTCATAATTATGATATTCTTTATTAATGTTTAACATGTAGTTATTTTCGCATGTATTCATGTTTCAACGTTCCTAACTCTATAACACAATTGCAAAAGCCAAGCGAAATACATACAATCAGAGGAGAAGAATTATATAAAACTCTGTCTTCCATTCTAATCCCTTTTCTGTATTCTGATTATATGTGATGTATGCATTGTTCGATATGTATTGGGAAATAAAATATGTTTAAACTTAAAAAAACATGCCATCAATTAGGATAGCATTCATGCAAGAATCAGACTGTCAATAAATATTGTTATCTATATATGTTAATAATAATAATAAAGACTTTATTTTATGAGGGAGCTTGCATAACACTTGGCTAATACAAATAAGGCCCTCAACATATATACAATGACATAGAAAACATATTAATTAAAGAAACACTACATGTTAAGTACAGTATTCAGCAATACGTGGAAGCTCATCTAGTATGTATGTATATTTAAAACACTGTCGTAACGTCATACCTTGCAGTCCTTTATTATTAATATTGGACTGGTGTCAAAAGGCCAGAGTATCATATTAAATCCTATGCGTAAATGGACAAAATTAACAATTTTAATTAGTAGCATGTTATTGTACAAGTGTGTGTTTTAAGTAAGATATAAGCTTTAAACGGATCCAAGATGTAAAAATAAGCCTTAAACGGATCCAATATGTATAATAGTGGTGCTGTCTACGGCCTCACACAGTACAATATTTTACATATTGGATCGTTTTCGGCTTATATCCTATACATATACCAGATTTCTATATTTCTGTTGGCTTATTCCATTTTACAGATGATCTCTTGAACGCGGCGTTATGACAGCCTCCACGAGCAAAGCACGTGAAGACGGAATAACGGTAGTTCGGAGTAAGGCAGCGGAGGAGGACGTGGTAGAGAATGGTGGACTCAGTCCTCAGTTGTCTGACAGGACCGACGACGACGCTTGTTCAGAGATAATACGTATAGAACAACAGGATAAGGACGGCGAGAATACAGCCGTCGGACGAATCGTTAGAACAGTACAGGTAGGAAGCATTTCCAATAACATATTGTATTGCATACCGTTAACCTTTAAAGCGACATCACATCTCAACAAGCCAAACAGACATTTTAAATCTGATCAATCTAAAAATAAAAATACACAGGCACAATTTTTAAATATAACATATAACGGTAACTCTGTACCATGACTGATTTTATTCGAATACACGCGTTGTATTACCCATGGATGTTGGCCCTATTCACATTATTTTATTATTTATACGACTCTTGTTTAATAGTTGATATACCCAGAGTATATGGCAAATATTTGAGAAGAAATATACGATATAACAGGAAATTACATTCTGTGAAAATTTGCCTTTTTTTCTCAGATACACTGTGGCTTTAATGTATGTATTAATTCTGGACATATACATGACAAATAAATCTCTGTCGACGCAACTACTAGAACGTGCCTTCATTGCACTTATCTTTCTCTGAAGTTGTTATTAGTGAACGAATACCCATACTAGGTGCCCCTATGTCAGTGTGTGTGTGTTTTACGTTTATTTATCGTCGCTACCGGTTGCCCATATGAGCGACGCCTCCTGAAGAGATTAGTCATTTTAGATTGTGGAGGATAGTGCAATGATACAGACAGAGACCCATTCCAGAGTCTCCTCTGGTTCTTTTACGTGCATGGTGTAAAGCACCGACACGAGACCTCGGTTTAACGTCCCATCTGAAAGACTGTTAATTTTATTATGGTCAGACGGGGGATCGAACCTGCGATCCCTGGATTACCAGTCCAGCGTGTTACCACTGGACTACAGATCCGTCTGTCCCTATGTCATGCACTGGCGGTACCCGGGTATAATTCCCCACCTTCCGCAAAACCAGTCGGATAACTGACTTGAACGAATTTGACACCTCCAGTGGGATTCGAAGCTACAGCGGTGGCCTGCAAGTGACTTTCACCACTGTGCCGCGGAGGCCAGTACGGCGAGGATTCGATAGTTAAACTTTTACGGACTTTATAATCCGTCTCTGTGATTAGTTCAAAATTAGAACACGACAAACCAATCCGTGTCTATGAGTGGTTCACAACGAGAACTTGGGGAATATCCGCGTGTGGTCAGGTTCATAGACTTGGCTTCAACTAATGTTAGTACTTTATTACCGAGTTGTCCCAGGCGAGCTCTAATCAAGCTGTCCTAAGCGAGCTCTACTCAAGCTGTACTAGTCGGGCGAGTATAATTGCTGATGAGGGACACAATCTGCGCATGGACTCACCGCTGTACGGCGCCGTTAATACAAAGTTTGTCTTTTGTCAGAGGTCTATAATAATTTAGTTCTTTTCGATTGATCTCATTTAGAATAAAGATATTGCAATGTTACCAGTTTGCTCATATGATGTAATGTAAACTGACGTGACCTATTACACAGCAAACAAACGTGCTATTATGACGTCATAAATATGATACATTATTGGAAATGGAGAAAAATAATAAAATTGCCTATACACCGTATCTGTTTCGGTAGAAATATTCTCCCAATGATTTGTTTCTTTATATTCGTCTGCTGGACCAGGCATGTGACAGGCTGCCGATACACGCAACGGAATACTATTGAACCATGCTTCAGCTCTGTCAGCGAAATTAGCCTAGAGCTCTATAAATATTTTAAATACGGATGTAAATGGACAAATACGCCGAGCATAGGAATACTCCGAGCATTGGTTCCACCACTATATATGTCTGTTTGCGCATGCGTGCCTGTCTGTCTGCTTGTTCGCGCCTTTTACTGTGCGTTCGTGCATGAGGGATATTGTACAACCGAACTAATGACGTAACGGGCGCGGATTTGTCTCCACACTACCCCCTGCATTAGACATATTATACCATGTTCAATTACGTCACTTAATGTGCTCACGTTGCGCAAGGAACAATTTTATCTTCAATATAGTGAAGCCTTTGAAATAATAACCAACCAGTAAACAGAGACTCTGACCATTTACGCCTATATGAGAAACCATGCAGTTCTACACTGCAATTAAAGGCTCATTTGCACATAAACTACACGTCAGCCTTAGCGTAATAGCTTTGGCAATCATAAAAACTGGTTTAACGAATGCAAAGTTATGGCATACGTATAAACGCACTGTTTGTGTTTACGACGGTTTAACGTTTCGGCAAAGTTGTTATACATTTCTATTATTCGAGCATTAATGTCCCGTGCATGATTTAGGAGGGGATTGTAATGCCCGTGTAAGCATATTGAAAAGGGACACATTAAGCAAGGCCTGTTACATTGTCCACGATCAGTTTTACATCTATTTTGTATACAGTAATTAGTTCTAGAAGATTAGTCGACACTGGCTGGGAAGACGATCTTGTTTGTGACGCATTTTGAGAAATTGTTTACATATTAACAATGCGATAAAATACAATACTTTCTACTTCACTCATTGTGTATTCATGAATAAATAAGGTTAACACATATCTTTCAAAAAAATCCGAACTTTATTTTCTTACAACGATTGCGAAACCAAGCTTTGAACAACTTATATTAATCACTCTCGTTGACGCGGATGAAAGCGTATATATATATATCTATTTTTTCTTCTTCAATTCAACATTGTATTACATAAAGCACAACATCGTTGCTTATAGTATTATAGTAAACATATATATATACAATTAGTTTATACACATTTATTTTAGCTCGATTGCGGAACAAGTTATTTCAACTTATATAAATCACTCTCGAGACCTCATTCCTGATGGAATCCATCGCCACGAGGGAGAGAGAAGAGGCAACGTGGAATTTAAATGCCATGCCTAAGGGCACAATCGTAACGGCTCCAGTGGGTCTCGAACTCTGGACCTTTCGCACCTGAAGCGAACCACAGGGATTCGGCACGTTTGGGGGTACTAGTATATATATTTAAGTACAGGGATTCTACTCTGTGGGATGTCAGATTTCGCATCGATCAGTAAAATGGCACTATCTGAAACAATGTTATACAAATCTGTCCAAATACAACGCCTATCCCGAGTCTTTATATTGTTCTTCAAATAAAACACAACTTTAAGCTGCATGCATGTATACTTTGCAAACAATTGCCACATACATTGGCCATAGCAGGTCACATTTCCATACTAGGACACGGGTTCTGTCAGCAACAAAAAAAAATCTTCGACGGGAGAGTTTTAACTGTGAATAACATTATCAATAAAATGTGTTTACACTAACGTGTAGGTTTATTCGGCAATAATGTACGTCAAAAAGAGATTTCGTAGCATTTTCAATTTGTTTTGAAAATTTCTATAGCGGCGCAATTCGCGTTGAAACGAGAGTTCTGATTGGATTATTAGAATGTAACAAGATGTTTTTTTATATAGGAAGAATAATCATAATCCAATCAGAACGCTCGTTTCAACGTTCGTTTCAATGCGAATTGCGCCGCTTTAGAAATTTTCAAAACAAATTGAAAATGCTACGAAATCTCTTTTTGACGTACATTTTTGCCGAATAAACCTACACGTTAGTGTAAACACATTTTATTGATAATGTTATTCACAGTTAAAACCTCCCGCGAAGATTTTTTTTTGTTGCTGACAGAACCCGTGTCCTAGTATGGAAATGTGACCTGCTATGGCCAATGTATGTGGCAATTGTTTGCAAAGTATACATGCATGCAGCTTAAAGTTGTGTTTTATTTGAAGAACAATATAAAGACTCGGGACAGGCGTTGTATTTGGACAGATTTGTATAACATTGTTTCAGATAGGGCCATTTTACTGATCGATGCGAAATCTGACATCCCACAGAGTAGAATCCCTGTACTTAAATATATATACTAGTACCCCCAAACGTGCCGAATCCCTGTGAAGCGAACGCGCATCCACTGCGCTATCACGATTTCAATTGGAAACATGATTTACCGAGAAGCATATATGTGGTAATAATTCGTGTGGGAGGAAACACGATTACCCGGAGAAAGCCCTTCTGTCATATCTGGCTACCACCGTACAATCTCACAAACTCCCCGGTCTAATGATCCCGGTCTAAGGATCGAACCCGGGTTGCATGGTGAGAAGCGAGCGTACTAACAACTGCGCTAATCGGACATCTTACATGCCCCTTTTTTTAAATGTTGCCTGCAGGACCAATATGTGTGGCTCAAAGGTTAATGTCACAATTTGGGTTCAAAGGTCAAATGAGTACGCTGTTCTGTTTCTAGCACACACTCATTATAGCTACTGGTTTATTTCTATAATTGATACACTATGTGCTTGTATTGCACATATCCGTGGCTTCAATGTCAAGGTCATACTGACAGGTCAAAGTTAAATGTTACAATGTTTTGTATCAGGTCCATGTCTAGTATACCATCTGTACTTATGTTTATCCTGGTGAAACGTTCCGTCCAAACCAATACTGCCTATACCCTTGCCATAGTGTACCAGGTGTCTAGCTCCTTGCCATAGTGTACCAGGTGCCTAGCTCCTTACGATAGTGTACCAGGTGACTAGCTCCTTACCATAGTGTACCAGGTGCCTAGCTCCTTACGATAGTGTACCAGGTGCCTAGCTATTTACCATAGTGTACCAGGTGCTTAGATACTACCATAGCGTACCAGGTGCTTAGATACTTACCATAGTGTACCAGGTGCCTAGCTCCTTACCATAGTGTACCAGGTGCCTAGCTATTTACCATAGTGTACAAGGTGCCTAGTTCCTTGCCATAGTGTACCAGGTGCCTAGCTCCTTACCATAGTGTACCAGGTGCCTAGCTATTTACCATAGTGTACCAGGTGCCTAGCTATTTACCATAGTGTACAAGGTGCCTAGTTCCTTGCCATAGTGTACCAGGTGCCCAGCTCCTTACCATAGTGTATCAGGTACCTAGCTCCTTACCATAGTGTACCAGATGCCTAGCTCCTTACCATAGTGTACCAGGTGCCTAGCTCCTTACCATAGTGTACCAGGTGCCTAGCTCCTTACCATAGTGTACCAGGTACCTAGCTGATTACCATAGTGTACCAGGTGCCTAGCTCATTACCATAGTGTACCAGGTGCCTAGTTCCTTACCATAGTGTACCAGGTCCATAGCTCCTTGCCATAGTGTACCAGGTGCCTAGCTCCTTACCATAGTGTACCAGGTGCCTAGTTCCTTACCATATTGTACCAGGTGCCTATATCCTTACCATAGTGTACCAGGTGCCTAGCTCATTACCATAGTGTACCAGGTGCCTATATCCTTGCCATAGTGTACCAGGTGCCTAGCTCCTTACCATAGTGTACCAGGTACCTAGCTCCTTGCCATAGTGTACCAGGTGCCTAGCTCCTTACCATATTGTACCAGGTGCCTATAGCCTTGCCATAGTGTACCAGGTGCCTAGCTCATTACCATAGTGTACCAGGTGCCTATATCCTTGCCATAGTGTACCAGGTGCCTAGCTCATTACCATAGTGTACCAGGTGCCTAGATCCTTGCCATAGTGTACAAGGTGCCTAGTTCCTTACCATATTGTAGCAGGTGTCTATATCCGTGCCATAGTGTACCAGGTGCCTAGCTCCATGCCTTAGTGTACCAGATGAATGGCTCCTTACCATAGTGCACCAGGTGACTGGCTCCTTGCCATAGTGTACCAGGTGACTGGCTCCTTGCCTTAGTGTACCATGTGACTGGCTACTTGACATACTGTGCAATGTGACTGGCTCCGAGTTATAGTGTACCATGTGATTGGCTCCGTGTCATAGTACACCAGGTGACTGGCTCCTTACAGAAGTGTACCAGATGAATCGAACAAAATACTTCGACATAGCCGAAATTCGATATAAACAGATCCAGTTATATGTAAAATTATAGTGTCCGAAACGGGACTTTGCTCCGACTTCGAGATAACCGGAGAATTCGACATAACCGACTTTGACATAACGGATGTAGACTGTAGAAGTATATAAATGACATCACTACATTAGATATAGATACTGTAACAGCTTTAAATGTCGACGTGTTTACGTATTCTAAGAAATAGCTGCTAATCAGTTCATTTACGATCTATTCGGGGTTATATGTGATCGTTTCAGCCAATTATTTAATTTTGAAGATGGTGTTCAGCTTCTCTGTGTCAGTGTCTTTTTAATCATGTAGGTTTTAGTAGTGGCAAACAAGTTTTTTATTGTTTAATCAGTTCCCTTCGAATCTGATTCTAGGTGATAAGCGGTTTATTACTTTTTTATGTTTCTCAGAACATTAGCCTCGGTTTTGAATTTCAGTTTGTTTTGAATTTCAGTTTTTTTATTTCGTAGTTATATGGCAGTTCATAGCCTTCATAAAAGGAGGTACGATTAACGCTGTCTTAATGATTCTTAAATATAATGTACATAATGCTAATTAAAAGAAAATAGTGTGAAAAGTATCTTATAGTTCACTATTTGAATGGCAAGCTACAATACCAGAGGACATAGAAAACGCACACTTCGGATAAGTGTGTTTTACATGAAAAACAATAACTATATAAATACATAGTTTAAACATTTTGGAATATTTTTAGTTGTTCAGTTTGTGTTTTGTAATAAATATGTGATATATCTTTGATGGAATCCTTCGTATTTCGTTTTCATGTAATAATAATCATATACTGTATGTTTGCGTTTTCTATGTCATCTAGTATATAATGTAGGTGTGCGTTTTCTATGTCCTCTAGTATATAATGTAGGTGTGCGTTTTCAATGTCATCTAGTATATAATGTAGGTGTGCGCTTTCAATGTCCTCTAGTTGTGGCGCTTTCATGTCCTCTAGAATAGAATGTAGGTGTGCGTTTTGAATCCGGGACATTTGCCCCCCAGGACATCTGCCCCCCAGTGCAAAAATGGATAGGTGGACATCTGCCCCCCAAGTGAAATGTTGGCTAGGACATTAGCCCCCCAGAAGAAATGTTGGCTAGGACATCTGCCCCCCAGTAGAAATGTTGGCTAGGACATTAGCCCCCCAGTAGAAATGTTGGCTAGGACATTAGCCCCCCAGTAGAAATGACAGCTAGGACATCTGCCCCCCAGTAGAAAGTAAGCTGATACAATCAAACGATCTGTGAGACGGATAAAACGTGGAAATACACCACCAGAACCAGCCAGTATCAGTGACATCCCAGAACTTCCAGAGGAGTACAAATCTACAGGTGGAGCTGATGATCTCCCCTTTCTCTTATACGATAACCATGAAGCAGGACAATCCAATGAAAATAGGGTGTTGCTGTTTGGTACGGAACTTGGACTTAGGCATATGTGTGACAGTGACAAATGGTACATTGATGGGACATTCGGTACTGCACCAAGACAATTCAAACAACTGTTTGTTATAAGGGCCGCTGTGAACGATGTGTATGCCACCTGTATATACGCATTCCTCCCCAACAAACTCCAATCTACGTATGAGGAAGTATTCGCAGCTGTGTTGAACTCTTGTGATGAGTATGATCTTATACCAGACCCAACCACAATCTCCTGTGACTTTGAAATAGCTATACACAATGCCATAAAGTCTATGCTAGGAGCACCTGTCAGAATTCAGGGCTGCTTCTACCACCTAACTCAAAGTACTTGGAGGAAAATACAGAATGACGGTCTGTCCGTTCTCTACAAGACTGACGAATCAGTGAAACACTTCTGCGGAATGCTTGATGGATTAGCATTCTTGCCAACGGATCGTGTCCAGGAAGGTATGCGCCACCTGCGCACAATTGTTCCAGAACAGCTGGTAGATATTGTTGACTACTTTGATACTAACTATGTAAGTGGACCCTATAAGTCAACACGTGGTCCGAGAGGAATTATACGAGTCGTACGTTCGAACAGTCCAAAATTTTCACTTGATTCTTGGAATGTGTATGAGGAAACAATGATGGATGGATCGCGCACTAACAACGTGTGTGAATCCTGGAACAACGGATTCTGTCATCTCGTCGGCCACAAAAACCCAGGACTGTGGCACACTATCCAGTGTATCCAGAAGGACCAGATGAATGTTTTGACAGAGCTAGAAAGAGCAAGACAGGGAGACCCAACCAAGAAACGCGTGCGCAGAGAGACCAAACAACTACAGCAGAAACTAAAGACTTTATGCCAACAAATGTCTCTAGGAGAGAAGTCTGTGTCGGAGTTTTTACAAGGCATTGGATGTATTGTACGATTCAGAGAAACATAAGCATTGTACAAGACTTTGTCATCTAATATCTCTAGGAGAGAAGACTGTTTAGCTGAACATATTGTAAAATTCGAGAAACATAATAATGTTCCAAAATGAAACTGTGTCTGTTGTTTATAAAGATGTATTCAGTGTGCTCTTTACAATGTGCTTTTTCGGAATATGTGCTAACTCCAGGATTTTACTTCAAAACATAAATAATTTAACCTTTAGCACTCTGTAGGCGAAATGAGCAGACAAATGTAATATTTTGCTTATTTTTGCCAGAAAGTAGGGCTTGACATTTCATTCAATTCATCCCACAATATCAAGTCCTACTTTCTGGGGAAAATGTCGTCTGCTGATATTTAAATATAGCATGCTAAAGGTTAAAGTTATGATATTATCAGTAAATTTCATATTTTATTGACTGTTTCTAACTGATAGTCCTGACAAAAATATATAGTTTCCTATCTTTCATGTGCTTTTTAATGTGCTTTTTAAACATGTGCTCAATCTTAAATATGATATCATATAAACATTTATTTAAGTAAATGTAAGTGTGTTTTCATAGTATTTGTCTTTATTGAAAATAAAGTTGTTTACAATATTTAGTATTTTTGTTTCATTTTATCATAATTGCAAACTAGATGTATACAAAATAGGTGATAATATGCGATAATAAGATCAGTCATCTTTCAAAATGTGCTATAAATTCTTCTTTAGAGAAATGTATTTATGCCATTAAGGAGAGTTAATTTAGTAGATAATTAAATCAAACTATTAAAGGACGCTATTAATGGAAGCATTCATGCAACCATCCATGTCTGCTCATCTTAATACTTATGATCAATACAAACTTAGCAACTCAAACCTTTTGTTCAGCTGATTGGTCTTATTGTTGTTTTATAATAGGATCAATAAATAAACTTGGCCATACTTTTATTCAAAGTTTAATCATTTATATTGGCATTTTTATTAAAAAAAGAATGTTTTTGTGGGGGAATGGGGGGCATATGTCCTACCATGCACTTTTTACTGGGGGGCAGATGTCCTAGCTGTCATTTCTACTGGGGGGCTAATGTCCTAGCCAACATTTCTACTGGGGGACAGATGTCCTAGCCAACATTTCTACTGGGGGGCTAATGTCCTACCTTCCATTTCACTTGGGGGGCAGATGTCCACCTATCCATTTTTGCACTGGGGGGCAGATGTCCTGGGGGGCACATGTCCGTATCCCGTGCGTTTTATATGCCCTCTAGTATATACTGTAGGTGTGCGTGTGTTTTCTATCTCCTCTAGTATATAATGTAGGTGTGCGTTTTCTATGTCATCTAGTATATAATGTAGGTGTGCGTTTTCTATGTCCTCTAGTATATAATGTAGGTGTGCGTTTTCTATGTCCTCACGTATATAATGTAGGTGTGCGTTTTCCATGTCCTCTAGTATACAATGTAGGTGTGCGTTTTCTATGTCCTCTAGTATACAATGTATGTGTGCGTTTTCTATGTCCTCTAGTATATAATGTAGGTGTGCGTTTTCTATGTCCTCTAGTATATAATGTAGGTGTGCGTTTTCTATGTCCTCTAGTATATAATGTAGGTGTGCGTTTTCTATGTCCTCTAGTATATAATGTAGGTGTGCGTTTTCTATGTCCTCTAGTATATAATGTAGGTGTGCGTTTTCTATGTCCTCTAGTATATAATGTAGGTGTGCGTTTTCTATGTCCTCTAGTATATAATGTAGGTGTGCGTTTTCTATGTCCTCTAGTATATAATGTACGGTGTGCGTTTTCTATGTCCTCTAGTATATAATGTAGGGTGCGTTTCTATGTCCTTAGTATATAATGTAGGTGTGCGTTTTCTATGTCCTCTAGTATATAATGTA
This sequence comes from Archivesica marissinica, assembly GCA_014843695.1. Taxonomy (NCBI): domain Eukaryota; kingdom Metazoa; phylum Mollusca; class Bivalvia; order Venerida; family Vesicomyidae; genus Archivesica; species Archivesica marissinica. The sequence goes on from CM026391.1 coordinate 82,496,179, forward strand.
GGTGTGCGTTTTCTATGTCCTCTAGTATAAATGTACGTGTGCGTTTTCTATGTCCTCTAGTATAATGTAGGTGTGCGTTTTCTATGTCCTCTAGTATATAATGTAGGTGTGCGTTTTTATGTCCTCTAGTATATAATGTAGGTGTGCGTTTTCTATGTCCTCTAGTATATAATGTAGGTGTGCGTTTTCTATGTCCTCTAGTATATAATGTAGGTGTGCGTTTTCTATGTCCTCTAGTATATAATGTAGGTGTGCGTTTTCTATGTCCTCTAGTATATAATGTAGGTGTGCGTTTTCTATGTCCTCTAGTATAGTAATTATGTATAGGTTACTACGTGGATAGTTTCATATCAGCATAGGTATCGACCCGAGGTAACTTGATATCAGTCTGAGACTATCTTTATTACTTTGATATGAATTTGAACATTTAATATTCGTAATCATGCTCTCTGGATCCATTTATCAGGAATAAATCACAATTACTGAATTGGCTACACGACGACGATTGCAATATTACCAAGAAATTACAAATATCTGTTATCTGTCAAAATTGACACACCGAGACGCTACGGGAAGTAAACAAACTAGCACCGAGTGCGCATGCGTCATTTTCTCAGGAACTAGTTATGATACGGCTTTTTCTGGTTTGATACGGGCACGTTTAACGTTCTGTGTTAAACTGGTTCCTCCACCACGAATTCTGTACAAGATTGTAATCCCTTAACCGATTATGTACACTTTATAGTTCACCAATGTTAAAATATATGTGTATTGAAATATAGTGTAGTCGTGTGTAGTCGTGTGTATAGTGTGGAAGTCGTGATAGCTCAGTGGATGCGCGTTCGCTTCAGGTGCGAAAGGTCCGGAGTTCGAGCCCCGCTGAAGCTGTTACGATTGTGCCCTTAGGCAAGGCATTTAAATTCCACGTTGCCTCTTCTCTCTCCCTCGTGGCGATGGATTCCATCAGGAATGACGTCTCGAGAGTGATAAATATAAGTTGTAAGAACTTGTTTCACAGTCGAGCTAATATAAATTTGTATAACCTAAACTATTGAAATATACGTTGATACATGTTACATATGACGCACTTGCATATTCTGCTTATATACTCACACGGAAAAGAAAGTGTGCACTTGGTTAGAAGGAAAATGTTATACTTACATATAGAAGCAATAAATAGGCAAATTTAGTATCAAAATGTGCAAAAATGTATTGGCTACACGATGTTTTACTTTTAATTGAAAAATTAACCTTTGCTTCTGGGAAAAACAATCAAGACGAGGATGATATTAATAAGTTTTAATGACCTACATACGTGTCATCTATTCAATAGATTTGAGTTAAACTGATATGCCCACTCAATCCGCCTTTCTGAATATCAACAACTCTACAAATATCAGACACGGAGGACATATCAGAATGACAACACTATAACCGATACACAACACATCGGGTTCACAATATAGACCATACACGTCAAACTAATCTTTACAAATAAATTGTGTTAATCTACAAATATAACACAGTTAATGTTGACGCATATTACTCTAAATAAGTCTATATATACATATTATAACCAAGTCAAATTTGACAGAACCCATTGTGAAATACTGATGCATATTACCACTACAGCCGTACGCCATATATGTAGGAACAAAGTACATGATGGTGATTACATGACATAATGAAACTTGGACAAGTCTACAAGCTTTTTGTCTATACACTGGCTTAATCTACCGATCGTGGCCCCCGGAAATGATTTCACCACTACTCCCTCCATCGGTGGAATGTTCTTAATGATGGAGTCGCCCTTAATAATCACTTTGCGGAATTCTGTAACAATTAAACATGAACTCAACATTTGTATATGTGTAATGTAGCATGTCAAATAGATGGTAATAGAGGCACTATGTAGTATATACCATAGTATATTGCAACACAAATCTATAAGACCGTCGATACCTATTAACTACATGTATGCAGCCCACATATCTGTAATATTAGAAAACGAAAATACTAGGTGAGAAAAAACTGTCATGGAACTTATGCTGACTTGTGAATGTCTATTCTGTTCAGATGGTGTCATCGTCCAAACTGACAACAGAAACTTTTCTCTGCTAGGACGAAAAGCACAAGACATGACAGCTATTTTCAACCAGAATATTTGGTTTTCCTAACACAGTATACCGTAAACATATGTAATTCAAATGTTTTATTTGAAACAACCACCATGGAACTTATGCTGACTTGTGAATGTCTATTCTGTTCAGATGGTGTCATCGTCCAAACTGACAACAGAAACGTTTCTCTATAAGGACGAAACGCACACGACATGATAGCTATATTCAACTAGAACACTCAACCTTACTATAGTAACAGTATGTCAATTAAACATAGATAATACAACGTTTTATTAAACACAACTACTGTGGAACGGTGTTGTCATAATCCAAACTAATAATAGTACAAGGCAATTACGTTATCTCTTACATAGAGGAATCATCGTTAGTAATATTATTACCAATAAACCTAGACACTTTGAATTTATCCTGTAGTGAATATTGAATATAATTCTTGTATGCATCAGAGCGCCAGTCTCCCATTAATTGAATAAGATTACCTGGAATATCTAACCTGAAGGCAAGGGTAGCCAGACCTCTACGAAAGGAATGGGTAGAAAACTGAGAAGGTTCTAGTCCAATATCAACGATTACCGATCTCAACTTTGATAAAAACATACTATACGACACTGGTTTGCCGGAACTTAATATAAACAAGGGAGACAACTCTTTAGCTGGAACTTGTTTGATCATATGCTTGAAAGCGGAGACTGGGCACAAACAACAATCAGGAATAGCTGTTAAGGGAGTTCTTAGAACCCTCTCTCCCGACTGAATTGTTTTAGTCCATCTCATGGACACTATCAAGTCCTTCCCTGAGAATTCGATATCCTTTCTTAACAAGAATTTAGGATTCAACAAATCCTTGCTAGAGGTAGGTACCAGATTTGATTTTCTTGCCATGAGAAAGAATGCAAATAAAAACAAACACCAGAAAGTAGTATCGTCTTGGTTGGAGACATTCATCACTAAAAATATTTGTCGAAGAATATCAGGAGTTATGGGCTCTGCTCGTTTTACCATATGTAATTTTAGCTTTGATATCCCTTTAATTGTTAGATTAACCAGAAAAGTGTTTATCTGATCAATATTAAATCCCATTAACAAGTGTAGGATCCTGATACCACTTATATAATTCCTGATGGACTCTGTAGATTTGAAGGTTCTACCAAGAAATTGGGCATATAACTGTAGTGTCAGTGTCGACACGGGTAAGAAACCCAATCTAAAGTATGTGCAAAATAATAAAAAAGATTCCCACTGTATTTTGAGATTTGTTCTCGAGCTCACTGCATAAGCTCGTCTGTTAGAATCCCTCATATCCCTCTTCAAAACACTCAACTGATTCTCTGAAAATACATAACATTAAAAACCCACATAGACTAACTGAAGTCTATACTAACACAGGGCCACAATTACTGAATATGAACAACACAACTAAACAAGTCTACAGCGACTATTAAAAGTATATACGAATACACCCCCTGATCCATTACCATTGTATTGCTATGTTTATCCTTGTACTCGTTACTACCAATCGTTAGACAACACAAAATCTGCTTCATTGACAATCCACTCTGTTAAATTAAAACCCTTGGTCAAACTACGGAAATTCAACTCATGCTTTTCCCCTGCATGCCATCTAGATAAATGATCGGCTATGCGATTCTCTTCAGATGACAAATGCTGGGCCCTAATTTCAAACTCATTAATAGCTGCATAATAGCTAATTTCCCTGAGACAACTCTGCAACCATGGACATCTAGCTTTACCCGTGTTCAGTGTCACACAAACAGATTGATTATCACATAACACGACTATCTTCATATGTTGCAAATGCTGGCCCCATAAATGAAGACATAAAACTAAAGACAGCATTTCTAGAGCTCCAATATGTAACCTTTGTCTTAAAATGTGTTCGGGAAAGCGAGAATGAAAGAAGTGTCCATTCCAAAATCCACCGCAAGCTTCCAAGCAAGCATCAGAAGAAAAAATTGCATCAGGTGATGACCAATTTCCAAGTGACATAAGTGAAATGCCGTTATACTTTGGTAAAAACGTATTCCACCACAAAATGTCCCTCCGTACCTGTATCGGGATATCATGTCTATCCAGTTTTTCTAACATATACAACTCCCTAAGCCAATTCAACAGACGACTAATAAACACTCTACTGGATTTTACACAAGCTCCAATAAAATTCAATTTCCCTAACAGTGCTTGTACTTCTCTCAAGGTAGCTTGATCCTTATTCAACCATGTTTTTAGTAGAAATCGAATTTCCTTCATTCTATCAGGAGTGATTTCCATTGACATTTGTAATGTATTAAATAATACACCCAAAAAGGACATTATGGTAGAAGGGGGGCAACTCTTATTTACTGACTCCTCAATACCACACTTTTCTAAGACACTACCTAATATACAGTATGCGGTTGTTGCCAGGTCTGGCTTCTCGACCCCTGCAAAATCATCCAAGTAATTAAGGATAGCAATTCCTAGATTGTACATGATAAAAGCCACTGCATTAGTAACCCGTTGACAAATGGCAGCAGCACTATGCAATCCCATAGACAAAACTGTATCACAAAAGATATGTTTTTGCCATACATAAGCAACTAAATTATACTGAGATGGACAAATATTTATTTGTCTATATGCACGACACAAATCTTTCTTGAACAGTAAACAACCTTGCCCTTTCGCCAGTATAAGATTGACAAAATCATCCACTTTTGGAAACAACAAATCCACACACTCGCCCAGATAATTATCCTTGTCTATAAAATTATTAACTGCATTCACAGTGGAACTACTTAGATCTAAAATAACTCTACGATCTGTCACAGCTTTTTTAGGCACCGAATTTAAAATATTCGACAGGTGACAACAACATTCATTCAAGTGGCGCGAAATCTCGTGCACGAAACTATAAGGGTGCAAGGAACCAATGAAAACAGTCATCTCTAAATATTATCCAATGACTGAATGACACCAATATGACTGTTGCCTGACTGTACAAATTAAGGTGCTAACGACTTAACATGAGCAGCGCTTCAGTCTTAATTAAATATTTTAATGGAACTAAAATCTACCTTTGATAATTATCAGAACACTGTTTTACGTGTGAATATAAGAATACAATTTGTTCCCTCTAACCAAGTGCACACTTTCTTTTTCGTGTGAGTATATAAATGGATAAATGCTGCACCAACATTGAAACACTATCACTACACTGTCACTGTCTGTGTTTGGTTTAAACCTAGTATCTGATATCGTACACTCTACTACCGGAATCGGTGCAATGTACTCAATCGGTCGAAACAAACAGAAGAGAAATTTATCTCAGCATGCAATATTAGTCTCTTGTGCTTTATCTCTTGTAAATCTGCACGTCTACACGATTTCCATCCTAGACCGGGTCTCGTAGAATTTGATTCCTCAGCGCAACGAGCACATACTCTTGCGGAGAGTGTAGCGTAATGTCCCGTTTATTACAAGTACTCACGGCAGTTAACGAGATTGTCGTCAGTCGCATTGATGGATTTATGTAATCGCATACAAGCTTAGAGAAGCAAACAATATTCAGCATGTACCACTGCTCATTCTATGCAACAGCTCGTTTTTATTTTGAGAAATTGATACAGCGAAGCATGAACATCGATTGAAGGACCAACACCACACCTTCAGTTTGTTCATTCGTATAGATAATTCGATGTAGGGCATTGGTTGGTGGTATTTGCGACAAGATTTGAAATGTATAACTATAAGTAAGTAAGTAATTGCTTAGCTTAGCGGCATGTGTGTACGTAGCCTAGAGCAAGTACACGTAGTCTAGAACACGTACACGTAGTATAGAACAAGTACACGTAGTATAGAACATGTACACGTAGCATAGAACAAGTACACGTAGTATAGAACAAGTACACGTAGTATAGAACAAGCACACGTAGAATAGAACAAGTACACGTAGTCTAGAACAAGCACACGTAGTAGAGAACAGGTACACGTAGTCTAGAACAAGTACACGTAGTAGAGAACAGGTACACGTAGAATAGAACAAGTACACGTAGTAGAGAACGGGTACACGTAGAATAGAACATGCACACGTAGTCTAGAACAAGTACACGTAGTCTAGAACATGTACACGTAGTATAGAACAGGTACACGTAGCATAGAACAAGTACACGTAGTATAGAACAGGTACACGTAGCATAGAACAGGTACACGTAGTATAGAACAAGTACACGTTGTATTGAACATGTACACGTAGCATAGAACAAGTACACGTAGTATAGAACATGTACACGTAGCATAGAACAAATACACGTAGCATAGAACACGTACACGTAGCATAGAACAGGTACACGTAGCATAGAACAAGTACACGTAGTATAGAACAAGTACACATAGTATAGGACAAGTACACGTAGCATATAACAAGTACACGTAGCATAGAACAAGTACACGTAGAATAGAACAAGTACACGTAGCATAGAACACGTACACATAGTATAGGACAAGTACACGTATCATAGAACACGTACACGTGCTGTTTGTTTCCAATTTTTTAAGTTCCTTTTGTATCACCGTACACTAATAGTACGATACCAGTAGGTCCTCACACATTGACCATGAAAATCCTTGACGGTGCCCAAAATGGCTGCCGGAAATAAGAAGTACAACTATGACTGCTCTGGTGTTAAACCTTTTCATTTAGTGTAATATGTATACATCTACTAATGTAGGGCCAGTGAATTTATTATGGGCAGTAAATTAAGTTTGCTCCAATATTTTAATTAAGATTCCGACCAAAAAAGAAACATTTAGCAGTACATGACAAGTAAGCCAAAATGGCTGCCGGAAATAAGAATTACAACTATGACTGTTCTGGTGTTAAACATTTCATTTAGTGTAATATGTATACATCTACTAATGTGGGGTGGGTGAATTTAGTTATGGTAAACAAATTAAGTTTGCTCCAATATTTTAATTAAGATTCCGACCAAAAACAAGCATTTAGCAGTACATGACAAATAAGTAGATAGTTACGCTGATAGAGACTAAGCGAAGAGGCAGTCAGTGTGTTATACAGTAAGCGTCTGGTAAATTATGTCCAATTATGTTAGACAGTAGGGCATTTAAAGAGCCAAATGAATTCCATCGCTTCGCAAGTAATTTCATTTGTTCGTCTGCAGTGACGTACGTGTTCCAATGCATTTGGCAAGTCTCGTTTACCGAGAGTATGACATCCTCCACAGAAAACTCGATATTGATACAGCGGTACTGTAATGTTTTAATGTCGTAGTTCAAGCTGAGATACATGGTGGGAGGGTGGGTCACCAATTACTATGCCATGCTGGCTACTTCCTGACGTTAAGCAAAATAATTAACATCCATTTTACTATAATGTGCTTGTATGAGGGTAAGTCCATGAGTACGCAGGGTGGTTGGATAGTTGCTTGCTACAAAGTACAAGTAAAGTTTTTGTTTATTATAGTGTCATCCCTATTTAAAGGGCCAGCCATTTCTGACTTATGAGACACCTCTTATGGACATCAGTACTTCGCCCGATTCATATCTTTGAAAGCCAATACGCCTGGCTGATAGGCAATCGGTAACCATTATTTAACTAGCTGGCGGCTCACCAACTGGCCGTAGCATTTGGTTAGTATTCTCCTAGTGACAACAACATGTCTGTTATACCTTGTTTTTAAATTAATAGTCTATCAATCGTTATTAGCACTCGGCATATAAGTAAAACGAAAGAGAAATGCTAAAATAGTGTTATGCCATACAATTTAAACTACATACCCAACCAATAGCTGTTGATTGATTGTAAAATATTCTAACATTTATTATCAATATGGCTGCTTGGAAAATAAATATAATTATGCTAATTAGCATATATTGCTAGAGACTGGAAAAGCCAGCCATGTCCGTACCTTATGTTCCGCCTAGACTCTCTATATATACTCTTTATATATACTCTTTATTTCCACTTTGCAGTGAGTATTCACATATTTATGACAACAGAACAAACAGTACATAGAAATATAAACAGAATATCAATACTTCAAATTCTATATATACAAATGATATGAACATGTTTGTAAAAGGCATTCGAAAAATGTGTCAAAAGAGTGCCTATTCCAGAAAGTGTATCACAGAATGTAGCCGGTCCAGTGATTGGGTCAATTCCTACCTACGAGGCTCCTGCTACACCTGTGACACCCTCCCCAGAACAAACTTCGTTTCACACACAATTCGAAAGTTTTACACAAATGAAATTACAATGTTCACATAGCATATGTTAATGCTGCTAACCCAATTGTTACGTGCGTATGACACATGCTATTCGTGTATAGAATACAATATAATTCGTTGCAAATTCAAGTTCGAACTAACTTGAATACAAATGTATACGATTTCACTTGCATGTGACAACGTCACGCAGACACTGTTTGACTTTTAAAGCAGTCACTTCTTGCCTTAGTAATTAGGCGGATAACGGGTATGCACAGAAAATGCTCATAGCAATATCTAGGGTTCTCTAGAATTATGGAAACTTGACGAAACGAAAACCAAGTTACCTGTAAGAGAGTAGAATTATATGTTCGTTGCTAATTAGCATATAGTGCTAGAGACTGGACAAGCCGGCTATGTCCGTACCTTATGTTCCGCCTAGACTATCTATACGGAGGGTCTGTAGGAGTACCGTACAGCGCGCTAATTAGCATATAGTGCGAGAGACTGGACAAGCCGGCTATGTCCGTACCTTATGTTCCGCCTAGACTATCTATACGGAGGGTATGTAGGAGTACCGTACAGCGCGCTAATTAGCATATAGTGCTAAAACTGGACAAGCCGGCCATGTCCGTACCTTATGTTCCGCCTAGACTATCTATACGGAGGGTCTGTAGGAGTACCGTACAGCGCGCTAATTAGCATATAGTGCTAGAGACTGGTCAGCTGCCGTACCTTATGTTGCGCCTAGACTATCTATACGGAGGGTCTGTAGGAGTACCGTACAGCGCGCTAATTAGCATATAGTGCTAGAGACTGGACAAGCCGGCTATGTCCGTACCTTATGTTCCGCCTAGACTATCTATACGGAGGGTATGTATGAGTACCGTACAGCGCTAATTAGCATATAGTGCTGAGACTGGACAAGCCGGCCATGTCCGTACCTTATGTTCCGCCTAGACTCTCTATACGGAGGGTCTGTAGGAGTACCGTACAGCGCGCTAATTAGCATATAGTGCTAGAGACTGGTCATGTCCGTACCTTATGTTGCGCCTAGACTATCTATACGGAGGGTCTGTAGGAGTACCGTACAGCGCGCTAATTAGCATATAGTGCTAGAGACTGGACAAGCCGGCTATGTCCGTACCTTATGTTCCGCCTAGACTATCTATACGGAGGGTATGTATGAGTACCGTACAGCGCTAATTAGCATATAGTGCTGAGACTGGACAAGCCGGCCATGTCCGTACCTTATGTTCCGCCTAGACTCTCTATACGGAGGGTCTGTAGGAGTACCGTACAGCGCGCTAATTAGCATATAGTGCTAGAGACTGGTCAAGCCGGCCTGTCCGTACCTTATGTTTCGCCTAGACTATCTATACGGAGGGTCTGTAGGAGTACCGTACAGCGCGCTAATTAGCATATAGTGCTAGAGACTGGACAAGCCGGCTATGTCCGTACCTTATGTTCCGCCTAGACTATCTATACGGAGGGTATGTAGGAGTACCGTACAGCGCTAATTAGCATATAGTGCTGAGACTGGTCAAGCCGGCCATGTCCGTACCTTATGTTTCACCTAGGCTCTCAATATGGAGGGTCTGTAGGAGTACCGTACAGCGCGCTAATTAGCATATAGTGCTAGAGAATGGACAAGCCGGCTATGTCCGTACCTTATGTTCCGCCTAGACTATCTATACGGAGGGTATGTAGGAGTACCGTACAGCGCGCTAATTAGCATATAGTGCTAGAGACTGGTCAAGCCGGCCATGTCCGTACCTTATGTTGCGCCTAGACTATCTATACGGAGGGTCTGTAGGAGTACCGTACAGCGCGCTAATTAGCATATAGTGCTAGAGACTGGTCAAGCCGGCCATGTCCGTACCTTATGTTGCGCCTAGACTATCTATACGGAGGGTCTGTAGGAGTACCGTACATCGCGCTAATTAGCATATAGTGCTAGAGACTGGACAAGCCGGCTATGTCCGTACCTTATGTTCCGCCTAGACTATCAATACGGAGTGTCTGTAGGAGTACCGTACAGCGCGCTAATTAGCATATAGTACTAGAGACTGGTCAAGCCGGCCATGTCCGTACCTTGTTGTTCCGCCTAGACTCTCTCTAGGGACGGTCTGTAGGTGTACAGTACAGGGCGCCATAAAATAATTTATGTAACAATAAAATTTGCATTTAATAGATGAAATATGGCCGAAGTCCAACTACAACATACAACCTACACTGTTCGTCAATAGCATGCAGATTTCGTCCTCATGGGCGTTTGAGCCTAAAGGAATTGAACAATTAATAATAAAAAATTAAAATTCTAAAGCTCGGACACACTAAAATAAAATGGAATTCTGCCATTATAGTTTATCATTAAAATTGTAGTACATGTATTTGTATTTCACAGTAATATTGCTCGTTTTGAATAACTTGTGTTATGGCTGTCCAATTAGCGCAGTGGTTAGCTCGCTCGCTTCTCACCAATGCAACTCGGGTTCGATCCTCGGACTGGGTGGTATGTGAGATGGTACGGTGGTCGCCAGTTCGGACAGGTGGGTTTTCTCCGGGTACTCCGATTTCCTTCCACACGAATGACCACATTTACACTTTCATCCGAGCCAACGAGAGTGATTAATATATTAAGTTGTTATATAAATAATAAATAAATAAAGTTTAAACTAACTTATGTTATTTTGTTCGATATATAAACTAGTTCACAATATGTGTTACACAGAGTGTTAATGCTTGAGGTTTAGAACATTTTTAATAATTTGTCTTTTACTAACAACTATTTACAGTCAAACCTGTCTTAAGCAGCCAGCCAAGGGAATCACAGAAAGTGGGTGCTTAGCACATGTGGCTGCTTAATAGATGTCAACTGTATAACAAAAGTAACATATTGGGAATCTGCAAACTGGCTGCTTAATAGAGGTGACCACTAACACAGGTTTGATTGTAGATATGAATGAACAATACAATGGCGAAAAACTATACAACAGACGGATCTGTAGTCCAGTGGCAACACGCTGGACTGGTAATCCAGCGATCGCAGGTTCGATCCCCCGTCTGACCTTAATAAAATTAACAGTCTTTCAGATGGGACGTTAAACCGAGGTCTCGTGTTGGTGCTTTAAACCGCGCACGTAAAAGAACCAGAGGAGATTCTGGAATGGGTCTCTGTCTGTATCATGCACTATCCTCCAAAATCTAAAATAACTAATCTCTTCAGGAGGCGTCACTCATATGGGTAACCGGTAGCGACGATAAATAAACGTAAAAACACAGAACAACTATATAAGTTCATACAACCATGTCAGAGTGCCATTTTTCGCGTGACTCCGCGTGACTCAGATGACAATGGAAACATGGTAGTATTGCAAGTGTGTGTTGGGGTCAGATATTTATCACATCAGCGTTCTTTGTGTCCGTCAAGATAATCAATAAGTCCATTGAAAAACCGTCCACAATCTCTGAATGACCACAATAATACCCTAATGAATACTCTACATTTCCAAGACATTTTAGGTCAAGAAGTAAACTTGTAAGCCCCATTAGTGTAGTGGGTTATTTATTATGTTTCGTTTATCAGCAATTGATCTAGTCTGCTTAATTGTGTCTGGAAGACATTCCAAGAAAGTACATAATAGTCTTGCTTCGGTCACTTGTGCTCTGTAATTATCTCTGGGAAGTAATTTAACCGCTATATGGAATGCATTTAAAGTGCGGTTTCTTAGAATATGCCAGACGGCGAATAATTCGAAATTATTATTTCCCTTCCTCAATATATACTAGAGGACATAGAAAACGCACACCTGCAATATATGATTATTATTACATGAACACGAAATACGAAGGATTCCATCACAGATAATATCTTATCTTTATTACAAAACACAAACTGAACAACTAAAAATATTCCAAAATGTTTAAAATTATGTAATTTATATAGTTATTATTTTTCATGTAAAAACACACTTATCCGAAGTGTGCGCGTGTGTGTGTGTGTTTTACGTTTATTTATCGTCGCTACCGGTTGGCCATATGAGCGACGCCTCCTGAAGAGATTAGTCATTTTAGATTGTTGGAGGATATTGCAATGATACAGACAGAGACCCATTCCAGAATCTCCTCTGGTTCTTTTACGTGCACGGTGTACACCACCGACACGAGACCTCGATTTAACGTCCCATCTGAAAGACTGTTAATTTTATTATGGTCAGACGGGGATCAAACCTGCGATCCCTGGATTACGTTTTCTATGTCATCTAGTATAGCATTTATTGGGAATCTGTAGAACGTTTTTAATTAAGTTGTATTTGTATATTACCTCCCTTTCTTGGCCTGTACAGTATTTATATATTCATCGGAAATTATGTAAATGGAGGTATACAATTTAAATGATAACGCTTGGAGCAATGTCATCGTAAATACTGTTTTAATGTTCCACTTGAGAATAAGCAGAACAAATGGAACTTTAATTCAATACAGGGGTAATGTTCAAAATGTATATGTGGAAGTCGTGATAGCGCAGTGGATGCGCGTTCGCTTCAGGTGCGAAAGGTCCGGAGTTCGAGCCCCACTGGAGCCGTTACGAGTGTGCCCTTAGGCAAGGCATTTAAATTCCACATTGCCTCTTCTCTCTCCTTCATTGCGATGGATCCGGATCCATCAGGAAAGAGGTCTCGAGAGTGATTAATATAAGTTGAAAGAACTTGTTTCGCAATCGAGCTAAAATAAATTGGTATAAACTAAACTGTATATGTAAGTTTGTTTGTATTTAAGTTTATTTTAACAGACGTATCTATAGTGCAGTGGTAACACGCTGGACTGGTAATCCAGGGATCGCAAGTTCGATCCCATGTCTGACCCTAATAACATTAATAGTCGTTCAGATGGGACGTTAAACCGAGGTCTCGTGTCGGTGCTTTACACCGTGCACGTAAAAGAATCAGATGAGACTCTGGTATGGATGGATCTATGTCTGTATCATTGCACTATCCTCCAACAATCTAAAATGACTAATCTCTTCAGGAGGCGTCGCTCATATGGGCAACCGGTAGCGACGATAAATAAACGTAAAACACACACACTAAGTTTATCTAACATCGCTACCGGTTGCCCATTTGAGCGACGAGCAGTTTACCTAATAACACATTTCCTGGGCTGGCTCCAGCGGTTAACCAGTAATTGATGCACCAACCTCCGTAAGAAACCTGTTCATATAAAGAGACACGTATCTGAGCGGGGCTCGAACCCGTGACCATCAGTGATGATAGGTTACAGTGGTATACAGGTCAGCGATCGTAACCACTCGACCACGGAGGCGGACTTTAATGATCAACGCTCTATATGAACATGTAAAGTGTATGCATGGTTTGTGGAAGGTCGGTGATTCTAACCAGGTGTCTAAATGATTGCATTAATTAGTATTGGAACTACTTTCTGGAGTATTACTTCCATTATTTATGAATAGCACTTATAACTGTATATTGTGTGTTTTACGTGTATTTATCGTCGCTACCCGTTGCCCATATGAGCGACGCCTCCTGAAGAGATTAGTAATTTTAGATTGTTGGAGAGTAGTGCATGATACAGACAGGGATCCATTCCAGAGTCTCCTCTGGTTCTTTTACGTGCACGATGTAAAGCACCGACACGAGACCTCGGTTTAACGTCCCATCTGAAAGACTGTTAATTGTATTAGGGTCAGACGGGGGATCGAACCTGCGATCCCTGGATTACCAGTTCAGCGTGTTACCACTGGACTACAGATCCGTCTGTTTATAACTATATACTAGATAGCAGTTGACATTATGTAAAGTTATATTGATATCATTAAGACATTGTAAATTAGCATGAATATTGATTTCAATGTACATACAAACAGGTCAAGAAGGTCAATCCTGAAGAGATTAGTAATTTTAGATTGTTGGAGAGTAGTGCATGATACAGACAGGGATCCATTCCAGAGTCTCCTCTGGTTCTTTTACGTGCACGATGTAAAGCACCGACACGAGACCTCGGTTTAACGTCCCATCTGAAAGACTGTTAATTGTATTAGGGTCAGACGGGGGATCGAACCTGCGATCCCTGGATTACCAGTTCAGCGTGTTACCACTGGACTACAGATCCGTCTGTTTATAACTATATACTAGATAGCAGTTGACATTATGTAAAGTTATATTGATATCATTAAGACATTGTAAATTAGCATGAATATTGATTTCAATGTACATACAAACAGGTCAAATTAATCTTATTCTTTGAACATAATATTATATTAACATGTCACACATTTAAATATGTGTGCATGTTGCTCAAAGTCCACACTCCATATATTCATATGGCATGCATTTCTATTCAATGTACATTGAAACATTTCAAATTAACTATGTAACCTTCTCCATTGAATTGAATCAGTTATTAACATGCCTCTGTATGAATTACTTACTATATGTATTTGTTAATTCACTGTTCGTCTATAAGTAAAGTAAAGTAAGTAAAGTGTTTGTTTATTATAGTGTCACCCCTATATATATCAGGCAGATATTGTCCTCATGTGCTTATTAGCCCTAAATGAATTAGTTTATACACATTTAGTTTAGCTCGATTGTGAAACAAGTTCTTATAATTTATATTAATCACTCTCGAGACCTCATTCCTGATGGAATCTATCGCCACGAGGGAGAGAGAAGAGGCAACGTGGAATTTAAATGCCTTGCCTAAGGGCACACTCGTAACGGCTCCAGCGGGGTTCAAACTCCGGACCGTTCGCACCTGAAGCAAACGCGCATCCACTGCGCTATCACGACTTCAACAAGAAAAATAACAACATGTCAAATTTAATCACATTTAGGAACTACACACCGACAATCACACATCCCCGATGATTAAATGCCGACATTTTATAATAAACATATTTGAAAGCGTAAATGTGGTCATTCGTGTGGGAGGAAACTGAAGAACCCGGAGAAAACCCACCTGTCCGATCTGGCGACCACCGTACCATCTCACATACTTCGCGGTTCGAGGATCGAACCCGGGTCACATTGGTGAGAAGCGAGCGTGCTAACCACTGCGCTAATCGGACAGCTTATACGATTTCATCCACGCCAACGAGAGTGATTAATATATTGTTAAAACTTGCTTTGCAATCGTTGTAAAATAAATAGTCTACATAAACATATTTCAAAATAATACAATAATTCATATGGTAAGCAATGAGAAACTAAAGACACTTGTCTATCTTCCTATCTTCCTGTAATGTCGAACCGCTCCCGGGAATGTAGTATGTTTGCTGTGAGAAGACAGACGATAGAGTAGCGAAGGAAATACTCATTGCTGTATTGAGATGTTTGGAAACTGACAATCATTTTGCACTGACTTATAATTAGACGGAAAGTAATTTACAATAATTACATTATTTAAGTTTGAAGTTCAACTTACAAAGGCATCGTTCCGTCTAATTATCTAATTAAGTGTTACTTAATGTTTGTCCTAGTTTCAAAGCCAATCAAAAGACTCGATATCGTTTAAAAACGGTGAAATTATTTCCATATTGCAATATGGTTTTGTAATATGTTACTTATTGAGTGCATGTCTAAAGTGGACGCTCCGCGTACCGCATTGCAGACAGAGTGTGCATTCTCAATGTAATATACATGCAGATTGCAATATACACGTAGAGATATGTGCCCACCATGATATAAAATCGGGTGGGTGGAGGAGTGTGTGTGTGTGTTTTACGTTTATTTATCGTCGCTACCGGTTGCCCATATGAGCGACGCCTCCTGAAGAGATTTTAGATTTTGGAGGATAGTGCATGATACAGACAGAGACCCATTTCAGAATCTCCTCTGATTCTTTTACGTGCACGATGCAAAGCACCGACACGAGACCTCGGTTTAACGTCCCATCTGAAAGACTGTTAATTTTATAAGGATCAGACGGGGGATCGAACCTGCGATCCCTGGATTATCAGTCCAGCGTGTTACAGTGGGTGGAGGAAACTAGTAGTTACAATGTCAATAAACGAAGGTGTGTGCGTACATCTTCTCACTGCGCATGCGCCATGGCTGCTGTCAAGTGGTGAGCATCAAGATCAAAGCAATGATGTAATTGTGGGAGGGGCTAACTGTAATTGTGGGAGGGGCTAACTGTAATTGGTAATTGTGGGAGGGGCTAACTGTAATTGTGTAATTGTGGGAGGGCTAACGGTAAGTTTCTATTTGATCACATTTACGGTTATTTAAGAAATAATAAGTATCAACCGTGGTATATCGCAGAATAACCCTCGTTTGTCGTTCTTATGCGTAGAAATATATCACTCAGGCCGAACCACGGTTGATACTTATTATATCGATTCTAACACGACTTACTTCTAATAATTTTAGACGAGAATCAAAGGAGTATTTTCTTCAAACGCCGTGCTACTCCGCTGCATTTGGCTTTCGAAAGTTCCTCCCGCTTAAGGGGTGATGACGTTATTTGTTATGGAAAATATCAATCTAGTGCATAAATGAACAAAACTGATCAATAATTTTATTTATTTTGTCAAATAAAACTGTACAGAATAGTAACTGAAACGTTACTTAACAGAAAAACAAGACGGACAAGAGATTATCTGATTCTAAAAATAGCTCACTTCCGCGAATTCCTACGGTAGTATTTACAAACATCACGTGACTTTCATTCATAAAACTTTACACGCATTGTATAAATGGAATAGCCAATACACGGTGCGCGCGCAGCATAGTTCAAGGTATGTATATCGCAGAATAACCCCAGGTAGATTTTACTCTACAAGTATGTATGTTATTAGCTGGGTCGTGTTAGAAATACAAAATAAGTGCCACTGAAAAGATGAAAAATAGAGAAGCTACATATATTATATAATGGAATATGATGATATATGGCATTGGCTAGTAGAATAGAAAAGGGGAATGAGACAATTAATGATAATAAATCTATCGAACAATGTCCAGATATGACTTATAGGGGTATCTTCAAAATATGTATGAAATCAGTTTAAGGAGACAGCAATTCACACAATCTAGTGAAGATAGCAATGGCAATACGCATTGATAAAATAGAATATTGATAATATAGCCGACTTACATGGATACATGGAAACGTCAAACACGCTCGCAACAACATGAATGATCATATAAGGATATCTTCAAAAGGTGTATGAAATCAGCTTAAGGGTGCATCAATTCACAGAAGCTAGAGAATAAGTATAGCAATGGCAATATTGATAACATAGCTGACTTACATGGATGCATGGGAACTCCAAACACGCTCGTAATAACATGGAGGATCCTATAGGGGTATCTTCAAAAGGTGTATGAAATCAGCTTAAGGGTACATCAATTCACAGAATCTAGTAAATATAGCAATGGCAATACGCATTGATAATATATACAATTGATAAAATAGCGGACTTACATGGATACATGGTGACTCCAAACAAGCTCGTAACGACATAATTGATCATATAGGGGTAGCTTCAAAATGTGCATGAAATCAGACAGCAATTCACAGAATCTAGTACATATATAAATGGCAATGGCAATACGCATTGATAATATAGCCGACTTACATGGACACATGGAAGCTTCAAACACGCTCTCAAAATGGACGATCTTATCTTCAAAAGGTATATGAAATCAGCTTAAGGGTACATCAATTCACAGAATCTAGTAAATATAGCAATGGCAATACGCATTGATAATATAGCCGACTTACATGGACACATGGAAGCTTCAAACACGCTCGTAATAACATGGAGGATCCTATAGGGGTATCTTCAAAAGGTGTATGAAATCAGCTTAAGGGTACATTAATTCACAGAATCTAGTAAATATAGCAATGGCAATACGCATTGATAATATAGCCGACTTACATGGACACATGGAAGCTTCAAACACGCTCTTAATAACATGGAGGATCTTATAGGGGTATCTTCAAAAGGTGTATGAAATCAGCTTAAGGGTACATCAATTCACAGAATCTAGTAAATATAGCAATGGCAATACGCATTGATAATATAGCCGACTTACATGGACACATGGAAGCTTCAAACACGCTCGTAATAACATGGAGGATCCTATAGGGGTATCTTCAAAAGGTGTATGAAATCAGCTTAAGGGTACATCAATTCACAGAATCTAGTAAATATAGCAATGGCAATGATAATATAGCCGACTTACATGGACACATGGAAGCTTCAAACACGCTCGTAATAACATGGAGGATCCTATAGGGGTATCTTCAAAAGGTGTATGAAATCAGCTTAAGGGTACATCAATTCACAGAATATAGTAAATATAGCAATGGCAATACGCATTGATAATATAGCCGACTTACATGGATGCATGGAAACATGGAAACTCCAAACACGCTCGTAATAACATGGAGGATCCTATAGGGGTATCTTCAAAAGGTGTATGAAATCAGCTTAAGGGTACATCAATTCACAGAATCTAGTAAATATAGCAATGGCAATACGCATTGATAATATAGCCGACTTACATGGATGCATGGAAACATGGAAACTCCAAACACGCTGGTAAGGACATGATTGATCGCCTTTGACAGGCATGCAACAACCGAGAATAGTGATTATCGCGTATTATATCCTTCCCTGCATCTCACATGTTGTCTTGCTTCTATAGTTTGGAGGACTAACTAATTGAGTCTGTAAATGGATTCACACAAAGCATTGGTATATCAATCGAACCTTATTGAGCTGTTTCGTGTCCGCTAATTTATATCCATACTCATCAGCCAGCACGTTGAATTCATATACTTCAGTGGAGCCTCGGTGGAGCCTCAATTGTTAAATATACCGTAGAACACTAGTCTATTTATTCGCGAGATGCTATATTTCACTAATTTTCGCGATCTACGTTGAATTCAAACATGATTCTCGTGAATAATAATGTGTCCGAATGTAGAACTATATCCGTAAATATGTACATTGTATCCAATCTTTGAAAGTCAATACAATTATAAGAGATCTACGTAAACAGCCACCTTCATTATTCCCGATGCATCGCTGATGCGCGAAATCAACACTCCGCGAATTAATTGAAAATGTTCACATTCGCGAAAATCGCGAAATAAAGTGTTCGCGAAATTGTAATATTTTACAGTATACGGTGTACGCCTCGTAATCTAGATGTTATGAGTTGACAGAACCACTGTGGTAGCGTCCCTAGGCAAGACACTTAAATCCACATTGTCTCTTCACTCTCTCTCGTGTGGTGGGTTCCATCAAGAGGTAGGTCTCTAGAGCGATGAAACTAATATTAGTACTAGTAAGACATTTAAAGACGCGCCAACATGTGATGACTTTCTAGCTATGATTGATGGCGGAAGACACCTCGAGTAGTATTATCCACAGTGTCTCTTCCCCCCCCCCTCTCACATATGGTGGGTTCCATCAGGAGGTAGGTCACTAGAGCGATGCAACTAATATTAGTACTTAGTCTAGTAAGAAATTTAAAGACGGGCCAGCATGTTGTGACTTTCTAGCTATCATTGATGTAGGAAGACACCCCGAGTAGTAGTATCCACATTGTCTCTCTCTCTCTCTCTCTCTCTCTCTCTCTCTCTCTCTCTCTCTCTCTCTCTCTTTCTCCTCTCTCTCTCTCATATGGTGGGTTCCATCAGGAGGTAGGTCTCTAGAGCGATGAAACTTAATATTAGTACTAGTAAGAAATTAAAGACGCGCCAACATGTGGTGACTTTCTACTTATGATTGATGGAAGAAGACACCTCGAGTAGTATTATCCACAGTGTCTCTTCCCCCCCCCCTCTCTCTCATATGGTGGGTTCCATCAGGAGGTAGGTCACTAGAGCGATGCAACTAATATTAGTACTTAGTCTAGTAAGAAATTTAAAGACGCTCCAGCATGTGGTGACTTTCTAGCTATGATTGATGGAGGAAGACATCCCGAGTAGTATTATCCACAGTGTATCTTGCCTCTCTCTCTCTCTCTCTCTCTCTCTCTCTCTCTCTCTCTCATATGGTGGGTTCCATCAGGAGGTAGGTCTCTAGAGCGATGCAACTTAATAATATTAGTACTAGTGAGAAATTAAAAGACGCGCCAACATGTGGTGACTTTCTACTTATGATTGATGGAAGAAGACACACCCCCTTCGAGCAGTATTTCAATTACGGACGAGTGCCCGGGTAGAACAACCGACAAACCGTAATCCAGCTGTTTAGTTTCCTCACATGATGCACCCAAGTGGGATTCGAACCTACAACGGTGAGGGGCAAGTTCTTTGAAATCAACGACCATAACCACTCTGCAAGGGAGGCCCCGCCCTGTCCATGTAAGAACTTGTTTCGCAATAAAAATAAATTTTAATAGACACAAATATTACATGGCAGTGTAAAGTACTTGATACATAATGTGAGAGTTTAAGCAACTTGCGTGAAAAGTGTGAATAATATTTTCGTTATTGCGGGGCTAATGGTGACTTTGGGGTTACGGCACATTACCACAGCTAGCACGT
This sequence comes from Archivesica marissinica, assembly GCA_014843695.1. NCBI lineage: Eukaryota > Metazoa > Mollusca > Bivalvia > Venerida > Vesicomyidae > Archivesica > Archivesica marissinica. Next base: position 82,517,073 of record CM026391.1, read on the forward strand.
CATCCCGTAACATCACAGGTTCGATCCCCCGTCTGGCCCTAATAAAAGTAACAGTCTTTCATTTGGGACTTTAAACCGAGGTCTCGTGTCGGTGCTTTACACCGTGCACGTAAAAGAACAAGAGGAGACTCTGGAATGTGTCTCTGTCTGTATCATTGCACTATCCTCCAAACATCTAAAATGACCAATCTCTTCAGGAGGCGTCGCTCATATGGGCAACCGGTAGCGACGATAAATAAACGTAAACACACACCCGTAACATTCATATGAAGTAGCATGAGACGCTTACATTTCTACATTGTCTTATCCACGCGAGATACACGCAACACCGTCAATCGTCTATAAATCAGAGCAGCTTCTGTAAAGCAGACTGTTTTGTAATGTATACAACTTTATCTTAGCTTGATTGCGAAACAAGTTCTTACAACTTATAATAGTAATCACCCTCGAGACTTCATTCCTGATGAAATCCATCGCCACGTGGGAGAGAGAAGAGGAAACGTGGAATTTAAATACATTGCCTAAGGGCACAATCGTAGGGGCTCGAACTCATAGCCGTTCGCACCTGAAGCGTAAGCGCTACCGTTGCGCTATCACGGCTTCATAGTTGAGTCTCCTCGGATAATTCAATGATAGGGGCAAGCATGCATTTAGTGAACATATGCTTATGTTTAATGTCTACAGGAGGCATCGCTCTTGTGGTCAACCGGTAGCGACGATAAATAAACGCAAAACACACACACAAACAATCAATTTATTTAACTTGAAAGCAGACTTCGCGTGACCTATAAAGCTATTTGTCCCATGACATACAAATATATGACCTCTTTTCATGAATCAATTTACACGCGGCTAAGTGTTCATAGTGTGCTCACACATGGTTGCTATTGTATATTTGCATACATATATAACGTTATATCAAGTCTGAATGTCAGTAAACACACCATAGAGATACAGAACATCCCACGTCTGCTGTTTGGAGCAGTATCGCCCCACAAATGACACACATTTATATCCAACCGAGCTTTACCAGTAATAAAACGGATATTTCACAAATCTTCTTTTTATGACTTCCAATGATTTTGGCTAATCTAATATTTTAATATATTTATATTGTTCAAATTTTATTAATTTTAACTGCCCTATCGGGAGCCTCACACAGCCGCACAACCACTTCTGTTAACAGTAAACGTCCGTAATATGAAATAGTTCCGGTGTAAAGTCAGTTTCTGTTTGCTGCCAAAATTAGAAACTACAGACACATCAAATTCATTAGAATAATTATACTACATGTGCTTAATAATTAACTATTCATGATTGTCAGCAAATCGCTAAAATACAAAGTATATCCAACCGCGGAGGAATACGAAACTCAAGCAGTGACAGAGAAAATGCCATCGTTCACTGTTTCAAAGCAGTAGAATAATTATGGAGTTTTCTTTCACTGATCGGACAGGTGGACTTTCTCCGGGTGCTCCGGTTTCCTCCCACACAAATGACCACATTTACGCTTTCATCCGCGTCAACAAGAGTGATTAATATACGTCGTTAGAACTTGCTTTGCAATCATTGTAAAATAAATCAACTTTAAACCGTTCATTGGCTTTCCCCGTTGATATGTAGTGCCTATTTCATATTATTTAGATCCGTTATAGCTGCTCCAAACGACTATATCTATGCTTGAGCTCGCTTTGAGGCTTTGCCTTATTCAGATTATATTTGACAATGTAACAATAACCATGATCTGTTTACGAATCTTGAAAGTCTTAAATCTGCGTTGTCGTCTATGTTGCTACGTGGGATATATAAAGCGATATATTAGGTGTATAGCAGAATGTTGCTACGTGGTAGACATAGCGCGATTGGTTAGGCGTATAGCAGAATGTTGCTACTTGGTAGATATAACGCGATTGGTTAGGCGTATAACAGACTCTTGCTACGTGGTAGATATAGCGCGATTGGTTAGGCGTATAACAGACTCTTGCTATGTGGTAGATATAGCGCGATTGGTTAGGCGTATAACAGACTCTTGCTACGTGGTAGATATAGCGCGATTGGTTAGGCGTATAACAGAATGTTGCTATGTGGTAGATATAACGCGATTGGTTAGGCGTATAACAGACTCTTGCTACGTGGTAGATATAGCGCGATTGGTTAGGCGTATAACAGAATGTTGCTATGTGGTAGATATAACGCGATTGGTTAGGCGTATAACAGAATGTTGCTATGGGTAGATATAACGCGATTGGTTAGGCGTATAACAGACTCTTGCTACGTGGTAGATATAGCGCGATTGGTTAGGCGTATAACAGAATGTTGCTATGTGGTAGATATAACGCGATTGGTTAGGCGTATAACAGACTCTTGCTACGTGGTAGATATAGCGCGATTGGTTAGGCGTATAACAGAATGTTGCTATGTGGTAGATATAGCGCGATTGGTTAGGCGTATAACAGACTCTTGCTACGTGGTAGATATAGCGCGATTGGTTAGGCGTATAACAGAATGTTGCTACGTAGTAGATATAGCGCGATTGGTTAGGTGTATAACAGAATGTTGCTACGTGGTAGATATAGCGCGATTGGTTAGGAGTATAACAGAATGTTGCTACGTGGTAGATATAACGCGATTGGTTAGGAGTATAACAGAATGTTGCTACGTGGTAGATATAACGCGATTGGTTAGGAGTATAACAGAATGTTGCTACGTGGTAGATATAACGCGATTGGTTAGGCGTATAACAGAATGTTGCTACGTGGTAGATATAGCGCGAGTGGTTAGGCGTATAACAGAATGTTGCTACGTGGTAGATATAAAGCAATGGTTTAGGTGTATAGCAGACTCTTGCTACATGGTAGATATAACGCGATAGGCTAGGTGTATAACAGAATGTTGCTACGTGGATAGGTTAGGTGTATAACAGAATGTTGCTACGTGGATAGGTTAGGCGTATAACAGAATGTTGCTACGTGGTAGATATAAAGCGATAGGTTAGGTGTATAGCAGAATGTTGCTACGTGGTAGATAGGTATACGTAATATAAAATCAAAACTGGAATAGATTGCACACTCATTATCCATATAGTGGTTATGTTGGGCTACATGGCATGCATTGAATTGATGTATATATATTATATTGAACAGTATCTATTATTTATAAATTGGGGAAAAAACAATGCAAAGCTACTAGGGGATCTCTCTCCGACCCCTACTAGTTATTGATGCAGAAAATAAATGATGTTTCCCCCTTTGGGACCTAAAACTGGAAGAAAACATATATTCTGGCGACGTAGTGCACCACCAACATGTCTCAGAACAATCTTCACGGTGTCTGTTTCCTATCGACGTAAAGATAGCTTACACAAGCTGGCGTCTGAGAATGGATTGGTTCTCTTTAGTATCACCGTTTGGTGCTTAAATGATGCACATCAGACACGTTTACTGCATTGCTTGCTCGTTAAAAACACCATTCTCTTACTGGCATACAAGAACACACTTGGTGGAAGTCGTGATAGCGCAGTGAATGCGCGTTCGTTTCAGGTGCGAAAGGTCAGGAGTTCGAGCCCCGCTGGAGCCGTTACGATTGTGCCCCTAGGCAAGGCATTTAAATTCCACGTTGCCTCTTCTCTCTCCCTGGTGGCGATGGATTCCATCAGGAACGAGATCTCGAGAGTGATTAATATAAGTTGAAATCACTTGTTTCGCAATCGAGCTAAAATAAATTTGTATAAACTAAGAACACACTTAATGACAATGCATTCGGACGAACCATCAATATAATATTATATGCTCTTACATATAACTTTCATACATGTAATAGGCCTAGTATTAAAAAGTATTAACTTTTTTTAGTTTGCATCAATTGGGTAACAATTACACCCACTGCATTCATTGGCCGGGATGAACGCTTATAAAATGTAGTTTTTGTTACGTTTATTTATCGTCGATACCGGTTGCCCATATGAGCGACGCCTCCTGAAGAGATTGGTCATTTTAGATTGTGGAGGGTAGTGCAATGATACAGACAGAGACACCTTCCAGAGTCTGTTCTCATTCTTTTACGTGCACGGTGTACAGCACCGACACGATACCTCGGTTTAACGTCCCATCTGAAAGACTGTTAATTTTATTAGGGTCAGACGGGGGATCGAACCTGCGATCCCGATTACCAGCGTGTTACCACTGGACTACATATCCGTCTGTGGAAATGTATTAAGTAAAGTGTCTGTTTATTATAGTGTCACCCTGCCATTTCTGACTTATGAGACAACTCTTATGGACATCAGTATTTCGCGAAATATATCATTGAAGGCCAAGCGCCTGGCTGATAGACAATCGGTAACCATTATTTAACTAGCTTGCGGCTCACCAACCGGTCATATCAGAATGAACCTATTACACTGTTCGAACCTTCGACCGCCCGCTCCCTAGGTGGACACCTTAACCACTAGGCCACGAAGACGGTATATGTGGTCATTCTTGTTGGGGAAACCGGAGTACCCGAAGAAAATCTACTTTGTACCGTCAACCATCGTATCATCTCATATACTTCACATGTAGTGTAATAACATTGCCTTGCAAACATAAATGATTATACTGAATCTATTTAATTGATACCACATGCCAAAAGAAACTGTTGAACCACTCAGAGTGGTGTATTCATGCTAATTAAAGAATTAACTACATGGTGACAGTTCCTGGTAGCATATTCACGAAAGTAGGATTCAGTTACAAAACCTGTTATCGGGTGACTGAACTACAGAATTCTACAGTCCAAAACCCAGCACCATATAAACTAGTGCACCTAACAATATGTCTATGGAATGGCCTCCCCCTACTATGTACAGCCCAGTCATTGCTTAGCCATTCTTGCTGAGTGGTTGGCCACACTACCACTGACTAATCTTAATATCTGTTTTAGCCGTATTATGTAGTTCATTTTAGCACTGTCTCACTTAATTAGATTTGTAACAACTGTCCATTACAAGCCACTCCCAGTCATTCTCAGCATTGACTTAGCATACTCGGCCAAACCCCTCGAGGAGATGTAGTCATATTCATCATATAATGTCTATTTCAGTAATTCAGATTGGCTTTCCCCGTTGATAGGTAGTGGCTATTTAAAATATTACCTAGAGACAAATAACCCAACAAATATAAACGTTTAATGAATTTTATTTTAGTTGTATTGTATTAGCAAATATTGGCCATGGCTAGTGATATATTAATATTATATTATTTAAACGAATGTGAATATTAATAGTATAAGTGATCATTTGCTCCGTTACCGGCAGCAATATTTATGCTATAATACGCATTATTAGTCCATCTGTTCGTTTTCACTAGTATATGTTGACTCTTCTGAATATGTCCAGTTCCTTCTAAATATTTCTTAACCACTTCGAGTTTATACACAAAGACTATATCATATGTATAAGAGTCAGTATTGTCTGTATGACATCTTTCAGATGGACTATCACTCAGCCATGACATCTAGCGGACCTACTTCTTTGTCCTCGTAGCTCAAAATATATAACACACCGAAAGCAAGGGGTATCTATATTGTGGTGGGAGGGGAGGGCTTTTGAATGCATTTAAAGGTAGATAAAGGGCATTAAATTAACATTTATAAAAACAGTTAAAATGGCTACCTTATTCAATGTATGTGGAATCGATAAAAGATTGCACAAGCATGGTGCCTTCGCTTAAAAAGTTTGGGAGTCTGAAAATAGTTATACATACGCATAGAAATTGTTATTTGGTCGTAGGTAAAAGGTTCAATCTTAATTTGATTAAACCAAGTATTATACTATAAATAGTTCCACAAATATATTTACTGAAAATGCCATACAATTCGTCATTGTGTTCATGCATATGTGTTCTATAGTTGTACCAAATAGTTGGTATCATTCTGAAGAACAGATACATAGTCAATAAAATGTCTCTTCAAATGTTTAACCCTTTCAACCCCAAGTAACTGACATGGACTGGTCCATGATATTTTTAGACCAATAAATTAATAACAAAATTACATTTGGATCAGTTCATTTATCAAAATGGGTAATTTTATCTAAAAATAGTAATAATTATTACTGGCAAAAAAGTGCAGATCCTGATGAGACGGCTCGTCACGAGCCGGCTCATCTGGATCTACACTTTTCATAAGCCTATTTAGAGGCCTGTGGGGTTGAAAGGGTTAACCATGCCGTGTGTGGTTTGCTCTGATCAGGTTTAATACGACTGCGTGATCTGCAATATTGATGCCTAATATTTACTTATTTCATTTTCATCGTCGCACTTCGTCTGCTAATAATTTGTTAGAATATTCCTCGAATTGCCTTTGGGCAGTGATGGGCATAGGTCATGCATCATACATCATCCTCATATTTCGATCTATTCTAAGTAGTCAAACGCTATAATTTAGCCATTCGTCATTCAATGACATCTGCGCCATTGATAACCATGCTGTCGCATTTGACCAGACAAAACAAGCACTTGATACTCATTGTGTAGACTATCACGAGATAGGTCGTACGTTGCGAGCATTTCATACAGAATGTAAAAAGTTATTCTCAGGGGGTGATGAGGTAGAATAAATTTCTTTCACGAAGCTGTATCTAATTGAGCAGACATATACGGAGTAGTTATATGTCATACTTCAAACTAATCCGGCATTAGACGCTTTGGGATATCATACGTACATGTATGCACATCTCCTTGTATTTGTATGTCATTACAGTAATGGTATACGTGTTGTTAATTAGAGAAATAACTTCACGTTTATGAACAGAACTCTTTATATGTATACATATTACACATGTGTACGGTATGGTGTAATGGTAGAGTGTTACGGTGTAGCCTTGTGGTCGGGTGTAGTGATAGGGTTTACGGTGTAGCCGTGTGATCGGGTGTAGTGATAGGGTGTTACGGTGTAGCCGTGTGATCGAGTGTAGTGATAGGGTGTTACGGTGTAGCCGTGTGATCGGGTGTAGTGATAGGGTGTTACGGTGTAGCCGTGTGATCGGGTGTAGTGATAGGGTGTTACGGTGTAGCCGTGTGATCGGGTGTAGTGATAGGGTGTTACGGTGTAGCCGTGTGATCGGGTGTAGTGATAGGGTTTACGGTGTAGCCGTGTGATCGGGTGTAGTGATAGGGTGTTACGGTGTAGCCGTGTGATCGGGTGTAGTGGTGATAGGGTGTTACGGTGTAGCCGTGTGATCGGGTTACGGTATAGCATTGTGATCGGGTGTTACGGTATAGCCTTGTGATCGGGTGTTACGGTGTAGCTGTGTGATCGGGTGTAATGATATGGTGTTACGGTGTAGCCTTGTGATCGGGTGTTACGGTGTAGCCGTGTGATCGGGTGTTACGGTGTAGCCGTGTGATCGGGTGTTACGGTGTAGCCGTGTGATCGGGTGTTACGGTGTAGCCGTGTGATCGGGTGTTACGGTGTAGCCGTGTGATCGGGTGTTACGGTATAGCCTTGTGATCGGGTGTTACGGTGTAGCCGTGTGATCTGGTGTAGTGATCGGGTGTTACGGTGTAGCCTTGTGATCGGGTGTTACGGTGTAGCCGTGTGATCGGGTGTAGTGATAGGGTGTTACGGTGTAGCCGTGTGATCGGGTGTAATGATAGGGTGGTACGGTGTAGCCTTGTAATCGGGTGTAGTGATAGGGTGGTACGGTATAGCCTTGTGATCGGGTGTTACGGTATAGCCGTGTGATCGGGTGTAATGATAGAGTGGTACGGTATAGCTTTGTGATTGGGTGTAGTGATAGGGTGGTACGGTATATCCTTGTGATCGGGTGTAGTGATAGGGTGGTACGGTGTAGCCGTGTGATCGGGTGTAGTGATAGGGTGGTAAGGTATATCCTTGTGATCTGGTGTAGTGATATATTGGTAGGGTATAGCCGTGTGATCTGGTGTAGTGATAGGGTGGTAAGGTATAGCCGTGTGATCTGGTGTAGTGATATGGTGGTACGGTACAGTATTGTGATCTGGTGTAGTGATAGGGTGGTAGGGTATAGCCGTGTGATCGGGTGTTACGGTGTAGCCGTGTGATCGGGTGTAGTGATAGGGTGTTACGGTATAGCCGTGTGATCGGGTGTAATGATAGGGTGGTATGGTATAGCCTTGTGATCGGGTGTTACGGTATAGCCGTGTGATCGGGTGTAATGATAGAGTGGTACGGTATAGCCTTGTGATTGGGTGTAGTGATAGGGTGGTACGGTATAATCTTGTGATTGGGTGTAGTGATAGGGTGGTATGGTATAGCCCTGTGATTGGGTGTAGTGATAGGGTGGTACGGTATAATCTTGTGATTGGGTGTAGTGATAGGGTGGTACGGTGTAGCCTTGTGATTGGGTGTAGTGATATGGTGGTACGATGTAGCCGTGTGATCGGGTGTAGTGGTAGGGTGGTAAGGTGTAGCCGTGTGATCGGGTGTAGTGATAGGGTGGTACGGTGTAGCCGTGTGATCGGGTGTAGTGGTAGGGTGGTACGGTGTAGCCGTGTGATTGGGTGTAGTGGTAGGGTGGTAAGGTGTAGCCGTGTGATCGGGTGGTACGGTGTAGCCGTGTGATTGGGTGTAGTGATAGGGTGGTACAGTATATCCTTGTGATCGGGTGTAGATATAGGGTGGTACGGTGTAGCCGTGTGATCGGGTGTAGTGATAGGGTGGTAAGGTATATCCTTGTGATCTGGTGTAGTGATATATTGGTAGGGTATAGCCGTGTGATCTGGTGTAGTGATAGGGTGGTAAGGTATAGCCTTGTGATCTGGTGTAGTGATATGGTGGTAGGGTATAGCCGTGTGATCGGGTGTAGTGATATGGTGGTACGGTACAGTCTTGTGATCTGGTGTAGTGATAGGGTGGTAGGGTATAGCCGTGTGATCGGGTGTAGTGATATGGTGGTACGGTACAGTCTTGTGATCTGGTGTAGTGATAGGGTGGTAGGGTATAGCCGTGTGATCTGGTGTAGTGATATGGTGGTACGGTACAGTCTTGTGATCTGGTGTAGTGATAGGGTGGTAGGGTATAGCCGTGTGATCTGGTGTAGTGATAGGGTGGTACGGTACAGCCTTGTGATCTGGTGTAGTGATAGGGTGGTATGGTATAGCCTTGTGATCTGGTGTAGTGATAGGGTGGTACGGTACAGTCTTGTGATCTGGTGTAGTGATAGGGTGGTACGGTATAGCCCTGTGATTGGGTGTAGTGATAGGGCTGTACGGTACAGCCTTGTGATCTGGTGTAGTGATAGGGTGGTAGGGTATAGCCTTGTGATCTGGTGTAGTGATAGGGGTGTACGGTACAGCCTTGTGATCTGGTGTAGTGATAGGGTGGTACGGTACAGTCTTGTGATATGGTGTAGTGATAGGGTGGTACGGTACAGTCTTGTGATCTGGTGAAGTGATAGGGTGGTACGGTGTAGCCTTGTGATCCGGTATTACTTTCCTCTTGATCAAATATATATTGCATCTGTAAATATCTTAGAAGAAGAACTTATGTAATCCAAGGCCAAACAAATGTTACATAAGGGGTATCATATTACCTACTGTGTTCACATTTGAATTATTCCTAAATACATTTTCATCAGCCCTTCGCCAGACGCCACCCAAAATAATACAACTATCGGCATACATGTCAATCTTGAAAACAATACCTTTTTAGAATGTGTACAGCCTCTTAATTGTCCCTGTTTCAATGCTCCGAAAAAGATGGCTGCTATTTCTAAATTTAGCTATGAATGCCATATAAAAAATCGTCCAGCGATGGCTGACCCAAAATTTGTATCTACGTTAAATTATATTTCCATCCTAGCTGCTACACGACGTGGGCTCTAATGGTGAACGTCACAGTTTACTTGGTGAACGTCACAGTTTACTTGGTGAACGTCACAGTTTACTTGGTGAACGTCACAGTTTACTTGGTGAACGTCACAGTTTACTTGGTGAACGTCACAGTTTACTTGGTGAACGTCACAGTTTACTTGGTGAACGTCACAGTTATTGGTGAACGTCACAGTTATTGGTGAACGTCACAGTTATTGGTGAACGTCACAGTTATTGGTGAACGTCACAGTTTACTTGGCCTAGTATTATTCAAGTACTTGCAAGTTCGCAAAATAGCGTCCTTGATTGGAGCAATTCTACAAGGCGTATTTACAGATAAACTAACCCGTGTTTTATTTACAATAAAGACCTAGTAAATTCCATTGATCGATTGATTTTTGTCATGTAATCCTGCCTGCTGTCTGTATTTATATTTATATCGGATTGCGTAAATTGTTAGGCACTTGGTCAGTATAAATTCGATTTCCAATTAGTGATGGGGAGTAATAGGCGAAAGTAGATCTCATTTACAATTTGCTCCGACAAACTTTCCATCATAATTGTGTTTGATTAAAGCTTAGAGCGTCTTAATGTGTTTACTTAGAATGTACCGCGCATCGACATAGCATCGCTTTGACTTATTAATGTGCCGCACATGGATATAGTCTTAGGTTTTACTTAGAACGTGCCGTGACAATCACGTCAGCATTACCGATGTTTTCAAAACTTGTAGCCCAATCCATTTGCACTTTGAAAATGTCATGTATATGTACATGTATGTGTATATGGATATTATCAGGTTTTATGTATGTTATTAATGTGACAGTAATGTTGTTGTAAATTGTAGTCATCATTATGGAAAAAGTTGCAATAAATTATTAATTACCGACGTTCTGACTGTGCTCGAACAAACAACCCCTCGGTTACGTGGCGGGGCAGTCACGTTACCATTACCGACGTTCTGACTGTGCTCGAACAAACAACCCCTCGGTTACGAGGCGGGCAGTCACGGTACCATTACCGACGTTCTGACTGTGCTCGAACAAACAACCCCTCGGTTACGGGGGGGTGGAGGCGGGCAGTCACGGTACCATTACCGACGTTCTGACTGTGCTCGAACAAACAACCCCTCGGTTACGTGGCGGGCAGTCACGGTACCATTACCGACGTTCTGACTGTGCTCGAACAAACAACCCCTCGGCTACGTGGCGGGCAGTCACGGTACCATTACCGACGTTCTGACTGTGCTCGAACAAACAACCCCTCGGCTACGTGGCGGACAGTTACACCGTGTCTATTACACCACGGATGCTTCAGTTTCAGAGGCGGTAGGTTGCCTTTACGGTAGATTTCGTGGAGATGATATCGCCAATATTGATGTACAAATGTATCAGAAATTAAGCCGTGGTATGACCATTATTGCGACAAACGTGTCACATTATATAGAAGAAATTGATGTTTATGGAGACTGTTTTATTTCTTGTTTGACACTGACAAACATCTTTTAGGAGTTTCTAGCTGCAAACATTCTAGACTTTTAATGTGAATGCATAATAAATAGGTCTTATTTTCGCTGTCTGGTTTGAAACCATCTTGTGAATATGTCAAAGCACACGATTTTCTCAAAACCAAACTCAGGTTATAAATAGAATTGTAGACTATTATATATACGAAAACAGAACTGTTCACTTTTATTTTAGACTAGTTGTCTACGTACACATATAGCATAGTTTTCGACTCTGAATAATAAAACGTATGACGTAATATCAATGTGACTTATGTTCATTGTTGTATGATAAACTGCTGTTAGCAAGTGCGTTGTGTGTGTTTTACGTTATTTATCGTCGCTACCGGTTGCCCATATGCGCGATGTCTCCTTAAGAGATTAGTCATTTTAGACTACTGGAGGATAGTGCAATGACACAGATAGAGACCCATTCCAGAATCTCCTCTGGTTCTTTTACGTGCACGGTGTACAGCACCGACACGATACATCGTTTTAAAGTCCCATGTGATGATTTATTAGGGTCAGACGAGATGGTCGAACCTATGATTACATTTCGGGATAAATCGGACTTTATCTGCCAAGGGAGGTAACAGAAAAGCCAGCGATGTGCGATCTACATATTCAGTAGGATTTTCCGAAAATGGTTAGAAGTGAAATGTGTTAATTATAGGATATACACCATGCTATCGTTTAGGATAATTTAATTGAAAGTAGTCATAAAATATGTATACATGTAGTTGTAGACATGTAGTTCATACATTTAGGCTATGCACATTTATTTTAGCTCGAGTGCGAAACAAGTTCTTACAGCTTATATAAATCACTCTCGAGACCTCATTACTGATGGAATCCATCGCCACGAGGGAGAGAGAAGAGACAGCGTGGAATTTAAATGTCTTGCCTAAGGGCACAACCGTAACTCGAACTCTGGGTATTTCGCACCTGAAGCAACGAATAACATACACAATGTTTATTGAACTAGTTCGTGCCTGTGTCTAATTTATGATAAAACTATGTACAGTAATCGGAAATTATAATCAGTACAAATATAGAATATGTTTCCAAGAACATACAAATTATTACTATGTCAACGTATATTTACAACGTTTATTTATTCCTTGAACTAGTTCGTGCCTGTGTCTAATTTATGATAAAACTATGTACAGTAATCGGAAATTATAATCAGTACAAATATAGAATATGTTTCCAAGAACATACAAATTATTACTATGTCAACGTATATTTACAACGTTTATTTATTCCTTGAACTAGTTCGTGCCTGTGTCTAATTTATGATAAAACTATGTACAGTAATCGGAAATTATAATCAGTACAAATATAGAATATGTTTCCAAGAACATACAAATTATTACTATGTCAACGTATATTTACAACGTTTATTTATTCCTTGAACTAGTTCGTGCCTGTGGCTAATTTATGATAACAACTATGCACAGTAATCGGAAATTATAATCAGTACAAATATAGAATATTTTTCCAAGAACATTTAAATATATTCTCGTTCGCTAATAAAAAGTCGATCACAGTAAATAGAAACGTCTCCATTTGACCATTTATCAGTTAGAATATGATTTGGCAGATAGATGGTCAATCAATAGTTTCGCGAGACAAGGAACAATTTTACTAGTCTTATTCATTTTGAATGGCGACTTTGCGTGCAAAATTGTCTTGACAACTAGCACAAATCCTGGCTTAATACCTAGGCCTGTGATTCCCAGCGTCATAAAAATGCAAATATACGGTCTTATTATCGGGAAACGTCTGCAATGACGTCCATACCATAGTTTCTTGTTGACTTATAACTCACTTGTATATATGAAAATACACAACGACCTACACACGACCATTTTCATAAAGTTTGATTTTTCATAAATATGAATGAGTTAGTATGAGATATACTTATATATCATTCAATTATTTGCCTTCAAATTATCATTTTCAAAGTTCATACGTACACGCTTCTCCGAAACTACTCCATTATAAACCATGTTTTCACTTTTTCACAATACATGTACATGTATTTTACCTGTATATACTATAAGCATCAGCTGATGTCGTAATGCAATAAATGTTGTTGTTGTTGTCGTTGCTGTTGTTGTTGTCGTCGTTGTCGTTGTTGTTGTTATTGTATATGCTATGCTTCCATACACATATAATACTGTATCAAACAGCATAGCAGGAGAAAAACTGATATATTTTGAAAACTGATTTAACTCTTTCACCGCCAATGTCGCATAAAAGCGACTTTGTAAAATAAGTAGAGAACCCGATCGGACAGAACAGAACATGCCGTCTGATCAGGCTATATGCTGATTGCTCTTCAGACAGTGGAGCTGAAGCACCTGTCCGAATAGCAAACAACATAGATCCTGATCAGACGCGGCGCTACGCCGCGGCTGATCTGGATCTATGTTGTTTGCACATGCTCTGAATTTATTCGGCGCTGAAAGTGTTAAAGTTGCCCGTATGCACCACTTCTACTGGATCGTTCTTTATTTAGTTTAGTTTATGCAAATTTATTTATCTCAATTGCGGATACAACTTATATTAATCACTATCGAGACCTCATTCCTAATGGAATCCATCGCCACGAGGGAGAGAGAATGGGCATGTGGAATTTAAATGCCTTGCCTAATGGCACACTCGTAATAGCTCTAGCTGGGCGCGATCTCCGGGCAATTCCCACATGAAACGAACGCGCTACTACAGCGCTATCATGACTTCCACGACAGCGTTTCAATATTAAAGGAATTAATCGCGGTTTAATAGTTTCCATCTAGATATGATCTACATTGGGTGTGATTAAATGTATGGTGGTCGATGGCATTGCAACTGTTGACGGTTGAGCAACGGTAAATGTCTTGCATTCAAACGCATTACTATTTTCTTAAAACAAGTGACATGCCAAGCGCGAAGCGAGGCCTAAATGTGGATTACGCACCATCCTATGGGGTCCGGGGGCATGCCCCACCTGGAGATTTTTTTCTCGCTATATGGTCTCGGGTGACTTTTGCCTACTATGAACATCAGCTATAATAAATATTTGTTGGCATTTCGTTCATGTCTGCTTTCTAGTGAATGAGCAATGTCAGTGCCCCTACCCCATTTCAGGAATCGTACGCACGCTACGCGCCTGCATGCTCCTCAATATCAATACAATGTATATTTCTTTCATTCTTGTTGTGGAACTTCTCCGTTTCATTTATTTAGCAATATTTACGTTACGCAATGCAGATACAAACATATAAACATAATACTAGTAGTGTATGCAAACATTGTACAACTCTACAGTTGTATATATACGTGCAAATATACTTCTTAATAAATAAGATTAAAACGTGACATAGTCTAATATGTTGGCAAATTAATTTAGATTATATAGCTTATTGCAGCCATATATGTTTCCAAATACAGACGGAGATGTAGTCCAGTGGTAACACGCTGGACTGGTAATCCTGGGATCGCAGGTTCGATCCCCCGTCTGACCCTAATAAAATTAACAGTCTTTCAGATGGGACGTTAAACCGAGGTCTCGTGTCGGTGCTTTACACCGTGCACGTAAAAGAACCAGAGGAGACTCTGGAATGGGTCTCTGTCTGTAACATTGCACTATCCTCCAAAAATCTGAAATAACTAATATCTTCAGGAGGCGTCGCACATATGGGCAACCGGTAGCGACGATAAATAAACGTAAAACAGACACAGGTTTCCAACGATTGGATTGCACCTTGCCTTATTCGCTCCATTCCAGGAAATCAGTACAAAATACTAATTTACATTGCTTTTCAATTTACGTCATAATTCCTGCCATAACCGGACATACTACACACATTATTGAGCGGAGAGGGCTGCGTGGCGGAGTGGTTAAACTCGTTGACTTCGGATCACTTGACTCTTACCGTTGTAGGTTCGAATCCCACTGAGGTTGTCGAATTATTGCGTTGGGTCGATGGTTCTACCAGTGTGCCAGCCCGTGTCTGCAATACTAACGCGTATTTATTCTTCGAAACTGAAACTCTGGACATATTTCCTGGAATTTCATTAGAATTGTGTTGCTACGACACAATTCTAATGAAATGCCATGACCTATTTTACTGTTGTTTCCACCAGTAGCGTGCAAAGAGATAAAAAGAAAAGAAGTGTGTGTTTTACGTTTATTTATCGTCGCTACCGGCTGCCCATATGAGCGACGCCTCCTGAAGATATTAGTCATTTTAGATTTTGGAGGATAGTGCAATGATACAGACAGAGACCCATTTCAGAGTCTCCTCTGGTTCTTTTACGTGCACGGTGTAAAGCACCGACACGAGACCTCGGTTTAACGACCCATCTGAAAGACTGTTAATTGTATTAGGGTCAGACGGGGGATTGAACCTGCGATCCCTAGATTACCAGTCCAGCGTGTTACCACTGGACTACAGATCCGTCTGTAAAAAAGAAAAGAAGTAGAAAGGGCACTGTGTAATACCACTGCTATCTCAAGCAGTCATTGGCTGAAATGTTTCGTTTCTCTATGAAACACTACCGAGGTTCCAACTATTGTAGCATTAACCGACTACAGATTTCTTAGAATAAGTTAGAAATATGATATTGAAATAAAACAGACCATGCCATTCGGAGTCAATAATTATATTACTACATCCGTTCCCGACGTAATAAGCACTCCCCAAGGCAAATACGTATATCAGCGATAATTTGCTAGGTCTAAGGCCGTTTTCTGTTTGGCTGGCCTTATATTAAACAATACCAATAGCAAACCAAACCAAACCAAACCAAACCAAACCACCACGATCTAGACAACGTCCAGTAGAAGCATATACATATTTAATACACCATCGTGACGTCATACTTTTGTACTTTCAGTCCATTATTATTAATATTGGACTGGTGTGAAAAGACCAGAGTATTATATTAAAAATACTAAGCGTATATGCAGGAAATTACCAATTTGTATTAGTAGGATCTTGTAATATAAGTGTGTATTGCATACGTTACTATAAATAGTAACAACTTTAATGATAGAAAAGCAAAATATCTGGTCGACGCGGGCAATATAGTTCGATTTTCGGCTCTGCCGGGCCACTATTCGATATTGGCCCGGCACGCGCCGAGAACGAAGCACGAGCACGTGTCACAGGTAGCAACAACATAGTAACTACATTGTGTAAACATGGCCGCCGAAGCAACACTTGTTTCCCACCCAATAATTAACTAGAGGTGGACTGGTTAGAAACCCAGGTAAGCATTGCGTGTTATAATATAAATATACACTGGGCACGTTAAAGAACCAGGGAGTTTATTCGAAAATAGCTAAAAAAAGGTATCGTACCCGTACAACCTCTATCACACACTTGTTTCTTAGACAGATATCTGCGCCTGTCCGATAATATATTTACACTAGCACTACTGTCCAATCGGGCAAACTGCTGACAAGGTTTTTCGCATATTACGCATTTATTTCGTGATGCACATATTAAACTATTAAGATGTTCCTGTTACCAGACCTTGCGCGCCTTAAAACGATGTATAACTTTTATTTGTGCATCACGAAATAAATGCGTAATTTGCGAAAAACCTTGTCACCGATTTGCCCGATCAGACAGTAAAAACATGTATACATATTACAATGGTGCCTCGACGCAGACGGAGAAACTATCTGAACATGTGCATAGGCCTACATTACAACAGGTTGTATCACAAAAATAATGTTTTGAAACGGAATGCATTATATACAGCTCCTTAAAATATAGCGGTGGGCCATTTATGGATATTGGCGCACCTGTCCGATATTGGCCCTGGGGCCGTTAAAGTATGCAATAAAGAAGTTATTAAACGGCTGCGGTGGGCCATTTGTGGATATTGGCGCACCATATGGAGATATTGGCCCGAGGGCCCACCGCAGCCGTTTAATAACCTCTAAGTGTTTTACATATTGGATCGTTTTCGGCTTATATCCTATACATAGCATACAAGAAGACACTGTTCGTGACCCTAATATTTTGTTTTATTGCCAACGTTTGGCAGTTTTGTGAAAAGACACTAATACTAAGCATTTCATCAGAAACTGGCAGACGAATGAGAATCATAAAAAGAATAGACTGTTCGCCATTAACCACTGATACTGCAAACGAACAGCCATCCAGAATTGCGGACAATGATATCCTTAAAACTTATATGTTAAGAATTCCAGTATATTTCTATGTGACTTTACTTGCCTGTTGCATGAATGTGACGAATCGCATCCTATTACTTGAGTGTGTGTTTTACGTTTATATATCGTCGCTACCGGTTGCCCATATGAGCGACGCCTCCTGAAGAGATTAGTAATTTTAGATTGTTAGAGGATAGTGCAATGAGACAGACAGAGACCCATTCCAGAGTCTCCTCTTCTCTCTCCCATCGTGGCGATGGATTCCATCAGGAATGAGGTCTCGAGAGTGATTGATTAATATAAGTTGTAAGAACTTGTTTCGTAATCGAGCTATGAAATTGGTATAAACTAAACTTGATTATTGAACATTGGAAATCAGTTAGACACGCTGTCATCACATCCGCTCTTAATAAATCGATATGTAGCACATTCTAAGAACACGCATGTTGGAGCTTACATATGGCACAACCGGAAGTGACGAGAACCACAGTGAACCATAGTGATCATAACGACTTAATACCTTGCCGATGATCGAACCCGGATGATGATGATTCAGTTTATTTACCCTCGCCGCCGGTGAACCATATGGGCGAGCAATCGAACCCGGGTTTGCATTGATGAGAAGCGAGCACGCTAACCACTGCGCTAATCGGACAGCCACAATTACTACATTGCATGCTTCGTGTAATATATTATCATCATGACACATTGCCGGTAGTACCGACGTGTAGCTGTATTTAAAGTCGCCTCCGCCGAGGCATGTGGGCGACTTCTTGGTGCAGAGTCGATGTCTATTTCGGAATATTAACATGTTTGCAATGGTCATGCTATATCTGTACTGCATACGTCCATGTGGTTGTTGTCATGCTTGCGGCGCAATGTTTAACTGTACATTGTCCTCTGATGACGTCGCCTGTCTCTTAGAGTATTTAGTACATTACTACGACGTGCGGAGGAACCAGTTACCATAGTTCCCCTACCAATCTGTAATGACGTCCACAGATGCCATGGGAACCGTCTGTCCACCAGAAAGGGATATGTTTCCTTCAAGACACAGCTCGTCCAGACACTGCGCGTGAAGCCAACTAAAACGAACAGCGGTGTGCGTCATGCCCTTATACCATTAATGTTTTGTTCTACTCTATGACCAGTATTTTCATTTTTCGTATAGGTTATCAAAGCATGGGCAACAGGACGGTTACGGGGGACACGGCCGTTACCACAGCGACCCGATTCCTTTCTCGAGCGCGTTGCCATGGGAGGTGCAAATGAGTCGCGGTCACATACCCCTGAACGACGAACTCGAAAATTATCTGATATAAAGTAAGTATGAAATTATAAACGGTGTTCCGAGAAAAACTGTGACACAAGTTAACATCAAATTGCGTCTATGTTATACTTTTACGTCCAATTCGTGAATTAATCTATTTCGTCTTTGTGTGTTTTACGTTTATTTATCGTCGCTACCGGTTGCCCATATGAACGACGCCTTCTGAAGAGATTAGTCAGTTTAGAGTTTTGGAGGATAGTGCAATGATATTGAAAGAGACCCATTCCAGATGCTCATCTGGTTCTGTTATGTGCACGGTGTAAAGCACCGACACGAAACCTCGGTTTAAAGTCCCCATCTGAAAGACTGTTACTTTTATTAGAGTCAGACGAGGGATCGAACCTGCGATCCATGGATTACCAGTCCAGCGTGTTAACCACTGGACTACAGATCCGTCTATTTCGTCAGTGTACGATTCGCCATATAAAGCCTCCTGACTGATCAAAGTAAATGCATGCATACACTGCCGATTACCTATACTTGGCCCATGTTGATCAATAGTGATGATTTAATTAGCAAGAAGAAACAGCACGCCAAATTAAATACAGCCATGATTGGAAGACGAATCTGCCCGGATTTACTCCAATGTGGATATGTCGTCGGATACTGTGTGTCTTACCCGTCATGATCGATATTGGTGATTTTATTAAACACGAGAAGAGACAAATTATATTTAAAAAAACAAACAATTGAAACCTTAATCGGGAAAATAATTTTATTAAATATTTCTTCAGCCAAAAAGTCGATGGTTCACATCTAACTGACAAACTCTGCAAATATTCTCGTAATGTGTGTTTGACGTTTATTTATCGTCGCTACCGGTTGCCCATATGAGCGACGCCTCCTGAAGAGATTAGTAATATCAGATGTTTGGAGTATAGTGCAATGATACAGAGAGAGACCCATTCCAGGGTCTCCTCTGGTTCTTTTACGTGCATAGTGTATAGCACAGACAAGAGCCCTCGGTTTAAAGTCCCATCTGAAAGACTGTTAATTTTATTAGCGTCAGACGGGGGACGGGGGCGGGGGGCGGGGGGCGGGGGGCGGGGGGCGGGGGGGCGGGGGACGGGGGGTCATCATGAACACTGTGAAGCCCAATGTAAAGCAAATTCTTTGTGAGAATATATGGAGACCCCTTGCGTTTATGACAAAACACAGGAACCTGGGGAGCTAACTTATTTATAGATCGACAAACTGAAATGGTTTAAAATACTCTGATCTAGCCATAGTTTAGGTTCGCGAGGTAGATTGGAGAAACTGTAGTAATGGTGCTTGTATTTGGCAACCTAAAAATAACAAATCAGCTCAACCAAGAGAACAAGTTCCTTCAAACGAGAAACTGCGGTATTGAACGAGAAACAGCGGTATTGAACGAGAAACAGCGGTATTGAACGAGAAACAGCGGTATTGAACGAGAAACAGCGGTATTGAACGAGAAACAGCGGTATTGAACACATGTTGAATACTCCCTAAAAGTAGGTCCTCTTAAGTGGTTTCCTCTATTTTTATCGTCCTTTCCTTTGCACATCATGCTATCAATTTACATCCACTTTCTCATCTTATAATTATTAAATTAAGCTGGAGCCGTTACGAGTGTGCCCTTAGGTAAGGCATTTAAATTCCACGTTGCCTCTTCTCTCACCCTCGTGGCGATGGATTCCATCAGGAATGAGGTCTCGAGAGTGATTAATATAAGTTGAAATAACTTGTTTTGCAATCGAGCTAAAATAAATTTGTATAATTATTAAATCGTGACAGTTATCCAACAGTACATGTTGACCCAATTGGTACTTTATCTGTAAAATACTGTTATCAATTAATTAAGACGATTTAGATAAAATCACATTTATAATACCGCCACTATCTGGTTAAGGAATAATAGGAACAACAAAGGGATTCCAACTATAAGGACAGATATGCGATTCGGGATAACTTGGACTTTATCTGCCAAGGGAAGTAATAGCAAAACACGGATTATCTCCCATTGAAGCTGTGTATTATGGTGCATTCGTATATTTAGTACCAGTAAATATAGTCCTTCAGTGGAAACCAGATCGAATTCCATTAACAGATGTCTGGGAATAATAATACTATTACGTGTAAGTAAGTAAGTAAGTAAGTAAGTAAGTAAGTACATTCTATATCCAGGGAATGTAACCCATTTAGCGAGGCATCTTCCAACGGGCCCTCCTAAATATAAAACAGTAGCCTGGGAACAGGCGTCGATATATTTTGCCTGGTCAGTCAAATAAATATAGTTTAACACCGAGACCATTAATTGGGCTGTATTGAGTTTCTGGTAATATCAATGTCATTTTGCCAGAAGCTAATAGGTGAAATATCCACAGACTGGTACCCAGGCTAATAAAACAGGTGCGTAGAACGAATACAGTCGCGTGTACCTTGGGGGAGTTTGTTTTCCAAATCAAGACGGTGGCTAAAAAGTATACAACATTATACACACATTACACACACATCGAACATATGTTGCTAGAACGTGTGGCCCGACCCGTTTGCTTTTCTTGGAATTATCATGTCTTGAATTACATTGTATATATATAATTATGTAAAATGAATCGAGCAATAAAATATGATTACGCTGGAACAGATGCAAAACTGTATATGTTATTAGAACTATTGTGTGTTTTACGTTTATTTATCGTCGCTACCAGTTGCCCATATGAGCGACGCCTCCTGAAGAGATTAGTTATTTTAGATTTTGGAGGATAGTGCATGATACAGACAGAGACCAATTCCAGAATCTCCTCTGGTTCTTTTACGTGCACGGTGTAAAGCACCGACACGAGACCTCGGTTTAACCCATCTGAAAGACTGTTAATTTTATTAGGGTCCGACGGGGGATCGAACCTGCGATCCCTGGATTACCAATCCAGTATTAGAACTAACCGAAATAAGAATCTACATCAATTGATTAGTAACGTTTGACTATCGGGAAGAAGGGCCGTTTTCTAATGTTGGTTATGAGTTGTAGCCCGGTCCTTTTACTCTGACACACACATGTACTGTTTGTACTGTGCATGTGATTATAATGTGTTAGCTAATTTCATATCTTAATCATGACTGTATGTAAAAGTGTAGTGTCTAATTATTACATAAGCAATATAATATGGTTAAACCATATCTAATGTATTATAACGATGCATACATGCACATAGTATGAGTGAATTCAACTTCTTACTTAGAGCATTCGCTTACTTTAACATTTTACATATTTCATCAATAAGCTGTTTCGTATTAAACGACATGAGCGTATTAAACTGTCTTATGCTCAGCCATAAATATATACTCACACGAAAAAGAAAGTGTGCACTTGGTTAGAGGGACAATTATATACTTATATTCACACGTCAAACAATGTTCTGATAATTATCAAATTTCAATTAAAAGTAAAACATCGTGTAGCCAATACAGAACACATCAGAACTTTTATTAAGACTTGTACATGGTACATCGTCAAATACGTACATACAAATATATATGATGTAAATATATACAACAATTTTATCGTGGTCATGTGGCATATAGAATAATGAGAAAATGCATCTAATTATGAGGATGAACAATAATTAGTGCTGATATTGGATTTATGTCATATTATTTAAGAGTGTTATTTTAATGTCAACTGCTTTATTATAGAATAAAGCCAAATTCTATAGGATATTTCTTTTATTAGATTGCAACATTTCAATAAACTTAGGCATATTTGGTCTAACAAAATAATATTTCTTTATGTAAAGTTTTCTCAAATCTGAAATACATTTGTGCACATTTTGATACTAAATTTGCCGATTTATTGCTTCTGTATATAACTACGTGCACACTTTCTTTTTCGTGTGACTATATTTGGTAAGCATTTATAACGTATATTCGAGTATGTCTCGCATGCTATTAATAAGTGCTACTGAATCTCTCCTCAAGTTTTCTTTTCTATCTCCAATCCAATATTATCGTAGCCATTTGTGGTTGTGTAGTTTGAGGATAAGTGCATGTGGTCCTTCTGTTGCACAACCACCATCATATCTTAATATCTATTTAGAAATTAATAACATCTCACATTCCAAAACTATTGAGTTACTCAAAACATGTACACAGGCATTTGATAGTAATTTTGTTGCTAATATAACGTTTATGTTTTGTAAAATGATTCGTAGGAAAGAGGTAACCATATAAGGAGATTGCTTTCTCCTCAATCCTACATGTATGCACATTATATACTAGAGGACATAGAAAACGCACACCTACATTATATACTAGAGGACATAGAAAACGCACACCTACATTATATACTAGAGGACATAGAAAACGCACACCTACATTATATGATTATTATTACATGAAAACGTAATACGAAGGATTCCATCAAAGATATATCACATATTTATTACAAAACACAAACTGAATAACTAAATATATTCCAACATGTTTAAAACTATGTATGTATATAGGTATTGTTTTTTCATGTAAAAACACACTTATCCGAAGTGTGCGTTTTCTAAGTCCTCTAGTATATTTATACTTGACTATGTCTATTCAAAGAAATAAATAATGTTTAAACTAATAAGTGGTACTCGTTTTCTACAGCATTAGTTCTACACTGTGTACATATAATGACGATAACATTATATTCTGTATATCTGTCCTGTAACGAATAGTATTAATAGCAAGGCTGTGGGGAAGGTAGTTGGAAATATGTAAATTGTATTATAAAATGCTCATTCTCGCTAAATCCAAATAGGTTTCATACTTGAATGATGTTTTAAATCTTGCATAATAATCAAGTTTTGACCTATTAGATATTCATCGTCGCCGCGTGGTTAATCAAGGCGATGCAACTTAACATCTAAATGTCTTTCCGTACAGTATACTGTGCCAACTTGTTTGCCGAGATTGTGTTTTCGGTGCTCGAGACAGCTGTCTTCGTAGATCGTGCTAACACATTTAAGGATTAAAGTTCCACGAGCGTGCAAGGGTGCGCTGTTACGCCGCATAGAGCTCCTAACCCATAGAGCTTCTCGAGGAGCTCTATGCGTCGTTAAAGAACCGCATAGAGCTCCTGTCCGATAGAGCTTCAATGCGTCAATATGCCCGATCGTCCCGCATTGAGCTCCTCTGTTGTCAACTACTAAAACATATTAAACTACTGACTATTTGTATGCTCCCCAAAGGGAGAGCATATAGTTGCCACTTTGTCCGTTTGTTCGTCCGTCAGTTCGTTCGTCCGGGTACTTCTTGTCCGGAGCATAACTCGAAAAGCATAGAAGGAAATCAAATGAAACTTGAATCTGTGATGGGGGGCAATGAGATGGAGAGCAGAGCGCAAGAACCATAACTCTCTGTGCTGTCATTGATGAATTATCTCCCTTTTCACTTTATTAAATGCTTGCTGTAGCATAACTCGTAAAGTATTGAATGAACACTAATGAAACTTGAAACGGTGATAGAGGGAAATGAGGCGGTGTATAGAGCGCGAGAACAATAAATCTCTGTGATGTACCTACTGAATTATCTCCCCTGTTCACCTTATTATGTGCTTGCCCGGAGCATAACTCGAAAAGTATTGAAGGTAATAAAACGAAACTTGAAGCAGTGATAGAGGGCAATGAGGCGAAGTACAGAGCGCAAGAACCATAACTCTCTGTGTTGTACTTACTGAATTATGTCCCATTTTCACTTTATTAATGGCTTGTTAGGTTCCTACTGGTCGAAGACCCGGTAATGGGGACTATAGGATTGGTCGATGTCCATCCGTCATTCCGTCCGCCCATCCCATCGTGCCCGGTCCATATCTCCCTAAACATCTTGAAGGATTTTCACGAAACTTGGGTCAAATGTTCACCTCATCGAGATGACGTGCAGAACCCATGTTCCAGCCATGTAGGTTCAAAGTCAAGGTCGCACTTTGAGGTCAAAAGTCAGGTGCCTACATTTCGTGTCCGGTCCATATGATGTAGGTGTGAATAGGTGTTAGGTGTTAATACCTACAACGCGTACGTGCATTTGTATCTACAAGTGCACGTACAAGTCATCTCAATATCTTAATTATCGGAAGTGGGGAGCTCTATGCGTCAGGTTGAAAGACCCATTTTAAAGTTGGTGTGTACCTTCGACCGATAGGGCTCTCGGGAGCTCTATGCGTGTTTGCCTAACGCATAGCGCTTCTTAGGAGCTCTATGCGTTGTGGCCTAACGCATATAGCTAACTGGGAGCACTATGCGTCATGCTACAACGCATAGAGCTCCTCGAGGAGCTCTATGGGTTAGGAGCTCTATGCGGCGTAACAGTGCGCACTAAATACAACAACAAAAATAGCATTTCCTGTGCTTCAGATCTGGAAATCGATTGTAGATTACAAAATATTATATTGTCATTTAAGTGGTATCTAGTTAATTTCGCATGACAAGTCCTCTGGGGGACATCTTATCAAACAATATTGCTCATGTCTGTTGATGTTTTGGAGAGAAAAAATATATACAGAAGAGCACAGTCGTATTGTATGGTAGTTGTTCTCTATGTGTGTATAAACAATTTAGACAATCGTGTACGCAAACTACTTCTATTAGATAACCGAGGCACTGTGTTATTTTTCATTTGAGAAAATTGATATGTGAAGCTTGGCCAAGGAGAAGATTTCGTAAATTTGTATTGACATCTCATTTCAATGGAAAATAAATTGGTTATGGCTGCGTGGTCTCTAGACAGACAGTAGTGATGAATTTTTCTGCCATTCTTGTGACGTACATTTAAAAGCATTGTGGGAATATTTATAGATCCAAAATGATCCTTGCGTGTATAAACCAACCGAATCACACGACGGCAGAAGTAGAATCGTTCCATACGACTTAAGTCTGAGAAATATGTGTGGCGAATAGCATTGTTTCTGTTCCATGCAGCCATTAAAGTGTCATGTTGTATTGTAAATAATATAGACATTTAGTTTTTATGTACCGATATTGCTTAAGTTTAGGCATACCGTCAAACCTGTGTTAGTGTTCACCTCCATTAAGCAGCCAACCTGTATTAAGCAGTCAGCTTCCAGACGCCAGTCTACCGCGAATATGAAACATAAAAATATAAATGAGCTCAAGATGACGCATCCTCCGTGGTCTAGTGATTACGGTCACTGATGGTCACGGGTTCGAGCACCGCTCAGTCCATGTATCGTTATATGAAAAGGTTGACAGTTTCTTACGTATGTTGGTGAACCAAGTACTGTTTAACGGCTGGAGCCTTCCAAAGAAAAGTGTTGTTAGGTAAACTGCCCGTCGCCCATATGGGCAACCGGTAGCGATGATAAATAAACTTAAAACAAGAAAAATCAACGCTTCTTCCGTATGATGAGGTTCAGCGGTTGTCGTGTATACTATGCATATAATATGCATGCGACATGAAACAGACGGGTCTGTATTACAGTGGTAACACGCTGGACTGGTAATCCAGGGATCGCAGGTTCGATCCCCCGTCTGACTAATAAAATTAACAGTATGTCTGATATTTTTTAATATAATTTGTCTCTTCTCGTGTTTAATAAAATCATTAATATCGATCATGGCGGATAAGACACACAGTATCCGACGACATGTCCACATTGGAGTAAATCCGGGCAGATTCGTCTTCCAATCATGGCTGTATTTAATGCAGCGTGCTGTTTCTTCTTGCTAATTAAATCATCACTATTGATCAACATGGGCCAAGTATAGGTAATCGGCAGTGTATGCATGCATTTACTTTGATCAGTCAGGAGGCTTTATATGGCGAATCATACACTGACGAACTTAGATGGATCTGTAATCCAGTGGTTAACACGCTGGACTGGTAATCCAGGAATCGCAGGTTCGACCCCTCGTCTGACTGTAATAAAATTAACTGTCTTTCTGATAGGAACTTTAAACCGAGGTCTCGTGTCGGTGTTTTACACCGTGCAAATAAAAGACCCAGAGGAGACTCTGGAATGGGTCTCTGTCTGTACCATTGCACTATCCTATTCAAATATCTAAAATGACTAATCTCTTCAGGAGGCATCGCTCATGTGGGCAACCGGTAGCGACGATAAATAAAAGTAAAACACACAAAATGCGACATGAAGATACATTCTGCATATAAAACGTATCAGCGGTGGCGTATCTGTTACAGAGAGCTTTAAAGAATCGGTTTCATATTATACAGCCTACGCATTTAGAATAAATACAATAAATAAATACGGATGAAGACAAGATGAGGTGGGGATGATGGGTAATCCCAGGAGAGGCAGGTCGGCGGCTATGTTTGTGTGATACATATGCAATTTAAAGACATTGAGATGTGGTGGAGTGAGCCTATACCCTAAGTGTGGGGAATGGATGGCGCGTATGACTGGCATCAACTTCTAGTCTACTATTTCACCCTGATGCCACATTTGAAATAGTTGGTCAAAAAACGCACTACTAATGCGTGAAGAGTATTCGAGATGGCCAAACCAACGGCTGTCCGATTAGCGCAGTGGTTAGCGGACCGGGAAGTATGTGAGATGGTACGGTGGTCGCCAGATCGGACAAGTGGGTTTTCTCCGGGTACACCTGTTTCCTCCCACACGAATGGCCACATTTACGCTTTCATCCGCGCCAACGAGAGTGATTAATATAAGTTGTTAAAACTTGCTTTGCAATCGTTGTAAAATAAATAAAGTTTAAACTAAACGGTTTTATTGCATTTTGGATCGATGGCTTAGTCATATTCCATCCCGACACAATAGCACACAGTTTGGGTCATATCGTCCAACGGCAGGCAAGAGGTAGCAAGCACGGCATGGTCATCGTTGCCATCCTTCAGTAACGTCTCTTCCCATTAAGTAGAGAAGTTTGAACTGTTGGATTGCTGGGGCATGTTGAACTGAGTGAGGCAATGAATTCCAAATATCATCATATTCCATTACATATTATATGTAGTTTCTACTGTTCAGCTTTAACATTATATATAAAATATATAATTCCAATGTGCAGTTTTATAGTTCTATCTTTTGACTGCATTTGATTTGTATATATGTCGAGGGCCTCATGGTAGATTAACTTTTGTTAAATGAGTTCTCGCGTAAAATAAAATCTTATGATTATTATTAGTTTTGTATCTGATAGTGTTATACCATCTTCATTCTAACCCACTGTAGGGTAGGTCTGGTTTGCTTCTGCTTTGATGCTAGATGCATCTTCGCTCGCTTCTCACTAATGCAACCCGGATTCGATCCTCGGGCCGGGAAGTATGTGAGATGGTACGGTGGTCGCCTGATCGGACAGGTGGGTTTTCTCCGGGTACTCCGGTTTCCTCTGACGACATTTACGCTTTCATCCGCGCCAACGAGATTGATTAATATATGTTGTTGGAACTTGCTTCGTAATCGTTGTAAAATAAATAAAGTTTAAACTTTTAATGACTTGTGGGCTGCCAATTATTTATACAAATTTATTTTAGCTCGATTGCGAAACAAGTTATTACAACTTATATTAATCACTCTCGAGACCTCATTCCTGATGGAATCCATCGCCATGAGGGAGAGAGAAGAGGCCGATATAGCAGATATGTCTACGTCCCCGCGAGGTGTTCGACATTAAAGGAAGATAGAGGCAACGTGGAATTTAAATGCCTTGCCTAAGGGCACAATCGTAACGGCTCCAGTGGGGCTCGAACTCATGGTCATGGTAGTCGTGTCCAGAGTAGAAATGCTCACCAAATTAAGACAATGTGTCTCGAGCATGACCCCGGCACATATAATCCGAAGGTCAATATTACGCTTAGAGGTCAAGGTAGGCATGTTAAGCTTGTCATGGTAGTCGTGTCACAAGCAAGAAGGCTTACATATAAGTATACTATTATCCTAAATGTTTGTTAGGTTATACAAATTTATATTAGCTCGATTGCGAAACAAGTTCTTTTCACCTTATATTAATCACTCTCGAGACCTCATTCCTGATGGAATACATCGTCATGAGGGAGAGAGAAGAGGCAATGTGGAATTTAAATGTCTTGCCTCAGTGCACAATCGGTACGACTCCAGCTGTGCTCGAACTCCGGACCTTTCGCACCCGACGCGAACGCGCATTCACTGCGCTATCACGACTGGGCTGCAATTTCGGGTCTGTCTGACGACCGATGGTATAAATAGTCCGTCTTTGTACGGTCTGGAACGTCTAATATAATGTAATATCACTGTTTGTGTTCCCCATGGCGTCGCCATTGGTCCCCTGTTATTTCTTGTTTACGTTGAAGATATAGCAGAAAATCTACTTAGTGTAACAATACTTTTCGGACAGACGGATCTGGTAATCCAGGGATCGCAGGTTTGATCCCCCGTCTGACCCTAATAAAATTAACAGTCTTTCAGATGGGACTTTAAACCGAGGTCTCGTGTCGGTGCTTTACACCGTGCACGTAAAAGAACCAGAGGAGACTCTGGAATGGGTCTCTGTCTGTATCATTGCACTAGCCTCACAAATCTAAAATGACTAATCTCTTCAGTAGGCGTCGCGCATATTGGCAACCGGTAGCGACGATAAATAAACGTAAAACACATAGGTTCGCGCATGCGCTACACGCCAACTGATAACAGTATTTTGAATGAGGTGTGAAATTAAAAGTATCGTTGTGTTCTTTTATAGCGTCTATGTATTGTAAACAAAAACGAGGGACCTCTGGAATGGGTCTATGTCACTGTGTTCCACTCCATAACATAAATGCATTATTCTATATGTGGACAACCGGTATCGACGATCAATAAACGCGATATGAATCCAACCTTGAACATTGTCGCTTAGCTAGGTGTATAAATTGATGAAAACCCTTGTTTTTTTAGGTACTGGAAGGCATTTGTCGTAGATCCAACCGACACGTTCTACTACCGTTGGTTAATGTTTGTGTCATGCGCAGTGATGTACAATGTACTGTTTATTATATCCCGAAGTGTATTCTGGGAACTGCAGGACAATTATCTCTCTTTATGGCTTACTTTGGATTACCTTAGTGATATCATCTACCTTATGGACATGTTTGTGTCTTCAAGAACAGGTACGTACATACACCCTGTACATGTTTGTGTCTTCACGAATAGGTACGTACATACAATATGGACATGTTTGTGTCTTCAAGAACATGTACGTACATATATTATGTACATGTTTGTGTCTTCAAGAATAGGTACGTACATACAATATGGACATGTTTGTGTCTTCAAGAACATGTACGTACATATATTATGTACATGTTTGTGTCTTCAAGAATAGGTACGTACATACAATATGGACATGTTTGTGTCTTCAAGAACATGTACGTACATATATTATGTACATGTTTGTGTCTTCAAGAATAGGTACGTACATACAATATGGACATGTTTGTGTCTTCAAGAACATGTACGTACATATATTATGTACATGTTTGTGTCTTCAAGAATAGGTACGTACATACAATATGGACATGTTTGTGTCTTCAAGAATAGGTACGTACATACATCATGTACATGTTTGTGTCTTCAAGAATAGGTACGTACATACAATATGTACATGTTTGTGTCTTCAAGCACATGTACGTACATACATCATGTACATGTTTGTGTCTTCAAGAACATGTACGTACATATATCATGGACATGTTTGTGTCTTCAAAAACAGGTACGTACATACAGCATGTACATGTGTGTGCCTTCAAGCACATGTACGTACATATATCATGTACATGTTTGTGTCTTCAAGAAATGTTACCTGCGTACATTATGGACATGTTTGTGTCTTCAAGAACATGTACTTACATACATCATGTACATGTCTGTTTCATGTGTGTACGAGGGCCTGGTAGCAGACAAGGTCAATGTTTTCTGTGTGAGATATGTGTGTTACGAGGTCCTGGTATCAGACAAGGTCTATGTTTTCTGTGTGAGATATGTGTGTTACGAGGTCCTGGTATCAGACAATGTCTATGTTTGCTGTGTGAGATATGTGTTACGAGGTCCTGGCACCAGACACTGTATATGTGTTGTGTGTGAGATATGTCAGCAGACGACTGTATCTTATAGATCCATTACGACGTTTTATGCATGGGCTGTTTGTAGCACTGTTCCACTAACGTTGTTACACGTGTCATTTGGTATCTTATTACAGAGTCGTCTGTTGTATTACAAGTACACATTATATTACTGCCCGTGAACTATGGACTCGTTCTTTGCTTTGTTTTGTTTTTTATGTTTTAAGTTTATTTAACGTCGCTACCGGTTGCCCATTTGAGCGACGGGCAGTTTACCTAACGACACTGTTCCTGGTCAGGTTTCAGCTGTTAACCAGTACTTGGTACACCAACCTCCGTAAGAAACGCCTTACGGATAGGTCTGAGCAGAGCTCGAACCCGTGACCATCAGTGATAGGTTACAGTGGTATACAAGTTAGCGACCTTAACCACTCGGCACTCCTCTCTTGAATTAATATACGTTATTTGCTTGTGAGATGGGATCGTGGGTTCGGGCCTTGGTGTGGTGCGGGGGAACAACAGGTGGAATCGTGTCTTGAATTAATATACGTTATATGCTTGTGAGATGGGATCGTGGGTTCGGATCTTGGCGTGGTGTGGGGGAACAGCAGGTGGAATCGTGTCTTGAATTAATATACGTTATAATTATGCTTGTGAGATGGGATCGTG
Source organism: Archivesica marissinica (assembly GCA_014843695.1). NCBI lineage: Eukaryota > Metazoa > Mollusca > Bivalvia > Venerida > Vesicomyidae > Archivesica > Archivesica marissinica. The sequence goes on from CM026391.1 coordinate 82,548,584, forward strand.
GGTTCGGATCTTGGCGTGGTGTGGGGGAACAGCAGGTGGAATCGTGTCTTGAATTAATATACGTTATATGCTTGTGAGACGGGATCGTGGGTTCGGATCTTGGCGTGGTGTGGGGGAACAGCAGGTGGAATCGTGGGATAGATATATCATCCTATTTTTTTTATTGATTTGTCTTTATTTCTCTCTAATCCTTTGAATCATTTTTTATGTTCATAAACATGTAATTACTGCGTACTCTTTCCAGGAAAGGAACTCTGTTGTTTAGTTTAATCAAACGTCAGCTTGACTTCCTGATGCGGGCCGTTGTCTAATGTTGTTCAAACGTGTGGGCCAAACCATTTGCATTTTCATGCTACGTATTGTATATGTTTGTGCATGACATACTTACTATTGATTTGCTATAAAATATGATTAAACTAATATACGTCGAATTCCGTCGAACCGAACAAAATACTTCGACATAACCGAAGTTTGACTAAACGAAATTCTATATAAAAACGGAGCCAGTTATATGTAAAATGATAGTGTCTGAAACGGGACGTTGATCCGACTTCGAGATAACCAATGCATTCGACATAACCGATTTTGATATTACGGATATAGACTGTATGACTTTAAATTGATAGTTATTATAAAAGTTCAGGTACGTGTAGAACATATTAAAATCTAGAGCTATGAAGCTATTCTAACACGTTCCCTATTAAAATGATTTAGTCAGGTGCGGTGACATATTAGTGTGTGCTTTACGTTTATTTATCGTCGCTACCGGTTTCCCATATGAGCGACGCCTCCTGAAGAGATTATAGTCAGTTTAGATATTTGAAGGATAGTGCAATAATACAGACAGAGACCCATTCCAGGGTCTCCTCTGGTTCATTTACGTGTAAGACGTACAGCACCGACGCGAGACCTCGGTTTAATGTCCCATCTGAAAGACTGTTAATTTTATTAGGGTCAGACGGGGATCGAACCTGCGATCCGTGGATTACCAGTCCAGCGTGTTACCACTGGACCACAGATACGTCTGTAAGGTGACATATTAACATGTCAATTTAGTCTTTTAGACTTCATTCATTACTATCAAACGTAAATGATAGTTATGCATATCCTGAGAGACCTGGGACACCAAGAAAAAGCACACACTATTTTGAAATCGATTTTAATTCAGTTTTGCTAAACATTGCTAAATCTCTCGTGTATTTTCTAATTCGGATAGCAAGAGAAGGTTAATAAAACAGAAAGACGTTGCATGATTTAGGAAAGAAGAGGAGTCGCGTGAGAGCTTAGTTATGCTAATTTGTATAAGTGCTAGAACACTGGCGTATGTTACAGCAACAGCAGTTGGGAGAGGAATATTGAAAATTCTGTATTTGCAATATAGCGAAGCCGATAGAACTGTATTCCATTGAGCTCTCCAATATATTAAGACTATCTTCAAATCGGCTATAAATATTCATTAAATAGCTCTGTTTTCACATGAAATACGTAGTCTGGGACAGCTAGTCTAGGCCAGTGATAAAAACATTTCTTCGTAGGTTTATATTTGACAATCAGGAATAAAGCGTTACTAGGTGTATGGAACCGATGTATGGTCGCATAGACTCCATGGTTTGTCCTTAATGACAAGGGCATGCATCCAATGTATGGTCGCATATACTCCATGGTTTGTCCTTAATGACAGGGGCATACATCCAATGTATGGTCGCATATACTCCATGGTGTGTCCTTAATGCCAAGAGCATGGCTCCAATGTATGGTCGCATAGACACCATGGTTTGTCATTAATGATAAGGGCATGCATCCAATGTATGGTCGCATATACTCCATGGTTTGTCCTTAATACCAAGAGCATGGATCCAATGAATGGTCGCATATACTCCATGGTTTGTTTTTAATGCCAAGAGCATGGCTCCAATGAATGGTCGCATAGACTCCATGGTTTGTTTTTAATGCCAAGAGCATGGCTCCAATGAATGGTCGCATATACTCCATGGTGTGTCTTTAATGACAGGGGCATGCATCCAATGTATGGTCGCATATACTCCATGGTTTGTCCTTAATGACAGGGGCATACATCCAATGAATGGTCGCATAGACTCCATGGTTTATCCTTAATACCAAGAGCATGGATCCAATGAATGGTCGCATATACTCCATGGTTTGTCCTTAATGACAAGGACATGCATCCAATGAATGGTCGCATAGACTCCATGGTTTGTCCTTAATGACAGGGGCATGCATCCAATGTATGGTCGCATATACTCCATGGTTTGTCCTGAATGACAGGGGCATGCATCCAATGAATGGGCGCATAGACTCCATGGTTTGTCCTTAATGCCAAGAGCATGGATCCAATGAATGGTCGCATATACTCCATGGTTTGTCCTTAATGCCAAGAGCATGGCCCCAATGAATGGGCGCATAGACTACACGGTTTGTCCTTAATACCAAGAGCATGGATCCAATGAATGGTCGCATATACTCCATGGTCTGTCCTTAATGCCAAGAGCATGGATCCAATGAATGGTCTCATATACTCCATGGTTTGTCCTTAATGCCAAGAGCATGGCCCCAATGAATAGGCGCATAGACTATACGGTTTGTCCTTAATACCAAGAGCATGGATCCAATGAATGGTCGCATATACTCCATGGTTTGTTTTTAATGCCAAGAGCATGGCTCCAATGAATGGTCGCATAGACTCCATGGTTTGTTTTTAATGCCAAGTGCATGGCTCCAATGAATGGTCGCATAGACTATACGGTTTGGCCTTAATGACAGGGACATGCATCCAATGTATGGTCGCATAGACTACATGGTTTGTCCTTAATGCCAAGAGCATGGATCCAATAATGGTCGCATAGACTCCATGGTTTGTCCTTAATGACAGGGACGGCAGGCATCCAATGTATGGTCGCATAGACTCCACGGTGTGTCCTTAATGCCAAGAGCATGGATCCAATGAATTGTCGCATAGACTCCATGGTTTGTCCTTAATGCCAAGAGCATGGATCCAATGAATGGTCGCATAGACTCCAAGGTTTGTCCTTAATGACAGGGGCATGCATCCAATGTATGGTCGCATAGACTCCATGGTTTGTCCTTAATGACAGAGGCATGCATCCAATGATTGGTCGCATATACTCCATGGTTTGTCCTTAATGACAGCGGCATGCATCCAATGAATGGTCGCATAGACTCCATGGTGTGTCCTTAATGACAGGGGAATGCATCCAATGAATGGTCGCATAGACTCCATGGTTTGTCCTTAATGCCAAGAGCATGGATCCAATGAATGGTCGCATATACTCCATGGTTTGTCCTTAATGCCAAGAGCATGGATCCAATGTATGGTCGCATATACTCCATGGTTTGTCCTTAATGACAGGGGCATACATCCATTGTATGGTCGCATATACTCCATGGTGTGTCCTTAATGCCAAGAGCATGGCTCCAATGTATGGTCGCATAGATTCCATGGTTTGTCCTTAATGATAAGGGCATGCATCCAATGTATGGTCGCATAGACTCCATGGTTTGTCCTTAATACCAAGAGCATGGATCCAATGAATGGTCGCATATACTCCATGGTTTGTTTTTAATGCCAAGAGCATGGCTCCAATGAATGGTCGCATAGACTCCATGGTTTGTTTTTAATGCCAAGAGCATGGCTCCAATGAATGGTCGCATATACTCCATGGTTTGTCCTTAATGACAAGGGGCATGCATCCAATGTATGGTCGCATATACTCCATGGTTTGTCCTTAATGACAGGGGCATACATCCAATGAATGGTCGCATAGACTCCATGGTTTATCCTTAATACCAAGAGCATGGATCCAATGAATGGTCGCATAGACTCCATGGTTTGTCCTTAATGACAAGGGCATGCATCCAACGAATGGTCGCATAGACTCCATGGTTTATCCTTAATGACAAGGGCATGCATCCAACGAATGGTCGCATAGACTCCATGGTTTATCCTTAATGACAGGGGCATGCATCCAATGAATGGTCGCATAGACTCCATGGTTTGTCCTTAATGACAGGGGCATGCATCCAATGTATGGTCGCATATACTCCATGGTTTGTCCTTAATGACAGCGGCATGCATCCAATGAATGGTCGCATAGACTCCATGGTTTGTCCTTAATGACAGGGGCATGCATCCAATGAATGGTCGCATAGACTCCATGGTTTGTCCTTAGTGCCAAGAGCATGGATCCAATGAATGGTCGCATATACTCCATGGTTTGTCCTTAATGCCAAGAGCATGGATCCAATGAATGGTCGCATATACTCCATGGTTTGTCCTTAATGCCAAGAGCATGGGTCCAATGAATGGTCGCATAGACTACATGGTTTGTCCTTAATGCCAAGAGCATGGATCCAATGAATGGTCGCATAGACTACATGGTTTGTCCTTAATGTCAAGAGCATGGGTCCAATAAATGGTCGCATATACTCCATGGTTTGTCCTTAATGCCAAGAGCATGGATCCAATGAATGATCGCATAGACTCCATGGTGTGTCCTTAATGACAGGGGCATGGGTCCAATGAATGGTCGCATAGACTCCATGGTTTGTCCCTAATGCCAAGAGCATGGAACTGATGTATGGTCGCATAGACTCCATGGTGTGTCCTTAATGACAGGGGCATGGATCCAATGAATGGTCGCATATACTCCATGGTTTGTCCTTAATGCCAAGAGTATGAAACCGATATATGGTCGCATAGACTCCATGGTATGTCCTTAATGACAAGGGCATGCATCCAATGTATGGTCGCATAGACTCCGTGGTTTGTCCTTAATGACAGGGGCATACATCCAATGTATGGTCGCATAGACTCCATGGTATGTCCTTAATGCCAAGAGCATGGATCCAATGATTGGTCACATAGACTCAATGGTTTGTCCTTAATGCCAAGAGCATGGATCCAATGATTGGTCGTATAGACTCCATGGTTTGTCCTTAATGCCAAGAGCATGGATCCAATGAATGGTCACATAGACTCCATGGTTTGTCCTTAATGACATGAGCATGGATCCAATGATTGGTCGCATAGACTCCACGGTGTGTCCTTAATGACAGGAGCATGCATCCAATGTATGGTCGCATAGACTCCATGGTTTGTCCTTAATGACAGCGGCATGCATCCAATGAATGGTCGCATAGACTCCACGGTGTGTCCTTAATGACAGGGGCATGCATACAATGAATGGTCGCATAGACTCCATGGTGTGTCCTTAATGACAGGGGCATTCATCCAATGTATGGTCGCATATACTCCATGGTTTGTCCTTAATGACAGGGGCATACATCCAACGAATGGTCGCATAGACTCCATGGTTTATCCTTAATACCAAGAGCATGGATCCAATGTATGGTCGCATAGACTCCATGGTTTGTCCTTAATCACAGGGGCATACATCCAACGAATGGTCGCATAGACTCCATGGTTTGTCCTTAATGACAGGGGCATGCATCCAATGTATGGTCGCATAGACTCCATGGTTTGTCCTTAATGCCAAGAGCATGGATCCAATGAATGGTCGCATATACTCCATGGTTTGTCCTTAATGCCAAGAGCATGGCCCCAATGAATGGGCGCATAGACTACACGGTTTGTCCTTAATACCAAGAGCATGGATCCAATGAATGGTCGCATATACTCCATGGTTTGTCCTTAATGCCAAGAGCATGGATCCAATGAATGGTCTCATATACTCCATGGTTTGTCCTTAATGCCAAGAGCATGGCCCCAATGAATAGGCGCATAGACTATACGGTTTGTCCTTAATACCAAGAGCATGGATCCAATGAATGGTCGCATATACTCCATGGTTTGTTTTTAATGCCAAGAGCATGGCTCCAATGAATGGTCGCATAGACTCCATGGTTTGTCCTTAATGACAGGGGCGGCATGCATCCAATGTATGGTCGCATAGACTCCACGGTGTGTCCTTAATGCCAAGAGCATGGATTCAATGAATGGTCGCATAGACTCCATGGTTTGTCCTTAATGCCAAGAGCATGGATCCAATGAATGGTCGCATAGACTCCAAGGTTTGTCCTTAATGACAGGGGCATGCATCCACTGTATGGTCGCATAGACTCCATGGTTTGTCCTTAATGACAGGGGCGGCATGCATCCAATGATTGGTCGCATAGACTCCATGGTGTGTCCTTAATGACAGGGGCATGCATCCAATGTATGGTCGCATATACTCCATGGTTTGTCCTTAATGCCAAGAGCATGGATCCAATGTATGGTCGCATATACTCCATGGTTTGTCCTTAATGCCAAGAGCATGGGTCCAATGAATGGTCGCATAGACTACATGGCTTGTCCTTAATGCCAAGAGCATGGATCCAATGAATGGTCGCATAGACTACATGGTTTGTCCTTAATGTCAAGAGCATGGGTCCAATAAATGGTCGCATATACTCCATGGTTTGTCCTTAATGCCAAGAGCATGGATCCAATGAATGGTCGCATAGACTACATGGTTTGTCCTTAATGTCAAGAGCATGGGTCCAATAAATGGTCGCATATACTCCATGGTGTGTCCTTAATGACAGGGGCATGGGTCCAATGAATGGTCGCATAGACTCCATGGTTTGTCCCTAATGCCAAGAGCATGGAACTGATGTATGGTCGCATAGACTCCATGGTGTGTCCTTAATGACAGGGGCATGCATCCAATGAATGGTCGCATAGACTCCATGGTTTGTCCTTAATGACAGGGGCATGCATCCAATGAATGGTCGCATATACTCCATGGTTTATCCTTAATGACAGCGGCATGCATCCACTGAATGGTCGCATAGACTCCACGGTGTGTCCTTAATGACAGGGGCATGCATACAATGAATGGTCGCATAGACTCCATGGTTTGTTTTTAATGCCAAGAGCATGGCTCCAATGAATGGTCGCATAGACTCCATGGTTTGTTTTTAATGCCAAGTGCATGGCTCCAATGAATGGTCGCATATACTCCATGGTTTGTCCTTAATGACAGGGGCGGCATGCATCCAATGTATGGTCGCATAGACTCCACGGTGTGTCCTTAATGCCAAGAGCATGGATCCAATGAATGGTCGCATAGACTCCATGGTTTGTCCTTAATGCCAATAGCATTGATCCAATGAATGGCCGCATATACTCCATGGTGTGTCCTTAATGACAGGGGCATACATCCAACGAATGGTCGCATAGACTCCATGGTTTATCCTTAATACCAATAGCATGGATCCAATGAATGGTCGCATAGACTCCAAGGTTTGTTCTTAATGACAGGGGCATGCCTCCAATGTATGGTCGCATAGACTCCATGGTTTGTCCTTAATGACAGGGGCATGCATCCAATGAATGGTCGCATATACTCCATGGTTTGTCCTTAATGACAGGGGCATGCATCCAATGAATGGTCGCATATACTCCATGGTTTGTTCTTAATGACAGGGGCATGCATCCAATGAATGGTCGCATATACTCCATGGTTTGTCCTTAATAACAAGGGCGGCATGCATCCAATGATTGGTCGCATAGACTCCATGGTGTGTCCTTAATGACAGGGGCATGCATCCAATGAATGGTCGCATAGACTCCATGTCTTGTCCTTAATGACAGTAACATGGATCCAATGAATGGTCGCATAGACTCCATGGTTTGTCCTTAATGACAGTAACATGGATCCAATGAATGGTCGCATATACTCCATGGTTTGTCCTTAATGACAGTAACATGGATCCAATGAATGGTCGCATGGATTCCATGGTTTGTCCTTAATGACAGGGGCATGGATCCAATGAATGGTCGCATAGACTCCATGGTTTGTCCTTAATGCCAAGAGCATGGATCCAATGAATGGTCGCATTGACTCAAACGTGTGTCCTTAATGCCAAGAGCATGGGTCCAATGAATGGTCGCATATACTCCATGGTTTGTCCTTAATGCTAAGAGCATGGGTCCATTGAATGGTCGCATAGAGTACATGGTTTGTCCTTAATGCCAAGAGCATGGGTCCAATGAATGGTCGCATATACTCCATGGTTTGTCCTTAATGCCAAGAGCATGGATCCAATGAATGGTCGCATAGACTCCATGGTGTGTCCTTAATGACAGGGGCATGGGTCCAATGAATGGTCGCATAGACTCCATGGTTTGTTCCTAATGCCAAGAGCATGGAACTGATGTATGGTCGCATAGACTCCATGGTGTTTCCTTAATGACAGGGGCATGGATCCAATGAATGGTCGCATAGACTCCATGGTTTCTCCTTAATGCCAAGAGTATGAAACCGATGTATGGTCGCATAGACTCCATGGTATGTCCTTAATGACAAGGGCATGCATCCAATGTATGGTCGCATAGACTCCATGGTTTGTCCTTAATGACAGGGGCATACATCCAATGTATGGTCGCATAGACTCCATGGTATGTCCTTACTGCCAAGAGCATGGATCCAATGATTGGTCGCATATACTCTATGGTTTGTCCTTAATGCCAAGAGCATGGATCCAATGAATGGTCGCATAGACTCCATGGTTTGTCCTTAATGACATGAGCATGGATCCAATGATTGGTCGCATAGACTCCACGGTGTGTGCTTAATGACAGGAGCATGCATCCAATGTATGGTCGCATAGACTCCATGGTTTGTCCTTAATGGCAGTGTCATGGATCCAATGTATGGTCGCATAGACTCCACGGTGTGTCCTTAATGACAGGAGCATGCATCCAATGTATGGTCGCATAGACTCCATGGTTTGTCCTTAATGGCAGGGGCATGCATCCAATGAATGGTCGCATAGACTCCATGGTTTGTCCTTAATGACAGGAGCATGGATCCAATGTATGGTCGCATAGACTCCATGGTTTGTCCTTAATGGCAGGGGCATGCATCCAATGAATGGTCGCATAGACTGCATGGTTTGTCCTTAATGACAGGGGCATGCATCCAATGTATGGTCGCATAGACTCCATGGTTTGTCCTTAATGACAAGGGCATGCATCCAATGTATGGTCGCATAGACTCCATGGTTTGTCCTTAATGACAGGGGCATGCATCCAATGTATGGTCGCATATACTCCATGGTTTGTCCTTAATGACAGCGGCATGCATCCAATGAATGGTCGCATAGACTCCATGGTGTGTCCTTAATAACAGGGGCATGCATCCAATGAATGTTCATGTAAGATCCACTGTGACATTGAGCTTATTTTGAAATCTTGTTTGTCCAATTAAGGTAGTAAATGACTTAGTGTGTCAATTACACATTGTGAAATATCCCGATAATGCGCACAGATTCATCACTCAGCCTCTCGCTGCGCACGAGGTTTACCTCTACAGCGAATGTTACGAGATTGTGTCCATCATAAACTCTGAAATCACGTTTCAGGGGCACATACCAGTAACAATATAATATAGCTTTGATAGTGATAGTGTCATTTTTTAAACATGCCTGGAATGGCGTAAATATGTGTATGTATAAGTGTCAAGCCTATACTGTACCATAGTGTTCTTAAAAGCCAAAAAATGTTTCTTAATTTTGTGGTTTTGAACCCGCAAACATTTGTCCAGACCCCAAACGTCTGTGGTCAAATTTTTAAATGTTTCTAGTTAGTGTTCATCGTGAACTCTGAACTTAAAATGGCATCTTCCATCGCGTAAGTAAAGTATAACAATATACGCTAGCCTGTATCAACTTACCATATGTCAGTTCTGTAAATTACAGTTTTGAATACCATGAATATATACATGGTTATCGGCAGAGAATATATTGGGGATCTATAACGCCGTTGTGGCATGCAAATTACTTTCGCCCATTATCGTGCTCACTGTTTCAGAGGGTTATGTTACCGAGGGAATTAAACACGTCAAAACGAAATAGAGGAACGAAGCAGGAAACAGACCGGCGATAATATGATACATAAGTTAATTTGTAAACTTTCAACTGTGTCTCAAATCTTATATATTTACATTGTTATTAAAGCGACACTACATCGGTGAAAACGCAATTTTGTCCAACTCTTCTTCTTCTTCTCTGGTAATGGCTAACAGTCAACACTTGAGCTATTATGGCCATGCATGGGGGGGGTAGAAAATTGAGCTACCAGGCCTCCTCAGCTACTATAATTCCACCAAAGAGAACACTGGTAGTGTGATCAAAAAGGTGCAAAAACCTAACACCTTAAACCTTAATAACCTTAAGCCTACAATATATATGTATAGTTGTCTCAACAACTGAGTATTTCAACAAATAAACAAACGTCGTATACGCGGTTTGTTGACATAACAAAATAATGTAAATAGGGTCGACATTCATGCGTAATACAACGCGTTTATCCTGAATAACACGAGGTTTGGTACATATTTGCCGTGATATCTCACATGTGTGCCTATGTATATTTATGTGTAGACTAATCTTAGTTAAATTATCTCTAATCGAAAGTATCGCGTGTTTAGTATTGATTCCAATGATTAACAAACGTCAATTCAGGAGCGCGGATGACCGTTAGATGAAATCCTAATTTCACTTTTGAAAGTTTGAATATCGCAAAACACTGTTTATTGATTCAATGTTAGTGTTCGGGTGTATTCAGAAGAATGTGTAGCAGCAATGCATTTATACGTGAACAAATGCATTTTATTTGCTTTTTGCAATGTAATGTCACTTTAAGCCCACAATGTTCAGCCTCTTCCAAATTGAATATACTGTGTTTACAGGAAAGACTGCGTTCACATTACATTCCTGTAACGCAGTTGCCCCGGAGACGATGCTGATTGGTCAAAGATGCTGTTTGACGTCACAAATAGCACGTGTTGCTATTTCGGTGTCAATAATACCGTACCGTACCGTACATTAGTAAAGTCGGCGTTCCTTTAATTAAAAGAAAACTACGTAAACACAGGCTTGCCTTTTCTCCTAACACTGCGAGTGCGCATGCCCGTAAGTTTGAGTGGGCATGTCAACTGCATATCATTAGTTGGGAACCCTCGTACGAAAATGTATACAATCAAGGCACATACGTTCATCGAAGGAAATGCAATAGCGATGTAAATACAGTCTACATCCGTTATGTCGAATTCCGTCGGACCGAACAAAATACTGGAGCCATTTATTTGTAAAATGATAATGTCTGAAACGGGACTTTGATCCGACTTCGAGATAACCGGAGAATTCGACATAACGGATGTAGACTGTATCACAACGTGTGGGCCAGACTGTATCAGAACGTGTGAGCCATTAATGGTCATATACATATTCCGGAAGTACTGACGCTCATAAGACGTGTCTCACTAGTCAGATATGCCTGACTCTTTAAATAGGGGCGGTTCTATAATAAACACACAGTTTACTTTTTTATTATATACGATAGTGTTCCGAAAATCCAGTCAAAATATAAATATATAAGGAGTTAAATCTACCTGTGATTGGATTTCCCGATGTACATACATAAATGCATGTACGTGTTTTAACATTATACATCTCGTGAAAGTCGTGATAGCGCAGTGGATGCGCGTTCGCTTCAGGTGCGAAAGGTCTGGAGTTCGAGCCCCGCTGGAGCCGTTACGATTGTGCCCTTCGGCAAGGCATTTAAATTCCACGTTGCCTCTTCTCTCGTGGCGATGGATTCTCGATAGTGATTAATATAAGTTGAAATAACTTGTTTCGCAATTGAGCTAAAATAAATGTGTATAAACTAACATTATACAATCATGATAGAATAATTATCATAAAGGCTTCAGCAATAAGTACACATGTAACATTAATCGGTCTAGATACAATTTATTTTAGCTCGATTGCGAACCAAGTTCTTTCAACTTATATTAATCACTCTCGAGACCTCATCCCTGGTGGAATCCATCGCCATAAAGGAGAGAGAAGAGGCAATGTGGAATTTAAATGCCTTGCCTAAGCGCACAATGGTAACGGCTCCAGCGGGGCTGTGTAGCACAATCAGACACACAACCATTGCGGATGCTCCTATGGTTATTTTATGTGCACAATGTAAGGCACCAACACGAGACCACCGCGCTTATATATTAGATTATACAAATTTAATTTAGCTCAGTTACGAAACAAGGTTTTACAACATTATATTAATCGCTCTCTAGACCTTATTCCTGATGGAATCCATCGCCATGAGGGAGCGCGAAGGGGCAGTGTGAAATCTAGGGCCTTTCCTAAGCGGACAATCATAACGGCTACATGTTAGCTCGATCTCCCTCCGAGCCTCTCACCCACGAAGAGAACACTCTACCACTGCGCTATCACTCCGAGCCTCTCACCCACGAAGAGAACACTCTACCACTGCGCTATCACTCCGAGCCTCTCACCCACGAAGAGAACACTCTACCACTGCGCTATCACTCCGAGCCTCTCACCCACGAAGAGAACACTCTACCACTGCGCTATCACTCCGAGCCTCTCACCCACGAAGAGAACACTCTACGACTGCGCTATCACTCCGAGCCTCTCACCCACGAAGAGAACACTCTACGACTGCGCTATCACTCCGAGCCTCTCACCCACGAAGAGAACACTCTACCACTGCGCTATCACTCCGAGCCTCTCACCCACGAAGAGAACACCCTACCACTGCGCTATCACTCCGAGCCTCTCACCCACGAAGAGAACACTCTACCACTGCGGTATCACTCCGAGCCTCTCACCCACGAAGAGAACACTCTACCACTGCGCTATCACTCCGAGCCTCTCACCCACGAAGAGAACACTCTACCACTGCGCTATCACTCCGAGCCTCTCACCCACGAAGAGAACACTCTACCACTGCGCTATCACTCCGAGCCTCTCACCCACGAAGAGAACACTCTACCACTGCGCTATCACTCCGAGCCTCTCACCCACGAAGAGAACACTCTACCACTGCGCTATCACTCCGAGCCTCTCACCCACGAAGAGAACACTCTACCACTGCGCTATCACTCCGAGCCTCTCACCCACGAAGAGAACACTCTACCACTGCGCTATCACTCCGAGCCTCTCACCCACGAAGAGAACACTCTACCACTGCGCTATCACTCCGAGCCTCTCACCCACGAAGAGAACACTCTACCACTGCGCTATCACTCCGAGCCTCTCACCCACGAAGAGAACACTCTACCACTGCGCTATCACTCCGAGCCTCTCACCCACGAAGAGAACACTCTACCACTGCGCTATCACTCCGAGCCTCTCACCCACGAAGAGAACACTCTACCACTGCGCTATCACTCCGAGCCTCTCACCCACGAAGGGAACACTCTACCACTGCGCTATCACTCCGAGCCTCTCACCCACGAAGAGAACACTCTACCACTGCGCTATCACTCCGAGCCTCTCACCCACGAAGAGAACACTCTACCACTGCGCTATCACTCCGAGCCTCTCACCCACGAAGAGAACACTCTACCACTGCGCTATCACTCCGAACCCTCTCACCCACGAAGAGAACACTCTACCACTGCGCTATCACTCCGAGCCTCTCACCCACGAAGAGAACACTCTACCACTGCGCTATCACTCCGAGCCTCTCACCCACGAAGAGAACACTCTACCACTGCGCTATCAGACTTCTTATTTTACAACCAGTTGCGGTAGGACCAGATACCGCAACAACGAAATGATCGCGAAAATTGCAACAAGTGTTTTATAATTGAAAAAAATAAAACAGCGTAAATTGCAGGGCAGACACTACAGATTGCCTCACAAATCGGTTGAGAACCGCATTCCTGGAAATTATATGTGCTTAAAGTGAATGGCCTATTTTTCCAGATCACATGGAACGTGATAGATAGATTTTATTGACTTCCAGCAAGAAGCAAAGGCGAATCGCTTCCTGTCTGTATCACAAGATTGATGACAAGGCTTGCCCAAAATGATCTGTTTTAGGAAAGCAACGAAAGTATGTTTAACATAACGATTTTTCCATACACACGCATGCTCCCTCTATCCAACATGATCGAGCGAACATGCGGGAAGCGACTAGACAATAAAATGTACATTGGCGGGGCTTGTGGTGCAATGTGTACATCATACCAAATAGTATATAATTATTGGTGTCTAATAGCTGATTATCATAATTTATTATTATTAGCGGATGTATTCTGAATATTTTACAAAACTTAACCATCCCCAAAAGCTAAATGATAAAGATGTTAATGGACAATTCACCCAGTGGCTGAGTTTGATTGTGTAACGGTAACCAGCCAGGAACTAATCTGTCTAATTGGTATAGACTGTGTATATTGCGAGTTTTGTAAGCCAGGTACAATATACGAGTATATAGCTGTCCGATTAGCGCAGTGGTTAGCACGTTCGCTTCTCACCAATGCGACCCGGGTTCGATCCTCGGACCGGGAAGTATGTGAGATGGTACGGTGGTCGCCATATCGGACAGGTGGGTTTTCCCCGGGTACTCCGGTTTCATCCCACACAAATGACCACATTTACGCTTTCATCCGCGCCAACGAGAGTGATTAATATAAGGTGATAAAGCTTGTTTCGCAATCGTTGTAAAATAAATAAAGTTTAAGCTTTTAATACGAGTATTGTAAAATGTGTGCATTGCGAGTTTTGTAAATGTCTTTGCAAAATTTCAGACAGTGCATTATGTCATTAATCTCATAAGTTAGAGATATATCATTAGACTACGGCAAAATCAATAAATTGCTATCAACAGACACAGTCTTCTCGGTTTAAAATATCATATACACTGACGTCAAAAAGAAACTCACCACTATTGGGCATAGTACCATATTTTATTACTAACTATTTGAATTCAACACATGCATTTAGAATATGTCACAATAGGGTATTACACAGTTGTCTGTGTCAATGTTTCATTAAGTTGCGAGGCTCTGTACCATATTTATAAAGCTGTTACGCACTGGAAAAAGTTAGTATCGAATATTTCCCCCGTGACTAGAACTCACCGCATTCAATTTCGCCTCATAAGCTACGAAAGAGGTATCTGGGAATGCGTGCGGCAATCAACTATCTAACATTCGCAGGCTGGTGGTGACGTCGACGTAACCGGCGTCCCAGGTCATTCCACATATGCTCTATTGGGTTCCAGTCCGGCTAGTTAGCTGGTCATGGCATACCATTTATCTGATTGGCCTGGATAATGTTAAATCGTGACTCGTCGCTGAATCAGTCACGCGGCAAACGGTCGCATACGGTCCCATGGCTAACATGTCGTCCGTGGCACTACGTTAACGCCATGCTACGGTATGGTCTATGACAGTTTATTCCACGCTCTCTCGGTCGATTTGGTACCGTGTTACGGCTTTACGGCCTCCCATGATTTCCTGTGACCACAGAAACCGCCGTGATATATCCGTCACGCAGGTGACGTTGACGTATAAAATGGTCCTGCCGTACAGACGTTACACGAGGTGCACGTGAACGAGGCTCGTCATGAACACGTTGAACTATACGTGTCAGTGTTGATATATTCACATTAAAGCGCCTTGACATCTGAATTTGAGTCTACATTCCAAGATAACAAAGCCATTATTTAGCCGTGGCATTTTTAATCATCAAAATTGAAGGAAATTGTTCCAAATTGTAAATCCAAACACCATTTGCCTGGTTGTGGAATTTCATTAGATGAAACAGCATGGTAAAGGCGCATGGAATGTAGGAGACAATTGCGAGCCGACCCATAGTTTAGAACAGTAGATTCACTGACACGAAAATAAATTGTGTTTCATTATGTGCATAATGTAATGTGTAACAATTATGCTTGGTGACGTCAGTAAAATATTTCGGAATTGGGATAAAATCAATTTATATTGGGATCCACAAAGAAATGAACAATCTACGAGTACAGTGAAACCCCTCAAAGCCGGAACCCCTCTAAATCGGAATTCCCTCCAAACCGGACAATGTTCGCGGTCCCGATATTTTCCTTTCTGTGTTCATTGTAAAATTGTAAAAAAAACTCTCTAAACCGGAACCTCTCTTTTCCGAATACCGGACAAGTTTTCGGGACCATTTGTGCACATTTCTATTGCAAATTACCCCTGAAAACCGAACAGCCAGCGGCGTAAATCCGGATCCGAAAACAACCTTTGTCTGTAGTAATTAAATTTTGAGACGGACTGATGGACGGAGATACGACCAAGTGACGCCATGATACAAACTGAACTTCCGACATATAAATACGCCGGTATTAGAAACGTCTACCTAAACATGTGTCATCCAACATGACGCGTCTAACAAAGAGATATTTAGAAGACGAATGCACACATAACCTAATCAATCACTCAACTATTTGATTTTGCCGTGGCGAATTTTCCGAATTACCGGTCACAGAGAAAGTACCCCCCCCCCCCTTGTTAACAAATCACCACAGAGAAGGTTTATTCGAATTATACTAGCGAACGTAGTAATGAAATATGAAATTATAGTATAGAATTTCAAAATAGGTCCAAATTATTTTAAGTTGATATACAAAAACATCTTTAAAATTAAATTCTGAAAACCCGAAAACACCTTAGAAAGGCAACTTTTTAAAATATTTAGCTATATTTCGCGATTTGATATTTTCAACATATAGCGAGACGTCAACATATTCATATTGTTTGTTTCTATAGTATGACATAGTGCATTACCGCCCATGAGGAAAATTTGTTTGATTGCTTTTAATGTCTTAACCCTTTCAACACCACAGACCTCTAAATAGGCTTACAAAAGTGTAGATCCAGATGAGCCGGCTCGTGACGAGCCGTCTCATCAGGATCTGTACTTTTTGCCAGTGATATGACTATTTTTAGACATAATTACCCATTTTGATAAATGAACTTGTCCAAATGTGATTTTCTGATTCATTTATTGGTTTATGAATATCATGGACCAGTCCATGTGAGTTACTTGGTGTTGAATGGGTTAAAGTCATACCAACAGTTTAGGTTATATGTCTACTCTCCAGGTGCCCCGTTCGAGTAATATTTAATGCACGGTGGGCACCCGGGTAGCACCACCGACCTTCTGCAAGCCAGCTGGATAGCTTCCTCACTTGAAAAGAATTCGAAACTACCAGTGTGATTCGAACCTGCAGTGGTGATGGGCAATTTATTTTAAGTCAACGACCTTGGCCACTCGACCATGGAAGCCCCTTCCCACGAGGGAAGGCACACACATATATAATACTTATTTACCTTGTGTTGCAATGAATCTAGCAGAGCATAACTAAGAACTATGAATTGGTATTCCCCCATTAAGGATAGAAACAGGTCGATATTCAGGCGAAGCCACACATGAACGTATGTGTGCAGTGTGTAACAGCAATATGATTGAAGATGAATGCCATCTCCTCCTGGAATGCGATTTGTACCATGCTATTTGCTTAGAAGAATCTGTTATGTTTACGATCAACAAACGGATGCATAATTAGAGTAATGGAACTTTTTATGTTTATTGTTAAAGGAATTTCTGAAAAAGTCTGCAAAATATATATATTTGCAAATTATATAATTTAAGAACAAATTTTGTTTAAAACAGACATACGGATCTGTAGTCCAGTGGTAACACGCTGGACTGGTAATCCAGGGATCGCAGGTTCGATCCCCCGTCTGGCCCTAATAAAATTAACAGTCTTTCAGATGGGACTTTAAACGAGGTATCGTGTCGGTGCTTTACACCGTGCACGTAAAAGAACCAGAGGAGACTCTGGAATGGGTCTCCAAAACTCTAAAATTACTAATATCGTCAGGAGGATCGCTCATATGGGCAACCGGTAGCGACGATACATAAACGTAAAACACACACATGTTTAAATCAGAAATTAACCAGAGAATAGCAATCGGATAGATGCAAACCCCTCTCTGGTATTTGACACAAGAACAAATGCTTGATTCCACATGACCTTGATTTGACCGTGAATGGTCAACATGAGGGTCTAGGGGTATGGCTTATTTGAAATGTGATATGATGTGTGTTCAATTGAAACTGCGTGCCTATCTTGCCTATCGTTTTCGAATTTAAATCATGCATAGAGTACTATAGAAGTCAAATAGGGAAGACACTACGTCGCTGATCGCTCCTCTGACCACAGCAACGGACCAATTTCTCCAAAAATACAATCACTTCCTCCTAGAACAACAATCCATATATCCCTAGTTTGTAATGTATTGTCGCTTTGAACAGTAGCCTATTTTATGAGGAAATATACAGATTATTTTGGGGAAACCACAACATTTATTTTAATTATATTCCTTAACATTGTTGCTGGTATGTAGCCTGGGTTCCAGTCTGTCGAATTTTCACTGTTTAACCTCTGGCAAAATGAAGTTGATATGATCAGAAGCTCAATACGGCCCCATTAATAGTCTCAGTGTTAAAATATATTTATTTGACTGTCCAGGAAAAATATATCAACGCCTGTTCCCAGACTAGCTGGTATGCTATTTGTACACAATAGTTAGTCTTAATTTACCAAAATGATACCAAACTTGACTTGTAGTTTAATCGAATAATGATTACCTTTCTATGTTCAGGTTACTTGGAGGAAGGCTTGCTTGTAACGAATCACCTAAAGCTGAGAAGGAACTACATCAAGAACACCAATTTTAAAATGGACATTATGAGCATACTTCCCACGGACGTCTTTTATGTCATGACAGGCATGGGCACACCCGAACTTCGATTCAACCGAATTTTTAAATTTGGGCGACTGTTTGAATTCTTTGATCGAACAGCTACTCGTACCAGCTTCACAAATCTGTTTAGAATATTAAATCTTGTGCTATATATATTGATAATTATTCACTGGAACGCGTGTATATATTTTGCAATATCTCATGCAATTGGCTTCGGGGATGATCAATGGGTATATCCTAACATATCGGACCCTGAGCATAAACCATTGACTCGGAAGTATATATATAGCTTCTATTGGTCAACCTTAACCTTAACAACCATTGGTGAAACCCCAAAACCAGAGAAAGACCTCGAATACCTCTTTGTTGTAGTAGACTTTCTTATCGGTGTGCTGATATTTGCCACTATCGTTGGAAATGTTGGTTCTATGATTACAAATATGAACGCAACAAGAGCCGAGTTCCAGCAGAAGATGGACGGGGTTAAGCAATATATGGATTTCAGAAAGGTTTCCAAAGAGTTAGAACAGAGAGTAATAAAGTGGTTTGATTACTTGTGGATAAACAAACAGTCATTAAATGAAGAGGAAGTGCTGTGCGCGCTGCCTGATAAATTAAAAGCCGAAATAGCAATACATGTGCATCTGGAAACATTGAAACGAGTGGCCTTATTCCAGGACTGTGAGCCGGGATTACTAGTAGAATTGGTGCTGAAGTTGAAATTACAAGTGTTTAGTCCGTTGGATTACATATGTCGTAAAGGTGATATTGGTAAGGAAATGTACATTGTAAAGCGTGGGCAACTAGGTGTCGTGTCAGACGACGGAAAGACAACATTTGCTACGTTGAGTGAAGGTAGTGTATTTGGGGAAATAAGCATTCTAAATATTGCAGGCAATAAGAATGGAAACAGGCGCACAGCAAATATCAGAAGTGTGGGATATTCCGATTTATTTTGTCTATCTAAAGACGACCTTTGGGAAGTGTTGAATCAATATCCAGACGCTAAGAAAATTTTAATTGACAAAGGGAAGAAGATACTGAGAAAAGATAATCTTCTAGATGAGGATCTCATGGAACGGATGGAACAACAAGCGGAAACAACGGAACAAAAACTGGAAAGAATAGAGCACAGCTTAGACACACTACAAACACGATTTGCTAGACTTCTAGCTGATTTTAATTCAACTCAACTAAAGCTAAAACAACGAATAACAAGAGTTGAAAGAACGCTTCCCAAAGACGTCGATACAATATCGACTACGTCTTATTTGGATACGTGAAACACAATTTATGATCAGGTGGTAACACAATAGTCGTGTTGGGGAAACCCCGTTTCCGAGAAACCTACAATGCAAACCAGAATTGGCTGGATCCATTCATGTGCGTGGATACAGCGAAGTGTTTGAATTAGTAAAGAGACTTTCTGTGATGTGTGAGGGTGAAGTGGTCATGTATATAGTTTCATTCCATTGTTCGTGTTTCTGACGCGGTACGAGGCAATACTAACCGTTTTCAGTTGGGGTTACTAATATAAGACACGCGTGTGACTGTGCAGGGATGTTCTACAGCGATATTAATGATGAGGTTAGAGATGTAGCCACGTGTTTAGCTACGATCATTACATTACATTCGTAGTCATTTGGTAGGGTTGATAAATGAATTCCGACATATACAGCGTAACCTGATGACCAGTTCTTGAAACTAAAATATATAAAACGTGGATTATTAGAAATATAATCCGGCGAGTCAGTAAATAGTGCATACATGTATTGCTATGGTTACATTATGTAATGCTACTATGGACACTTTGTAAGTGGTGTCCAAACTGCAGTAAAACCCTGTTTCGTAATGGGATTAATATGTTAGAGATGGAAGATGCCGTGTTTAATGAGATGCCGGGAAAACACGCCATACCCAGTGCCATGTTTGTACAAAAAATACTTGCAGCTTCCATTAATTTTATGGAAAGGTATTTTAAGTAAAACTTACAAAAATGTTATTGACTAATCCTTCCTTCAGGCGCAACACTACTAAATGGAGTTTCTCACTCATCCTATGACATGCATTCCAATTGTTTGCGTATCCAACTAATGATTTAATTTCTCACTACAGCGAAGATGTATCCACAGGTAACACTGTAGTAGTATATTATAAAACATCGGGCCTGGTATCACAAACCTGTTCTCCAATCTCAAACTCAGTATCAAGCTTCTGATTGGTACAGCAGTCTTAGAATCAACCAATCAAAACACTTGAATTTGAGATATGTTTTATAACCTCTGGCAGGTGAACGATTATGAATTATGTTGAGATTAGATAGAACATAAATTGAACGCATGCAAGAATTGATCATTAACATGAATGAATCATTTACTTAAATACCCTTCCATATTCCAATGTACAGGATGTTTCTCGCATATCAATGCTTAGTTGCCATGGAAACGAAATACAAATACATGCCTAGTGCCTTTCTGTTGTGCATACCGTATTGGTATCGATCATTTGATTATTATGTACTGTCTGCCCTGTCTACGCATACAGACGATGCGCATTGTGCACTGTATTGCCTGTATACGCATACAGACAGTGTGTACTGTGCGGCCTGTCTACGCATACAGACAGTGTGTACTGTCCGGCCTGTCTACGCATACAGACAGTGTGTACTGTGCGGCCTGTCTACGCATACAGACAGTGTGTACTGTCCGGCCTGTCTACGCATACAGACAGTGTGTACTGTCCGGCCTGTCTACGAATACAGACAGTGTGTACTGTGCGGCCTGTCTACGCATACAGACGATGCGCAGTGTGCACTGTATTGCCTGTATACGCATACAGACAGTGTGTACAGTGCGGCCTGTCTACGCATACAGACAGTGTGTACTGTCTGCCCTGTCTACGCATACAGACGATGCGCATTGTGCACTGTATTGCCTGTATACGCATACAGACAGTGTGTACTGTGAGGCCTGTCTACGCATACAGACAGTGTGTACTGTGCTGCCTGTCTACGCATACAGACAGTGTGTACTGTGCGGCCTGTCTACGCATACATACAGTGTGTACTGTCCGGCCTGTCTACGCATACAGACAGTGTGTACTGTGAGGCCTGTCTACGCATGCATAGTGTGTACTGTCCGGCCTGTCTACGCATACAGACAGTGTGTACTGTCCGGCCTGTCTACGCATATATACGATGTACATGGTGTGCTGTGCGGCATGTCTACGCGTATAGACGATGCCGATTGTGTACTATCCGGCCTGTCTACGCATATAGACGATGTGCATTGTGTACTGTGCGGCCTGTCTACGCATACAGACGATGCGCAGTGTGCACTGTGTTGCCTGTATACGCATACAGACAGTGTGTACTGTGCGGCCTGTCTACGCATACAGACAGTGTGTACTGTCCGGCCTGTCTACGCATATAGACGATGTACATGGTGTGCTGTGCGGCATGTCTACGCGTATAGACGATGCGCATTGTGTACTATCCGGCCTGTCTACGCATATAGACGATGTACATTGTGTGCTGTGCGGCCTGTCTACGCGTATAGACGATGTGCAGTGTGTGATGTGCGGCATGTCTACGCGTATAGACGATGTGCATTGTGTACTGTGCGGCCTGTCTACGCATACAGACAGTGTGTACTGTCCGGCCTGTCTACGCATATAGACGATGCGCAGTGTGTAATGTGCGGCCTGTCTACGCATACAGACAGTGTGTACTGTCCGGCCTGTCTACGCATACAGACAGTGTGTACTGTCCGGCCTGTCTACGCATACATACAGTGTGTACTGTCCGGCCTGTCTACGCATATAGACGATGCGCAGTGTGTAATGTGCGGCCTGTCTACGCATACAGACAGTGTGTACTGTCCGGCCTGTCTACGCATACAGACAGTGTGTACTATCCGGCCTGTCTACGCATATAGACGATGTACATGTGTGCTGTGCGGCCTGTCTACGCGTATAGACGATGTACAGTGTGTGATGTGCGGCCTGTCTACGCATATAGACGATGTACATTGTGTGCTGTGCGGCCTGTCTACGCGTATAGACGATGTACAGTGTGTGATGTGTGGCCTGTCTACGCATATAGACGATGTACATTGTGTGCTGTGCGGCCTGTCTACGCGTATAGACGATGTACAGTGTGTGATGTGCGGCCTGTCTACGCATATAGACGATGTGCATTGTGTGGTGTGCGGCCTGTCTACGCGTACATACGATGCGCATTGTGTACTATCCGGCCTGTCTACACATATAGACGATGTACATTGTGTGCTGTGCGGCCTGTCTACGCGTATAGACGATGTACATTGTGTGCTGTGTGGCCTGTCTAGGCATATAGACGATGTACATTGTGTGCTGTGCGGCCTGTCTACGCGTATAGACGATGTACATTGTGTGCTGTGCGGCCTGTCTACGCATATAGACGATGTGCATTGTGTGCTGTGCGGCCTGTCTATGCATATAGACGATGTGCATTGTGTGGTGTGCGGCCTGTCTACGCATACAGACGATGCGCATTGTGTACTATCCGGCCTGTCTACGCATACAGACGATGTACATTGTGTGATGTGCGGCCTGTCTACGCATATAGACGATGTACATTGTGTGCTGTGCGGCCTGTCTACGCGTATAGACGATGTACATTGTGTACTGTCTGGCCTGTCTATGCATACAGACGATGTGCATTTTGTACTGTCTGGCCTGTCTATGCATACAGATGTTGTGCATTGTGTACTGTCTGGCCTGTCTATGCATACAGACGATGCGCATTGTGTACTATCCGGCCTGTCTACGCATATAGACGATGTACATTGTGTGCTGTGCGGCCTGTCTACGCATATAGATGATGTGCATTGTGTGATGTCCGGCCTGTCTACGAATACAGAGACGGTGCGTATTGTGTACTGTGTGGCTTGTCTACGCATACATACGATGTGCATTGTGTACTTCCGGCCTGTCTACGAATACAATGACGGTGCGTATTGTGTACTGTGTAGCTTGTCTACGCATAAAGACGATGTGCATTGTGTACTGTGTGGCTTGTCTACGCATACAGACGATGTGCATTGTGTACTGCCCTCCCTGTCTATGCATACATACGATGTGCAGTGTGTACTGTGCGGCCTGTCTATGTATACAGATGATGTGCATTGTGTGCTGTCTGGCCTGTCTACGCATACAGACGATGTACACTGTGTACTGTCAGGCCTGTCTAGGCATAAAGACGATGTGCATTGTGTGCTGTCTGGCCTGTCTATGCATACAGACGATGTACAATGTGTACTGTCAGGCCTCTCTACGCATACATACGATGTACACTGTGTACTGTCAGGCCTGTCTACGCATACAGACGATGTACACTGTGTACTGTCTAGGCATAAAGACGATGTGCATTGTGTACTGTCAGGCCTGTCTACGCATACAGACGATGTGCATTGTGTACTGCCCTGCCTGTCTATGCATACAGACGATGTGCATTGTGTACTGTCTGGCCTGTCTATGTACAGATGATGTGCATTGTGTGCTGTCTGGCCTGTCTACGCATACAGACGATGTACACTGTGTACTGTCAGGCCTGTCTACGCATACATACGATGTGCATTGTGTACTGTGCGGCCTGTATATGTACATATGATGTGTATTGTGTGTTGTCTGGCCTGTCTACGCATACAGACGATGTACAATGTGTACTGTCAGGCCTGTCTAGGCATAAAGACGATGTGCATTGTATGCTGTCTGGCCTGTCTATGCATACAGACGATGTACAATATGTACTGTCAGGCCTGTCTACGCATACAGATGATGTACAATGTGTACTGGCAGGCCTGTCTACGCATACAGACGATGTACACTGTGTACTGTCTGGCCTGTCTAGGTATAAAGACGGTGTGCATTGTGTGCTGTCTGGCCTGTCTATGCATACAGACGATGTGCAGTGTGTACTGTCTGGCCTATCTACGCATACAGACGATGTACATGGTGTACTGTCTATGCATACAGACGATGTGCATTATGTACTGTCTGGCCTATCTACGCATACAGACGATGTGCATTATGTACTGTTTGGCCTATCTACGCATACAGACGATGTGCATTGTGTACTGTCTGGCCTGTCTATGCATACAGACAATGTGCATTATGTACTGTTTGGCCTATCTACGCATACAGACGATGTGCATTGCATACTGTCAGGCCTGTCTATGCATACAGACGATGTGCATTGGTACTGTCTGGCCTGTCTATGCATACATACGATGTGCATTGTGTACTGTGCGGCCTGTCTACGCACATAGACGATGTGCATTGTGTGCTATCTGGCCTGTCTATGCATACAGACGATGTGCATTGTGTACTGTCTGGCCTGTCTACGCATACAGACGATATACACTGTGTACTGTCTGGCCTGTCTACGCATACAGACGATGTGCACTGTGTACTGTCAGGCCTGTCTAGGCATACAGACGATGTACATTGTGTACTGTCTGGCCTGTCTATGCATACAGATGATGTGCATTGTGTACTGTCAGGCCTGTCTAGGCATAAAGACGATGTGCATTGTGTACTGTCTGGCCTGTTTACGCATATATAGACTATATGCATTGTGTACTGTCAGGCCTGTCTAGGTATAAAGACGATGTGCATTGTGTGCTGTCTGGCCTGTTTACGCATATATAGACTATATGCATTGTGTACTGTCAGGCCTGTCTAGGTATAAAGACGATGTGCATTGTGTGCTGTCTGGCCTGTTTACGCATATATAGACTATATGTATTGTGTACTGTCAGGCCTGTCTAGGTATAAAGACGATGTGCATTGTGTGCTGTCTGGCCTGTTTACGCATATATAGACTATATGCATTGTGTACTGTCTGGCCTGTCTATGCATACATACGATGTGCATTGTGTACTGTCTGGCCTGTTTACGCATATATAGACTATATGCATTGTGTACTGTTTGTACTATGTCGAGTCGTGAAATATTTAAGAAAGCGCAACACATGTTCACTTTCTGTCATATAATTTCGCTATAAACGGTAGTCATTTTAACAGGAAGCCGTTCAGTGTTTGGTATTTTATGTTAAGAAGTAAAGCATATGTACATGCCATACACCAAACTGTAAGACGAGATGTCAAAGTTAAATCAGCACATTTAGATGCCATGGATAAACGATTTATTACAACTTATTCATAAATTAACATACTCGATGTTGTTCCAAATCTGCTTCCTGAGAATATGAAAAATAAACCGATTTATGCGCGTCCAAAAAGGCGACTAGAGAATGCAGCAAGTTGGGCGTGATAGCGTGCATATCGGGTATGAAAGGGGGATAATTGCATGTAGCGGCAAGTTATTCAATATAAACGCAGTATTTCAAATCAAATTGTATTTACTGTTTACAATTAACATAAGCTATGTATACGGATCTGTAGTCCAGTGGTAACACGCTGGACTTGTAATCCACGGATCGCAGGTTCGATCCCCCGTCTGACCCTAATAAAATTAACAGTCTTTCAGATGGGACTTTGAACCGAGGTCTCGTGTCGGTGTTGTACACCGTGCACGTAAAAGAACGAGAGAAGACTCTGGAATGGGTCTCTGTCTATATCATTGCACTATCCTCCAACAATCTAAAATGACTAATCTCTTCAGGAGGCGTCGCTCATATGGGCAACCGGTAGCGACGATAAATAAACGTTAAACACACATCAAATGTTACTGTGGGCGTGGTATATACAATAACCCAGCACATTAACATATGGACCTCTCTATATCCTAATTTTCGGCTTATAAGCCTTTTTCTAGGAACGTTTCAAACAAAAACCCGGCTAATTCATTTTCTATAAGAGTGTTATGAATTTACTATTACAATGTATGTTAAAAGCTGTGTGGAAATTGCTGATCTTGACCCGAGTCTAAACACTGCCAGGAGAGTAATCCGATCAGATGCTGACATGGAAAATAAATACAAAAGTGTGACCAATAAGAAATACTTTAAAAATAATATCACCGTAAATCAGATTGTGGGGGAACTGATCAGCAGTTTTCCTCACAGATTACGGAAGTTGATCAACTCGAGCTAAAATATCAAGCAATAACAATTATAAGTAAACATAAATAAATTAAATAGCACGTGAATGCAAGATAAACCCAAAGCAATGAAGCAAACTTGAAGCAATATATATAGATACTATAGGCAATACCCACCCCGTCCCCGGATGCTACCGGACTTCGGAACTGGCTTTATTATATCTCAATCAATCAATCAGCCTCCGTCCGTCTTATTATATCTAGGGACAT
This sequence comes from Archivesica marissinica, assembly GCA_014843695.1. Classification (NCBI taxonomy): domain Eukaryota; kingdom Metazoa; phylum Mollusca; class Bivalvia; order Venerida; family Vesicomyidae; genus Archivesica; species Archivesica marissinica. Next base: position 82,575,517 of record CM026391.1, read on the forward strand.
GTAAAGGCGACAAGAGCTGCAGCGTTTATCTGTGTGATACCACAGACGCTTGGGGTCTGGACAAATGTTGCGGGTTCAAAACCACAACACTAAGAAACCTGTTCTTTTTTGGTTTTTTAAGAACACACTATGATACATTATAGGCTCGACACTATACATAAAATTGTTTTTACGCCATTCCAAGTAAGTTTTAAAATGACACCCCGTCACTATCAAGGTTACATAGAATGGCGTAAAAAATATGTATGTATAGTGTCAACCTAGCATGGGTTTCAGTCTGTCGATATTTCACTCTTTAACTTCTCGCAAAATGATATATCATCAGAAACTCAATACGGCCCAATTAATAGTATCGGTGTTCAAATATATTCATTTGACTGACCAGGCAAAATATATGGACGCCATTCACAGGCTAGTGTCAAGCCTATAGTGTATCATAGTGTTCTTAAACACCCAAAAAAAGGTTAGATGTTTTGAACCCGCAAATATTTGTTTAGATCCCAAGCGTCGGTGTGTGATACCGGAACACCATCGATATTCCAACATGTCACATATACATACACTATGAACATGTTCTTAGATTTGTGGTTTTGAACCCGCAAATATTTGCTTAGATCCCAAGCGCCGGTGTGCGAGACCGGAACATCAGCGATATTCCAACATGTCACATATACATACACTATGAACATGCAGCAAGGACGAACATGTTACCATTGTCGGAATTTATTGATCAACCCTCGTCTTTCATTTATTTCACTATCAAACCATGAAGAACATTGAACAATATTCCATAGGGTATTGGTGGGAAATGCCGGGCTTACCATTATGTATGTATACATACCGTTAGACATGGTGGCCAGTCTGCTTAGTGACCGTTACAACGTCTATGAAGTTGGCGTGTACATTGTAGTTGGTTATTCAAATGTTTATTCGCAAATACAGTCAGATGTTTATTCAGATGTTTATTCTCGAATACAGTCATGTGCTTATTCAGATATTTATTGAAATGTTTATGTATGAATATCCACACCTAGATACTATGTTTCTGCAGATGTGTAATACACATATGGCTGTGTATTTACGAAATATTTACGAATAAACATCTGGCTGTATATTCGCAAACAAACATCTGAATAAACACCTGGTTGTGTATTTACGAATACACATCTGGCTGTGTATTCGTAAATAAACATCTGAATAAACACCTGGCTGTGTATTTACGAATACACATCTGGCTATGTATTCGCAAATAAACATCTGAATAAACACCTGGCTGTGTATTTACGAATACACATCTGGCTGTGTATTCGCAAATAAACATCTGAATAAACACCTGGCTGTGTATTTACGAATACACATCTGGCTATGTATTCGCAAATAAACATCTGAATAAACACCTGGCTGTGTATTTACGAATACACATCTGGCTGTGTATTCGCAAATAAACATCTGAATAAACACATGTCTGTGTATTCGCGAAACAACAATTGAATAACCAACTACAATCTACACGCCAAATACGCACTATACATGTACACATATGTACTAGCAAGACGCGTGTCTGCCGCTGGTTCGACACCGTGGTCGATCGCACAACATAAAGGTGGCCAATTTGTTACTAGTAAATGACATCATATTGTTGACCTAATAATTAGCGACACGCTTTAATATTTGCACTTGGGAGTTCATACTCGTACAGTCTCGAATGAAGAAGATATGGCTTCAAGTTAGGCCCAACCAAGCGAGTCGATTTGGATCTAAAACGCTAGTGCGATCTGCCCCGCAAGAAGTACAGACTTTCAGAAATAAAATGGTTATTAACTTGTGCACGTGTTTTATTGTAACAAGTAATTAAGTTACGACATAAAATTGTTAATATGCGTAAAATAGACCCTGCAAATAGTGTTTATTACTGAAGAAAGTACTCAAGACAGCTTTAAGAAATAAAAAAACCAAATTAATTACAAACAAATATGGGCTTGGTAGCAAATATTTTACGTTTTTATATACAGTCTACATCCTTTATGTCAAAATCGGTTATGTCGAATTATCCGGTTATCTCGAAGTCGGATCCAAGCCCCATTTCAGACACTATGATTTTACATATAACTGGCTCCGTTTATATCGAATTAGTCAAATTTCGGTTATGTCGAAGTATTTTGCTCAGTCCGACGGAATTCGACATAACGGGTGTAGACTGTATATAGAACGTTACTAGAGCAATAATATAGGCACATATTGAAAAACAATATGTCGTTGACACGGATTATCATCTACAGACTAGGGGGTCAGTGGTTCTACCGAGGTTTCCATCAATGCCAGAAATACTGCTCGAAGGGACACACGGAGTCTTCCTCCACCAATAATAGCTGGAGAGTCGCTATATGTCCCAAGCATGTTGGTGTCACTTAAAACACCAAAAGCAAACAGAATATACAGAATCGGTATCAGCAGACGACCAGCACGACTGGAGCTCCTACGCCGTCAACTACTGACAAGTTCATGTTGGTTTATCGGAAAAGGTTGTAAACAGTGTACAAGCTACGAGTCGCTACGACAAACTATATATCCTGTCCCGAGGGGCACATACGAAAATCCCAAATGCATTTATGCGGTGGCGACTTTAAATAAAGCTATTAGTTAGACATACGAAAACGGTGTACAATTTATACGGTCTTCGTGGTTAATTCCTACACATCAGAACACCAAACCACGTTTTATTCGCAAATATACAACGGCAAGACAAATATTATTTCCTAATGCAATGCAACTACATATTGTTCCATTATACTTTGATTACTTATTTTCAGTCAATAAACAGTGTGTTTTGCAATATAACAAACTGAGAGTATGACGTTGGACTGGTAATCCACCAGGGATCGAAGTATGTCCCTAACAAAATTAACAGTCTTTCAGATGGGACTTTAAACCGAGGTCTTGTGTCGGTGCTTTACACCGGGCACGTAAAATAACCAGAGGGGACTCTGGAATGGGTCTCTGTTTGTATTATTGCACAATTTTCCAAAAACCTAAAACGACTCTTCAGAAGGCATCGCTCATATGGGCAACCGGTAGCGATGATAAATAAACATAAAACACACACACAGTTATCATGAAACTTAAACACGATAATTATGCTTATGTTGGAAAATGCTATTAATGCTCTGTCGGTATCATTGCACTATCCTCCAAACATCTAAAATGACTAATATCTTCAGGAGGCACATTCATATCATATTTTCTACTAACACAAATACACACTACTGGCATGTGACATGCACAATGAAAATTACATGTATTATAAAAATTGTAATATTTTGACTGGAAATTAAATATTATTTCGTGAGCTTGGACACATATTATAAAAATGTAATATTTTGACTGGAAATTAAATATTATTTCGTGAGCTTGGACACATTATAAAAATGTAAAATTTTCACTGGAAATTAAAATTTAATATTATTTCGTGAGCTTTGTCACATTATAAAAATGTAAAATTTTCATTGGAAATTAAACATTATTGCGTGAGCTTTGTCCACAACGTGATTACTCATGTATCACATACCGTAAAACCGATTTAGATAATACATCAAGACTACCGATGTAAAATTCTTTTGCTATGTGATACGTTATTTATCTCGCTTTACAAATTACCCTATACACAGTGTAACACAGACAATACAACACAGTACATTTTGCAAAAATGTGGCAGGTATTTAGGACTAATGAGAGTATAACAATAAGGTGAACACAGCGACATCACTGCATAGATATTGATATCATTGTTCCATCTGAAAAATCCATATGTAAAAGTGCATGGTAAACTGTTCCGATAGAAAATAAAATTCAAAACTGTGACGTTTGTCATATCTATTTTATTTATCACTGTACGTGATTCATACCAGAGTTATCACTGTACGCGATTCATACCAGAGTTATCACTGTAGGCAATTCACACCAGAGTTATCACTGTACTCAATTCATACCAGAGTTATCACTGTACGCGATTCATACCAGAGTTATCACTGTACGCAATTCATACCAGAGTTATCACTGTAGGCAATTCACACCAGAGTTATCACTGTACTCAATTCATACCAGAGTTATCACTGTACGCGATTCATACCAGAGTTATCACTGTACGCAATTCATACCAGAGTTATCACTGTAGGCAATTCACACCAGAGTTATCACTGTACTCAATTCATACCAGAGTTATCACTGTACGCGATTCATACCAGAGTTATCACTGTACGCAATTCATACCAGAGTTATCACTGTAGGCAATTCACACCAGAGTTATCACTGTACTCAATTCATACCAGAGTTATCACTGTACGCGATTCATACCAGAGTTATCACTGTACGCAATTCATACCAGAGTTATCACTGTAGGCAATTCACACCAGAGTTATCACTGTACTCAATTCATACCAGAGTTATCACTGTACGCGATTCATACCAGAGTTATCACTGTACGCAATTCATACCAGAGTTATCACTGTACATGATTCATACCAGAGTTATCACTGTACGTGATTCATACCAGAGTTATCACTGTACGTGATTCATACCAGAGTTATCACTGTAGGCGATTCATACCAGAGTTATCACTGTAGGCGATTCATACCAGAGTTATCTCTGTACGTGATTCATACCAGAGTTATCACTGTACGTGATTCATACCAGAGTTATCACTGTACGTGATTCATACCAGAGTTATCACTGTACGTGATTCATACCAGAGTTATCACTGTAGGTGATTCATACTAGAGTTATCTCTGTACGTGATTCATACCAGAGTTATCACTGTACGTGATTCATACCAGAGTTATCACTGTAGGCGATTCATACCAGAGTTATCACTGTACATGATTCATACCAGAGTTATCACTGTAGGCGATTCACACCAGAGTTATCACTGTACGTGATTCATACCAGAGTTATCACTGTACGTGATTCATACCAGAGCTATCACTGTACGCGATTCACACCAGAGTTATCACTGTAGGCGATTCATACCAGAGTTATCACTGTACGTGATTCATACCAGAGTTATCACTGTAGGCGAATCATACCAGAGTTATCACTGTAGGCGATTCATACCAGAGTTATCTCTGTACGTGATTCATACCAGAGTTATCACTGTACGCGATTCATACCAGAGTTATCACTGTAGGCAATTCACACCAGAGTTATCACTGTACTCAATTCATACCAGAGTTATCACTGTACGCGATTCATACCAGAGTTATCACTGTACGCAATTCATACCAGAGTTATCACTGTAGGCAATTCACACCAGAGTTATCACTGTACTCAATTCATACCAGAGTTATCACTGTACGCGATTCATACCAG
>CM026391.1:82581877-82634662 GCA_014843695.1 Archivesica marissinica
CATCATCATCATCATCATCATCATCATCATCATCATCATCATCATCATCATCATCATCATCATCATCATATCATCATCATCATCATCATCATCATCATCATCATCATCATCATCATCATCATCATCATCATCATCATCATCATCATCATCATCATCATCATCATCATCATCATCATCATCATCATCATCATCATCATCATCATCATCATCATCATCATCATCATCATCATCATCATCATCATCATCATCATCATCATCATCATTATAAATACATTATTATCATTGTTAGTGCTACTGTTTAAATCATGATATTCTTACTTGAGTATTAGATACAGTTTAGTTCCGACAGTTTCTGTATGGAAGCAGTCCCAGTCCTCAATTACATCATCGATATTGACCTGGGGGTTATTAATTTCCCATCCTGTGATATCTACTGTGCCAAACACTAGCTCTCCTTTGTCACTGTCAACCCACACCGAGTTTTGAAATTGTACCGGAAACGTACATTGTGAATAAACTCCTTAAAAGAGAATATATATATATATATATATATATATATATACATGTATATAAATATCAGTTTAAAATTTAAATATTAGTTGTGTATATAATACTTATAATTACCTACTCCGTAGTATGTAATTGTGTGTTTGATAATCAATGTTTGGTGTACAGACGGATGTAACACGCTGGACTGGTACTCCAGGATCGCAATTTGACCCTAATAAAATTAACAGTCTTTCAGATGGGACTTTAAACCGAGGTCTCGTGTCGGTGCTTTACACCGTACACGTAATAGAACCAGAGGAGACTCTGGAACCGGTCTCTGTCTGTATCATTGCACTATTCTCCAAAAATCTAAAAATGACTACCGTAATCTCTTCAGGAGGCGTCGCTCATATGGGCAACCAGTAGCGACGATAAATAAACGTAAACACATACAAAGTATGTTTGATTGTCATTATGGAACGATATTGCTGATAGAGTCTTGGTTTCGATGTTGAACACATTACACGTAAATCAGTTTACATATTACTGAACTATATTGTAGGCCTACTGTTTATGGGGACGCTACGATTGTGCCCTTAGGCAAGTCATTTAAATTCCACGTTGCCTCTTCTCTCTCCCTCGTCGCGGTGAATTCCCACCAAGAATGAGGTCTCGAAAGTGATTAATATAAGTTGTAATTGTTTCGCATATATAATTAATTGAAAATAAGTTTAATTAAATATGTTAATTCTAACTATAATAATAATAATAATAACAATAATAATAATATAATAATAATAATAATAAAAATAATAAAATAAATAATATTAAAGTCTTTATTTAAAGAGGATACTTATTTGACAAGGTAAATTTTTCATAAGGCCCTCAAAACAATAACACATTTAAATACACAATGTTAAACATACTACATGCTACCATTGGACTTTTAGTCATAAAAGAGGTAAAAGATCTGCAAGTAAATTAATATGTAGTAAATGAACAATAATACATTATAATATATTTATATTGTGCATTGTGAGATTGTTTAGTTTAAACATTATTGTATTGCTTTCAAATAACATACATATACACAGACTGCACAATAATTGTTCAACAAATGAAATGTAACGAATATTATACGAGTGAAACTGTTATACTTTAGAAGCATTGTGAGATTAAATCATACCTTGAAACAGATGTATGAGTGGCATCCATAGATACGTTGAATGCTGCATTCTATCACATTCAACTAAGGCGAGGAAACAATGTGCCTGCTCTTATAACACAGAACTGATCGCCGTTACTGCCTTTTTAAATTCGGTTAAATCAAACTGCTTGTGTAATGCATTGAATAAAACAAAAGGCCTCCATTGAAGCATGCATTCCTTTCATTGATAGCTCAACTAGTATACTGATTTACTTTTGTTTCAGCTTATTGGACTTTTGTTTAAATTTGAATGGCCGCCATGTCATTTTACATGTAAATCCTTTGAGGGACAATAGTCAATATGGCATGTTGTTGCCTAGTCCGCTTGGTTGCCCGGTGATGTCATGTTCCCGTTGACCAGAAAGAGCGTTGGGTCATGCCCGATCGTGCCCGGTTGTGATGTCCAATGCGAAGTGGTTTGTGCCAATTAGTAACTTTATATCATTGTCTAAGTAATGTTGTATCATTGTTCAAGTAACGTTGTATCATTGTCCAAGTAACGTGGTATTAGTGTCCAAGTAACGTTGTATCATTGTCCAAGTAACGTTGTATCGTTGTCCAAGTAACGTTGTATCAGTGTCCAAGTAAGTTGTACCAGTGTCTAAGTAACGTTGTATCATTGTCCAAGTAACGTTGTATCATTGTCCAAGTAACGTTGTATCATTGTCCAAGTAACGTTGTATCATTGTCCAAGTAACGTTGTATCATTGTCCAAGCAACGTTGTATCATTGTCCAAGTAACGGTGTATCATTGTCCAAGTAACGCTGTATCATTGTCCAAGTAACGCTGTATCATTGTCCAAGTAACGTTGTATCATTGTCCAAGTAACTTTGTATCATTGTCCAAGTAACGTTGCATCAGTGTCCAAGTAACGTTGTACCAGTGTCCAAGTAACGTTGTACCAGTGTCCAAGTAACGTTGTATCAGTGTCCAAGTAACGTTGTACCAGTGTCCAAGTAACGTTGTACCAGTGTCCAAGTAACGTTGTACCAGTGTCCAAGTAACGTTGTATCATTGTCCAAGTAACGTTGTACCAGTGTCCAAGTAACGTTGTACCAGTGTCCAAGTAACGTTGTACCAGTGTCCAAGTAACGTTGTATCAGTGTCCAAGTAACGTTGTATCATTGTCCAAGTAACGTTGTATCATTGTTCATATTGTATCATACACATTACACAAACATAATTTAAATTATGTGACAAACATTGTGTCTTCGTGTCTTCGTGATAAGGTGTAGGTGTAGGTATTGTATGATGACGTTAGATACTAGCTGTTAGCTCATTCAAACTAAGGGTCTAACCTTTCACAGCCTCTGCTCATCCCAATCGTGCTTGTGCCAGTGGATGTTAAAATTTATACTTATCAATTATCCCAATCATACTCGTCAACCTGCTTATAGACTAATGGCATAGGGGAGATAACAAAGTTGATGATATGACTTTAAAATAGTAAGATTAGTTTCCCTTTTTTCCATAGTAGTAATAAGAAATTTATAGGAGATATTTGAATAGAACATTCACTATTAGATTTATGTTTTTACATTATATTTAATTTTGTTATACCATGATAAAGTTACGAGCAATCCACATTGCCTCATTTCTCTCTTCATCATGTTGTGCATGTATATAATTTTATGTTCCATTAATGTCAACCCCCTTGCGGGGAGATATAGGCCTACATGCTTTCTTGGGCAGAACTAAGTGGCTAGGGTTAGGGTTAACCAGTACTAAGCAACGTGTGTGAAGTGCCTTGCTTATGACATTACATTTGTGGTTTGACCGAATATCGAACCCGCGATCGTTCGATTCCAGATCCGATTCTGTACCACTGAACCACAGGTCCACATACGTCATGAATACTGTTGATGGATTCTAGGAATGATGTATCGAGAGCGATTAAACTAATGATATGATCTTGTTCCACAACCGAGCTAATAGAAAATTTAAATGAATATAATATATATAGGCCTAATATGTCTCTTTGCCGTATTTAGAGTTTCGTTGAATTACTCTTCTTTCTTTTGACTGAATTTTGCTCAGCCGAGTTATCTTCCGTTTTCACAATGAAAGTTGTGAAATATTCGGTGGAAACATTCGTTTCAAAGACTCTACAGTTGCTTGAAAAAGAGAGAGATACAGAAATTGAAGAAACAAGGTGTATTATATTGAATATTGTTATTCACGATACTTTCAATAATTGTTTCGGAAACAAGGTTTATCATTAATTTTCGCGATGTCAGACACCGCTATTGAAATTTCCATAGGCCACCATTATAACATACAGTGCCAATATATGTTCCCCAAAAATAGTTTGGCACACAAGACAATAGTTTTCATCTTTGAGTCACAAGAAAATAGATGTGAAATTTCAATAGGGTTGATCGATTGCGGTTTTTAAATTTCCAACTAAAGGGGTGATATGTCGCAACACTAGTATAAGCTAACCAAAACATGAATTTCATATGCAAGCCATTTGTCGAATAAACCCAATTAGTATGGGATGACTATAAGTGGAAGTCGTGATAGCGCAGTGCCGCAGTGGTAGTGCGTTCGCTTCACAATCGGTAATGAGACAGAGGTCCAGAGTTTGCATTCAGCAGTAGCTGTTGCAATTTAGCTCTTAGGCAAGGCTGCTGATTCCACATTTCCTCTTTCATTCTGGTTGAGCTACATCTGTTGAACGTATCCCTAAAAATAAGAATATACCTACGAGTCATAATGAGGAATTGATCGTTTGGCTGTATAACATAGAAACAGTTCACAGTGTGGAATCCCTGTCAGGAACACCTTACATACAAACTAGAAATAGTCTGGACATCGTATTAGTTGGCCGTTTTGTCACCTTGACATACTCTACTTAATCACTAAGCAATCTTGTATTTGAACTCTCTATATACACTGTTATTTCTCTATGAACACACATCTGGCAATAATGTTCAACAGTTTAATCGGTTGCATGTATCTAGTAACTACATATATTAGTAAGTTCTCGGGTTGGGAGGGGGATTCCCCACTTGATAAAAATACTGAGTGACGAGTGCTCTGTTCCAAGAAATATACAGATTTTCATAATATCTATCATCATTAAAATTTGTTACAATCTGGGCAGTTCTTGAGATACAAACGCATTCTACATACCAATGTCACAGGTTGTGTTTTTATATGTTCGTGTTTATGTGAAGGATGTGGCATGTCATAGTTAACGCAGTTTCAATAGCGCATGCGTCGTATATACGAATGACTTCATGTCTTATCGTTGTCTATTCATTCGAGTGTGAATCGGTGACGATCGGCAATGAAATTGTCCACGTTCCCGAATCAACCTCAGGTGAGCAATTATCACTGTATTGTACATGTCCAATCGTTTTGTCTGTTGTATGTATATGAATGAGAGTTGTATGAAAGGTTTGAATGCATTGGCTCCTTGCAAATCTAATCCCTTTTCTGGTTATTCTGAACTGTTTCTCAGCTCAGATCTATGGATGAACTCTTACGAGGTAGTCAACGATCATTTAAAGACTTTCCAATTTATATTTGAATGCTTGTTTAAATAACGCTGTGGTAAGATATTTATAATGAATTACTATAGGTATATATATATGTTGTAATTTGTATATACACGTGGAATTAGTTATGTTTTATCATGTTTTTACTGTAGATTTATGAGTGTATATATTGTATGTTTTACAGTTTTAGGCCCTATCCCAATACATACAAGAATAAAGATACGAACCTACGCCAGGTATAAGTGAGCCCTGTGACACCAATACAAAGGCTGATCATCTGATAGAGTTTTATACATACCAAATATGGAAGAGGTTTTTAACTTAAAACACACAGGGAAAGCTTTCATCTTGTAACATATTTCCGCATATACCAGCACGAATATACCGCTTGAAATGATTAATCTTAACTAGATGTATACCACATGCACAGTTCTTTAAACAGATAACAGATAAAGATTAATCTAACGTTGTAAAACCTTGTTTGCAATCGATCTAAAATAATTTTTTATAAACTAGAGTAACCTTTAAATAATCAAATTGTGGAACATTTGTGTTTGATTCATTGCAGATCTTTAATAGAAAAGCTACCATCGAAGGAACAATTTTTTATAAACTAGAGTAACCTTCAAATAATCAAATTGTGGAACATTTGTGTTTGATTCATTGCAGATCTTTAATAGAAAAGCTACCATCGAAGGAACTGCAGCGACGCGGTGTATGCTTGCTGAAGCTACACATAGGCAGCAGGAAGACCGGCTTGTTTGGCAGGGTGATAGTCGGCTTTGAAACACACTTAGAAGCATTGCCGTCACACAGTTTCTCACCAGGTACATGCATCTCAGGTTTTCAAGTCTCAGGGTTTCCGCTGTCGGACATTTTTTAAAAAAATTTGTGCACATGTTTTGTCAAATACATGGCTTCAAATAATTATTTGTGAACTATATGGCTCTTAGTTGGCCCCAAGTTTTTTAAATTGGCTCCAGTGCTTTTAATTGGCGACATAAGTGGCGCAGACAAACATTCAGACAGAGGAACCCCGAGTCTCCATCCCATCATTACTGTCATAATGAGACGTCACATGTCCGTCCGTGTCTCAAGGTCAAATATTCACGCTCAGCAATACTTGTAACTAGTTAAAGCCCTATTATGCGTTTACTTAGAATGTGCTGCACACCGAGATAATATAAGCAGCGGATAATTAAATATTGTGATTATTGTCTTATATTTTCATTTTTCAATTATGGTAAAAAAATAAAAATTTGGAAAAAAAGTCAAAAAAGAAACGATACCTGGTGTTTATGTGTCTATAATTTCAACATTTATTAAGAAAATTCTTTGAAAATTCATAAGATGATAGTCCAACATGTTTGAAAGAGGAGCACATAAAGCATAATGAGCCTCCGAAACTGTCTGCTGTGTGATGACGTAATTTGTCGGACAGGGGTCTAATGGAGTTTTCACACAGACGTCAATACCGAGTATGGGCACCATTTGCGTCTCTCACTGCAATGCACCGCCGTCGCATCGAACGGAAGAATGTCTGAATCTCTTGCTGGTCAATATTTGTCCACTCCTGACGCAAAACATCCCTCAGTTGGTTTAACGTTACCGGCTGACGTCGTCTGACGCGGCGGTCTAACGTATCCCACAAATGTTCTATGGGTGACAAGTCTGGTGACAAAGCAGGCCACGGCAGGGTTTCAATATTGTTCTGCTCCAATAATGTGGTGGAAATCCGAGCAGTATGACACCTGGCGTTGTCCTGTTGGAACAGTGTGACGTTTCTGTTGGCGTTAAAGAACGGCACAACAACTGGCGCAAGGATCTCATCACAGTACCGCTGGGCGTTTAGGTTCCCGTCCACCACTAACAGTTTAGTGCGACTGCCGAAGGTAATACCGCCCCACGCCATAACGCTTCCGCCCCCCGAACAGATCGACCTGATGTACACATGCGTCGGCGTAACGTTCACCGCGTCTGCGATATACCCGCTCTCTGCCATCCGCTTGATGCAAACAGAACCGCGATTCATCGCTAAACATCACCGAATTCCACTGTAACCGAGTCCAGCGATAACATTCCGTCGTCCATTCCCACCGTACGTCACGGTGACGTCGTGTCAGGATGGGTCCAACGTATGGCCGATAGGCACGAATGCCACGTTCACCGAGCCGGTTCCTGACTGTTTGTGCACTGATGCGATTGTTGGTCATCCCAGGAGTAACGGCAGCTGTGTGCGTAGCAGGTAGGAACCGGTCACGTAAATGTGACGTCCGAATGTGACGGTCCTGTTCACGCGTCGTCACACATGGTCGACCAGATCTTGGACGGTCGTCCACCGATCCATGTGTTCGATAATGTCGAAGTAGACGTGTTATCGTGATCCGCGTAATCCCGAGTCGATTTGCGACGTCACGCTGACGTAAACCGCCGTCAATCATGCCAATGGCACGCATTCTCTGATTGCGGTTTAGCCTAGGCATTTTGTTAGAGGTAACAATGGGTATGTAAGGTGTTTTTCCTCGATGATAATGCAATACCAGTACAATAAACCAGTTTTCCGATTTGTACATGTGTAGGAAGTTGTCTTTGTTCAGGAGCACGTGCAAATCGGAAATTCGGCGTTCCAGGATTATCGGGTGTTTATTTACCTGTGTTTATGGTTGGCTGACGTTGCAATAAGATACCCGGTACTGATACGTAATAATATATTAAACCTTTCTATGGTTTTATCCGTTTTACGTCATTTTTAGTTTGGTATCGTTTCTTTTTTGACTCGGTATATGTCCACAAATGAACCTGCTTTTGTGAAATTACCATTTGTAAATTACCTCCCTTCATTACGTTAGTCAAGTGTGTTCGAGAACAAATGGCAGGCAAGTGACCTGGCTTCATATTGTCGGGAGATGGACGCATGAGCGTCTCATGAATAACCACGACAGTTGTTGTGTGGCAGTCATGCATGACAAAATGGCACCCCTGACATGCCCGACAACTCACGATGGTCCCACGACTGTTGCTTGACTGACTAGTGTCACACCCACGACATATATTTAATTCTGTCGCCTCCCTATCGCCAAACTATCAGTAATGTGTCGCAGCCCTTGTAAGCACTCAAAGTATGTTTCGCGCTTGTTGCAAGATCTGGCCATGACAAATATTTTATGTGTCTTCCACGACAAAATTTCGTACGATCCGTTGTGAACCACATACAAACTAAATGACATTGACAGTATGCATGCAGATTTCATTAACAGACGGATATGTAGTCTAGTGGTTAACACGGTGGACTGGTACTCCAGGGATCGCAGGTTCGATCCCCCATCTGACCATAATAAAATTAACAGTCCCCGGGACTTTAAACCGAGGTCTTGTGTCGGTGCTGTACACCGTGCATGTAAACGAACCAGACGAGACTCTGGAATGAGTCTCTGTCTGTATCATTGCACTATCCTCTAAAAATCTAAAATGACTCATATGGGCAACCGGTAGCGACGATAAATAAACATAAAATGCACAGATTTCATTAATACTTAGGAAAATTATATATTTTTAGGGGATATTGTTGGATTAAATGACTCTCAAGGAGACGTCCAATCAGATAGCCTTGGGTCAGGAATCGTGACTCGAGTCAGCCAATCAGCAATCAGTGTTGCCTTTGATGATTCACAAGACTTCTTCTCATTGGATGATGGGCCAAATGATTATTACAAGCTAACAAAGTTAGCCAATGATGTTACATATAAGAGATTAAAAAGGTATGATTGGATGGTTTAATGAGAACTACTTCTCTATGACCAATTTTTTCTTGAACTATTCTTGATTACCATTGGGCAAAATAGTCGCCCTAGGGACCCTGACTTCGCCCTCTGGGGGCCCCACTCAATTCAAAATTTTGTCCAGTAAGATACACTGGCCCATTATAAAGCACTCCTTCTATTCAAATGTTGTATTTAACCCATTCCTTCATAAAGATTTAGGTTAATATACTATTATAACTCCATGCAAATGACAGTCAATTAGCTATCATGCAGTGGATAAGTAGTCACCATATCTATCCCACCTCCATAGATATTACTGGTGAGATTCTGGCCTTTACTATGAACATTGATTTGGCTACTACCTTGTCAATGTATGTCGTATTGGTAATGGAGTCAAGAGCTGCTTCTATGAGGGAAAGGGTTAATGGTCATACTGTGCATTGTAAACATATTTTGTTGAAATTAATTAAATAACATCATTTAAGGACATGATCGGAGCGCTTTCTCTCTCCTCCCCAAAATTCTGACCGAGAATGAACCCTGATGCTCTCATGAACATTTGATCTTTCACTATAGAGAAACAAGCAAATTAACCCAGTTACATGTAGCTCTACATTAAATGTGCGATTAATGCAGTGGTTAGCACACACGCTTCTCACCAATACAACATGGGTTCGATCCTCAGACCTCGGAAGTATGTGGGATGGTACGATGACCTCCAAATGGGACCTGTGGGTTTTCTCCGGGTACTCCTGTTTCCTCTTACACGAATGACCACATATACGCTTTCATACGCGCCAAGCGCGAGTAACTAATATATGAATATTGCATTCATGAGTCAGTAATGTGGTTAATATTACTCCGAGTTCATGAATATTGCATTCATGAGTCAGTAATGTGGTTAATATTACTCCGAGTTCATGAATATTGCATTCATGAGTCAGTAATGTGGTTAATATCACTCCGAGTTCATGAATATTGCATTCATGAGTCAGTAATGTGGTTAATATTACTCCGAGTTCATGAATATTGCATTCATGAGTCAGTAATGTGGTTAATATTACTCCGAGTTCATGAATATTGCATTCATGAGTCAGTAATGTGGTTAATATTACTCCGAGTTCATGAATATTAACGTGGGTGATATTTTTCATATTGCCCACTCAGGAATGCAATATTTATTTTATTTGAACTCTGGTAAAAATGGTCTCCGTGGCTGAGTGGTTACGGTCGTTGACTTCAAATCACTTGCCCCTCACTGCTGTAGGTTCGAATGCCAGTGGTTGTCTCAAATTCTTTCAAGTAAGGAAGCTATCCAGTTGGCTTGTGGTAGGTTGGTGGTTCTACCTGGGTGCCCGTCCGTGCCTGACATACTACTCGGAGGGGCACCCAGGATCTTCCTCCACCAAGAATAGCTGGAGAGTCACTATATGATCTATTTTGTTTGTGTTTCAGAACTCTTGGCAATTTGAGCAAGGTACGCCATGGAGAGTGCGCCAATCTGGTGGCTGTCCTATTTGACGAACAGCCCTTGTCGGCCCCCAGTATTCTGCAAGGTAACTTAATACTTGAGATGTCGTGATAGCGCAGTGGTAGCGTGTTTGCTTCAGGTGCGAAATGCCCCGAGTTCGAGCTCCGCTGGAGCTGTTACGATTATTCCCTTAGGCAAGGCATTTAAATTCCAATGGAATGAGGTCTAGAGAGTGATTAATATAAGTTGTAAGAAGTTATTTCACAATCGATTTACAGACGGGTCCGTAGTCCAGCGGTAACACGCTGGACTGATAATCCAGGGATCGCAGGTTCGATCCCCCGTCCGACACTAAGAAAATTAACAGTCTTTCAGATGGGACATTAAACCGATGGCGTATGTATACAGTAGATGTAATCAAATTTCGTCAGCATTAGTTGTCAGGCTGATCTGATTTAAGTTCTAGGTATTTATTCCCACCCACTCTATTTAATTCTGTCCCCACAGTTGAGTAGGAAATCATTTGTTGTTGTTTGAGTAGTGGTACTACATATATTGAACAGACAAGATAAAATCAGAGATCATTTTAGAGGGCAATGTGGGTCTCCCTAGGTAGACCTCCCTCTGTAGGCCCCACTTCTCCTTAAAAAATTATTTTACAATTTCCATACGAAAATTTGGCCAGTAAGATACACTGGCCCATTATAAAGCACCTCTTCTATTCAAATGTTATATTTAATGGTCATACTGTGCATTTTAACCATATTTTGTTGAAATTTATTAAATAACACTTTTTAAGGACGAGATCACGTGCTTTCTTATTGCTCCCAAAAATTCTGACCTCAAATGAACCCTGTACAATTACAGTATTACAATCTCATATGCTCATTTGCTTTCTAATGATATCTAACATTTAATATGCTCATTTCCATGGTATAGACATCAAGTTCTTCAATGAACATCTGGATGAGTCTCAACAAGACGCTGTGCAGTTTGCTCTGGCCCAGAAGGAATTGGCAGTTGTACACGGTCCGCCGGGTACCGGTAAAACAACCACAGTTATAGAGATCATACTACAAGCTGTCAAACAAGGAAGTAAGGTGAGTGTTTAAGTTGTTGTGTACTTCATACCAAGTATAAGTATAATCAAACTATTTACTGTGTAGTATCAGTCCAAATTATTATATATTATGTACACTCTATTGCGTATACTTTGTATGATTGGAACTGTGTATCAGTCCAAATTATTATATATTATGTACACTCTATTGCGTATACGTTGTATGATTGGAACTGTGTATTATCAGTCCAAATTATTATATATTATGTACACTCTATTGCGTATACGTTGTATGATTGGAACTGTGTATTATCAGTCCAAATTATTATATATTATGTACACTCTATTGCCTATACGTTGTATGATTGGAACTGTGTATTATCAGTCCAAATTATTATATATTATGTACACTCTATTGCGTATACGTTGTATGATTGGAACTGTGTATTATCAGTCCAAATTATTATATATTATGTACACTCTATTGCGTATACGTTGTATAATTGGAACTGTGTATTATCAGTCCAAATTATTATATATTATGTACACTCTATTGCGTATACGTTGTATAATTGGGAATGTGTAGTATCAGTCCAAATTATTATATATTATGTACACTCTATTGCGTATACGTTGTATACTTGGGAATGTGTAGTATCAGTCCAAATTATTATATATTATGTACACTCTATTGCGTATACGTTGTATAATTGGGAATGTGTATTATCAGTCCAAATTATTATATATTATGTACACTCTATTGCGTATACGTTGTATAATTGGGAATGTGTATTATCAGTCCAAATTATTATATATTATGTACACTCTATTGCGTATACGTTGTATGATTGGAACTGTGTATTATCAGTCCAAATTATTATATATTATGTACACTCTATTGCGTATACGTTGTATGATTGGAACTGTGTATTATCAGTCCAAATTATTATATATTATGTACACTCTATTGCGTATACGTTGTATGATTGGAACTGTGTATTATCAGTCCAAATTATTATATATTATGTACACTCTATTGCGTATACGTTGTATAATTGGAACTGTGTATTATCAGTCCAAATTATTATATATTATGTACACTCTATTGCGTATACGTTGTATAATTGGGACTGTGTAGTATCAGTCCAAATTATTATATATTATGTACACTCTATTGCGTATACGTTGTATAATTGGGAATGTGTATTATCAGTCCAAATTATTATATATTATGTACACTCTATTGCGTATACGTTGTATAATTGGAACTGTGTATTATCAGTCCAAATTATTATATATTATGTACACTCTATTGCGTATACGTTGTATGATTGGAACTGTGTATTATCAGTCCAAATTATTATATATTATGTACACTCTATTGCGTATACGTTGTATAATTGGGAATGTGTAGTATCAGTCCAAATTATTATATATTATGTACACTCTATTGCGTATACGTTGTATAATTGGGAATGTGTATTATCAGTCCAAATTATTATATATTATGTACACTCTATTGCGTATACGTTGTATGATTGGAACTGTGTATTATCAGTCCAAATTATTATATATTATGTACACTCTATTGCGTATACGTTGTATAATTGGAACTGTGTATTATCAGTCCAAATTATTATATATTATGTACACTCTATTGCGTATACGTTGTATAATTGGGACTGTGTAGTATCAGTCCAAATTATTATATATTATGTACACTCTATTGCGTATACGTTGTATAATTGGGAATGTGTATTATCAGTCCAAATTATTATATATTATGTACACTCTATTGCGTATACGTTGTATAATTGGAACTGTGTATTATCAGTCCAAATTATTATATATTATGTACACTCTATTGCGTATACGTTGTATGATTGGAACTGTGTATTATCAGTCCAAATTATTATATATTATGTACACTCTATTGCGTATACGTTGTATAATTGGGAATGTGTATTATCAGTCCAAATTATTATATATTATGTTCACACTATTGTGTATACATTGTGCATTTGATATACTGTGATATATTTACTGAGGTTTGCAGATCTGTCCCCCCCCCCCCGCTGTAAATTCCAATCCCACTGGGGGTGTCAAATCCTTTCAATTGAGGAAGCTGTCCAGCTGGCTTGCAGAGAGTCGGTGGTTCCACCTGTCTATGTCTGAAATACTGCTCGGTAGGGCACCTGGGTTCTTCCTCCACCAATAATAGCTGGAGAGTGGCCATATGACTTAGTGACACTACATCAGTGAAAACGCAAATTTATACAGAATGTAATTTCCTATTACATGGTATACTTTTCCCCCAAATATTTGCCTCAAAAACTGAGTATTTCAACTAATAAACTAGTGTTGCATACGCGGTTTGTTGACATAACAAAATAATGTAAACAGGGTCGACATACATGCGTAATACAACCTGTGTATCCCGAATAATGAGATTTATGGTACAGATTTACCGTTATATCTCACATTTGTGCCTATGCATATTTATTTATAGACTAATATTGGTTAAATTTATTATCTCTAAGCCACAGTATCAAGCGTTTAGTATTGACTACAATGACAAAGAAATATCAATTCATGAGCGTGGATTACCGGTATATGAATTGCTACATTCACTGTTGAAAGTTTGTAGACCACAAACACACTGTTTATTGATTCAATAATATTTGTGTTCGAATGTATTCTGAAGAATTTGTAGTAGCAATGTATTTATACGTGAACAATGCATTGTTTGGCTATTTGCGATGTAATGTTGCTTTAAGCTGTTTGTATGACTTTAATAAATCCCCAGAAACAATATCTGTACCCACACCATGTTTTGGTATCCTGTGCAACTCTAATATATTTCGTCCAGTACTGACTAGTACCAATCGGTTGCAGGTGTTGGCGTGTGCTCCTTCAAACATTGCTGTAGACAATCTTGTAGAGAGACTGGCCAGGAGTAAACACCGGATAGTCCGACTGGGACACCCAGCTAGACTGCTCCCGCACATCCAGAAATACTCCCTCGATGCCATTCTCTCCACCAGCGACGAGACCAAACTTGTGGAAGATGTCAGGAAAGATTTGGATAAGGCACTAGTATGTAAACTGTTTACGCCATTCTGCATATCTCTGCTACATCTAAATTGAATGGAAGTTCGCCACTCCCTGCCTGTCGATCTGGGAGCATGCCATTTAAAGCGACACTACATTGGTGAAAACGTAAATGTGTGCAGAATGTAATTTTCTATTATATGGTATAATTTCCCCCCCAAATATTTGCCACAAAAACTGAGTATTTCAGCAAATAAACACAAACGTCGTATATGTGGTTTGTTGACATAACAAAATAATGTAAATATGGTCGATATTCATGAGTAATACAATGCGTGTATCAGGAATAACACGATTTATTGTACAGATTATTTGTAGACTAATCTTAGTTAAATTGTCACTAAGCGAAGGGATCATGCATTTAGTATTGACTCCAATGACAAACAGATGTCAATTCAGGAGTGTGGATGACCGTTATATGAAATCCTACTTTCGCTTTTGAAGTTTGTAGACCACAAAAACACTGTTTATTGATTCAATGTTAGTGTTCGATTATATTGAGAAGAATTCGTTATAGCAATGCATTTATACGTGAAAAAATGCATTTTATTTGCATTTTGCGATGTAATGTCGCTTTAAGCTAATCACCCGGTTTTGAAATATCTTCACAGAGGGAGTGTGCTATCTTTACAAACATCTCTTTGTTTTGTCATTGTTTGTTATTTAGTTATACAAATTCATTTTTGCTCGATTGCGAAACAAGTTCTTACAACTTATATTTATCACTCTCGAGACCTCATTCCTGATGTTATCCATCGCCACGAGGGACAGACAAGAGGCAACGTGGAATATAATTGCCTTGCCTAAGGGCACAATCGTAACGGCTCCAGCGGGTCTCGAACTCCGGACGCGCATCCACTGTGCTATCACGACCTCCTGTTTGTTATTTCACATTGCTATTATAAAATTATAGCTTCCAAAGAAGTAAAATTCTGTTTCTAATTAATCAAGATGTAGTAACAGAAGTAATATTCAAAAAAACAAACAAACAAAAACAAGAAGAAGAAAAAAGGCAAAAAAAAAATAGATTACAAAACTAACCTCATCCTACAGACTCGAAAATAATGCCATCATTTTGAAATTCTGCGTAGAAATTGCCTAGCCCAACATTTAAATGGTTAACTATTACGGCACCACAGATGACCTTGTCTGTGTCCTGCTCCTATCAAAGCAAGGACACGCATGCACGAAATAGAGGATAGTTGTGTTTATTAGTGTAAGATATGATAGGATTTTATTTCATCTCGTGATCACCGAAATACATATTTCAATGATGCCACGAGTGGAAATACATATTTCAATGATGCCACGAGTGGAAATACATATTTCAATGATGCCACGAGTGGAAATACATATTTCAATGATGCCACGAGTGGAAATACATATTTCAGTGATGCCACGAGTGGAAATACATATTTCAGTGATGCCACGAGTGGAAATACATATTTCAGTGATGCCACGAGTGGAAATACATATTTCAGTGATGCCACGAGTGGAAATACATATTTCAGTGATGCCACGATTGGAAATACATATTTCAGTGATGCCACGAGTGGAAATACATATTTCAGTGATGCCACGAGTGGAAATACATATTTCAGTGATGCCACGAGTGGAAATACATATTTCAGTGATGCCACGAGTGGAAATACATATTTCAGTGATGCCACGAGTGGAAATACATATTTCAGTGATGCCACAATTGGAAATACATATTTCAGTGATGCCACAAGATAAAATACATATTTCAGTGATGCCATGAGTGGTAATACATATTTCAGTGATGCCACGAGTGGAAATACATATTTCAATGAATACAAGTTGAAATAAAATCCTGTCTTACACATAATTAAACACAAATATCTTCTATTTCTTTCACGATCATTCATTGGAAAGCATAAAAGAAAATGCTATCGTTCACTATTTTCAAACAGTGGAAGATGGCATTTTCTCTGTCACTTCCTGAGTTTAGCATGTGCTCTCATTTTTCTTCTTTTAAGTGTGGGTTAAAGAAGACAAGAGACCGGGGCGAGAAGCAGAAATTGCGAGAGGAAATGAAATTTTTACGTAAGGAGTTGCGGCGACGTGCCAATGCTGCCACCAGGGATATACTCAAGCGTGCAGATGTAGTACTGGTCACACTTACCAGCGCAACCGACGACGGACCAATGAAACTGCTGGAAGAGAGTCACTTCGACGTGACTGTGATCGACGAGGTCTCGCAAGCATTGGAGGCAGCCTGCTGGATCCCGCTCTTGAGGACAAGGAAATGTATCCTAGCTGGGGACCATCTTCAACTTCCTCCAACAATATTGTCGAAGGAGTAAGTTGCTAAGGCTGCATATTTTCTCTCATTTTATTGTCGTATGTTGCTTTCTAGCGAGTTTCTAAATCTAATAAAAGCAGATGTGGTTGTGGAGAAGATAACTTCCACTTCTTCTTTCAATGCCATTTCTATGATCAACTACGTATAACACTCTTCAATAAGCAATGTGTAATGTCAACTTAAACACACTACTTCTCAGTGACACTTATAAGGATATTACAACCAACATCGTATAATTTTCCTTGCTGTACACGACAGTGAAAGGTTCCGAGATGGATGATTTCTAAAGGTTCACATGGAGGATTCCAATCTGAATACTGTCGTTATTGACACAATAACCAATCATATTCAATCACTTTCCTCTATACTAATCTCTTCTTCTTCTCGTGCTCCGATTTGATAGTTCATGTTCTTGAACTTTCTTCAAATATTCCTTTAAATATTAACCATTTTCTTTTTTGCATCCAAAACTATTGACTCACTAATACAATAAGTTCTGAAATTGTTTAGCATATACCTAGAATAGATTTCACATATTTTCATTGTTATATATATTATTCTCCTGCCTATTGTATATCAATCAATTGATAGGGAGAAGAACTATATAAGTTTTCTTTCGTTCTAATCCCTTTCAGTCTACTGCTGTTAAATTATATGTAAAATGTTCATTTCTTGATTACATGTACAAATACTGAAATAAAGAATGTTTAATCTAAAGCTAATCTGTCATTTTAATATCTGAGATTTTTTATTATGAGATTGTTTTATTATTATTAAATCAGTTTTAACCCTTTCCCTCATGGCAGCACCTTTTGACGCCATTAGTAATACAACATACATTGACAATGTAGTAGCCAAACCACTGTTCATAATAAAGGCCAGAATCTCATGTAGTCCCAGTAATATCTATGGAGGTGGGATAGATATGGTGACTACTTATCCACTGCATAATAGCTAAATAGCTGTCGTTTGTATGGAGATATAATAGTATATTAACCTAAATCTCTATGTAGTCCCAGTAATATCTATGGAGGTGGGATAGATATGGTGACTACCTATCCACTGCATGATAGCTAAATGGCTGTCGTTTGTATGGAGATATAATAGTATATATTAACCTAAATCTCTATGAAGGAAAGGGTTAAATGGCTGTCGTTTGTATGGAGATATAATAGTATATATTAACCTAAATCTCTATGAAGGAAAGGTTAATGGTTCTCCTGTCATTTTCTGATCATGAAACTTTCCTATATTCTTGTTTCTATTCAACACAGTTTCTAAACAAATGAAATAATTCATCTTTAACAGTCTAAAGGTATTTGGGACCTCTGTGATCGAGGCTTTGAGGGCATTGACTTGTAATCCTATGCCTCGGTGGGTTGCGGGTTTGAATCCCACCCGGGGGAACCCAGGGTGTCAAATTGTTCTTGCGAAGAAGATAGTAAACTGGCTATCTGAAAAAGTGGTTATTCAACCCACTTACACGTGCATGCCTGAACAACAAACACTGCACAGATGGATGCCTGTGGGCAAAGTAAACATGGGATCCAGCCATACGACCTAATTGATCCGTGTCACTTAAGTCCTGTATGTATGTATGTTCCTTTAATGTCAAACCCCTCGCGGGGACTTAGACATGTTTTCCTGGGCAGGCTCAGCCGACCTAAGCGATTAACCAGTACTAAGCAATGTGTGTGAGGTGCCTTGCTCAATGACACTACATACGTGGCCTGACCGAGTATCGAACCCGGGACCGTTCGATTCCAAATCCGACGCTCTACCACTGGACCACGGACACCTCAGCATCAACGTCTGTACATAAAATTGTCTGAGAACAGATGTGGTCGTGATTTGTTCTGACCTAGAATGAACCCTGTATAATTATGTATTACATTCTCATATGCTCAGTTTCTTTCTAATGCCATCTAACTTTTAAGATGCTCAATTGGTCATGATTTTAAGATGCTCAGATAGTAATGATTTTAATATTCTCAATTGGTCATGATTTTTTTCGATGATTCATTTCAGAGCTGCTAAAGATGGACTAGAAGTGACCTTGATGGAGCGTGTCCTTGACCTCCATGGTGACAAGGTCATGAGGATGTTAACCACCCAGTACAGAATGAATGAGAAAATCATGCAGTGGTCCTCGCAGAAACTGTACGAGTCAAAGCTTGTTGCCCATCAATCTGTGAAACACCATTTACTTAGGTACAGTATTTCTCATCAATCTGTGAAACACCATTTACTTAGGTACAGTATTTCTCATCAATCTGTGAAACACCATTTACTTAGGTACAGTATTTCTCATCAATCTGTGAAACACCATTTACTTAGGTACAGTATTTCTCATCAATCTGTGAAACACCATTTACTTAGGTACAGTATTTCTCATCAATCTGTGAAACACCATTTACTTAGGTACAGTATTTCTCATCAATCTGTGAAACACCATTTACTTAGGTACAGTATTTCTTATCATTCACATTAACCTTCATTCTGAATATCTGAGTTTACAAACAACATAGATCTAGACCAGCCACAGCATAATGCTGCACGATGATTGGGGCTCATTCTAGAGGGGTCCACCTCCGTGGTTGAGTGGTTAAGGTCGCTGACTTGTATACCACTGTAACCTATCATCACTGATGGTCACGGGTTCGAGCCCCGCTCAGGTTGTGTCTCATTTATATGAAAAAGTTGGCAGTTTCTTACGGAGGTTGGTGCACCCAAGTACTGGTTAACCGCTGCAGCCTGCCCAGGAAAGGTGTTGTTAGGTAAACTGTCCGCCGGCGATATAGCCCAAAATGGTGCTGATGCAGGTGTAAAACCCAAACTAACAAACAACCAAATCATTCTAGAGGGCGACTTAGGCTAAATAGTCGTCCTAGGGACACTGACTTCGTCCCCTAGAGGCCCCATTTCTCCCTAACATTTTTTTTTTAAATTTTCATACAAGTCCGCCTCCGTGGTCGAGTGGTTAAGGTCGCTGACTTGTATACCACTGTAACCTATCATCACTGATGGTCACGGGTTCGAGCCCCGCTCAGGCCGTGTCTCATTTATATGAAAAAGTTGGCAGTTTCTTACGGAGGTTGGTGCACCCAAGTACTGGTTAACCGCTGGAGCCTGCCCAGGAAAGGTGTTGTTAGGTAATCTGCCCGCCGGCGATATAGCCCAAAATGGTGCTGATGCAGGCGTAAAACCCGAATCATAACATAACATATAAATTTTCATACAAAATTTTGTCAAGTATGATACACTGGCCCATTAGAAAGCACTCCTTTCAAATTTTCAAATGTTTAATGGTTTAATGTGTATTTTAACACTATTTTGTTGACATTTATTAAATAACACCATTTAACCCATTCAACACCAAGTAACTCACATGGACTGGTCCATGATATTTTTAGACCAATAAATTAATAACAAAATTACATTTGGATCAGTTCATTTATCAAAATGGGTAATTTTTTTCCTAAAAATAGTTATATTACTTGACAAAAGTGCAGATCCTGATGAGACGGCTCGTCACGAGCCGGCTCATCTGGATCTACACTTTTTTGTAAGCCAATTTAGAGGTCTGTGGTGTTGAAAGGGTTAAGGACGCAATCGCGCGCTTCCTCACTTCTCATACTGACCTAAAATGAACCCTGAGAATCAAGATCTATGTTGTTTGCCATTCAGATCCTAAAACACTCCAAAATTACACTGGGGCTGAGCTGGATCAATGTTGTTTGCAAATGCCTTTAAAGTGGAAGCTGTGATAGCGTATGGTAGCGCTTTCACTTAAGGTGTGAAAGGTCCGGAGTTCGAGTCCCGCTGGAGCCGTTACGATTGTGCCCTTAGGCAAGGCATTTAAATTCCACGTTGCCTCTTCTCTCTCCCTCGTGGCGATGGATTCCATCAGGAATGCGGTCTCGAGAGTGATTAATATAAGTATAAGAACTTGTTTCACGATCGAGCAAAAATAAATTGGTAATGCCTTAAAATTGACATTATATTGTATGGAATGAAAATATTAGCAGTGCTGTTCGTTATTATCGGTATACCGATATATTACCGGTATTATATTTCACAAAAAGAGATAATAAACCGATACGATTTTCAACCACCGATACATAAAAGATCCGTAGAATGTTACAAGTAGCCGAGTATTAAACAAATATAATGACGTAATTCAATTACGGGTTCCAACAACAAACAAATATAATGACGTAATTCAATTACGGGTTCCAGAATTTATCTCAATTATCTGCCAATACACTATAGCCGAGTACCACAGTACCGGTACTCTGTAATATTAGTACTGTTAACGTTGGGCTGGGAACCATGGCCACGGGTATTTAACACCAATATTTACCGGTAGTTGATTATGTTAAATCCCCATTCGCTCGATTGCATTTACAACATCGTAGAAGCAGTAAGGCAGAGCTACTACGTGACTGACAGAAGTGGGCGGTGTTAAGTGCATCAAAACTATGAACAAATGATTAAAACAGCTGTTCCCAAAAACGAGTTTACCTTGTATGTATGTTCCATTAATTTTAAACCCCTTGCGGGGACCTAGACATGTTTTCCTTGGCAGGCTTAGCCGACCTAAGTGGTTTACCAGTACTAAGCAATGTGTGTGAGGTGGCTTGCTCACTGACACTATATACGTGGCCTGACCGAGTAACGTACCTGGGACCGTTCGATTCCAAATCTGACGCTCTACCACTGGACCACGGACTCCACTGTACCTTGTGTACATGTGCAGTCAAACAGCACACCTGTATTAAGCAGTCAATTTACAGATTCCCAATATGTTGTTTTATACATTTGACCTTTATTAAGCAGCCACCTGTGCTAAGCAACCACTTTCTGTGATCCCTTGGCTGGCTGCTTAAAACAGGTTTGACTGTACTGCACAATAGTGAAATGGAATTAAACAATCTGGTTTTGGTAGTAAATATATTAAAAGTATGTTAATGTTAAATAAATAATTTTGTATACATCCGTGTCCTAGTGGTTAAGCTTACGAAGTGAGGGGTCAAAGGTTCGAACCTCATCAGGGGTTCATTCTGATACGGCCGGTTGGTGAGCCGAAGGCTAGTTAAATAATGTTTACCGATTTCCTGGCGCCTGGCCTTCAATGACTGGATTCAGGAAGTACTGATGTTCATAAGAGGTGTCTCATAAGTCAGAAATGGCTGGCCCTTTCAATAGGGGGCGACTCTATAATAAACAAACACACTATATGGAATAAAATTAACCTGTGTTTAATTTATATGGGCTATACAATATATGATGTTTCATTTTATTCCTTAAATATTTAGTTTAAACATATTTTATTTTGCTCTAATATGATACAGGATCTACATACAATGTATGCAAAGAAAGTGGGTCGGTCGGCACACAAGTTCTTAAACATTAGAGACGGCTCTTCCCAATCCATAAATATTAACATTACGTGTTTATTATTGTATTTATTTCAGAGATATGCCAGGCATACAGGAGGAGGAGACGACCATGTTTCCATTGCTGTATATAGACACTGCTGGCTGCGATCTACAGGAGCTAGACCTACCAGAGGAAATCTCAAAAGGCAATGAGGGTACGTTCAGACATATGACAATATCAAACTGTTCCCACATTATAAATACCCATGACTTTATTTATCCAACTGGTTGCGGTAGCACCACATTATAAATACCCATGACTTTATTTATCCAACTGGTTGCGGTAGCACCACATTATAAATACCCATGACTTTATTTATCCAACTGGTTGCGGTAGCACCACATTATAAATACCCATGACTTTATTTATCCAACTGGTTGCGGTAGGTCAGTGGTTCTACCTGGTGTCTGTCCGTGCCTGAAATACTGCTCGGAAGGGCACCCAGGGTCTACCTCCACCAATAACAGCTGGAGAGTCACCATATGACCTAAACTGTTGGTGCGACCCAGGGTCTACCTCCACCAATAACAGCTGGAGAGTCACCATATGACCTAAGCTGTTGGTGCGACCCAGGGTCTACCTCCACCAATAACAGCTGGAGAGTCACCATATGACCTAAGCTGTTGGTGCGACCCAGGGTCTACCTCCACCAATAACAGCTGGAGAGTCACCATATGACCTAAGCTGTTGGTGCGACCCAGGGTCTACCTCCACCAATAACAGCTGGAGAGTCACCATATGACCTAAGCTGTTGGTGCGACCCAGGGTCTACCTCCACCAATAACAGCTGGAGAGTCACCATATGACCTAAGCTGTTGGTGCGACCCAGGGTCTACCTCCACCAATAACAGCTGGAGAGTCACCATATGACCTAAGCTGTTGGTGCGACCCAGGGTCTACCTCCACCAATAACAGCTGGAGAGTCACCATATGACCTAAGCTGTTGGTGCGACCCAGGGTCTACCTCCACCAATAACAGCTGGAGAGTCACCATATGACCTAAGCTGTTGGTGCGACCCAGGGTCTACCTCCACCAATAACAGCTGGAGAGTCACCATATGACCTAAGCTGTTGGTGCGACCCAGGGTCTACCTCCACCAATAATAGCTGGAGAGTCACCATATGACCTAAGCTGTTGGTGCGACTTTAAACCCCCAAAAACAAACAAACACCTAACATTTACTGCATCCTGTGGTAGATTTCAACGTCTGCGGTGTTTGATATAATGTTTAAAGCCCTGTTTTTTATAGGCGAACATTCACCGCGAGAACACTGTGACCTACCCTCTTGTTTCTATGTAAATATTTTATGTATCTGTGTATTGAGAGTTGCCTCCATGGTCTAGCGGTTTACCCCCGTTAAGGTCGCTGACTTGTATACCACTGTAATCTATCATCACTGATGGTCACGGGTTCGAGCCCCGCTCAGGCCGTGTCTCATTTATATGAAAAAGTTAGCAGTTTCTTACGGAGGTTGGTGCACCCAAGTACTGGTTAACCGCTGGAGCCTGCCCAGGAAAGGTGTTGTTAGGTAAACTGCCCGCCGGCGATATAGCCCAAAGTGGTGCTGATGCAGGCGTAAAACCCGAAATATAACATAAAACTGTGTACTGAGGTGCAGGAGGTACCCATGTACTCGTCTGTTCTCATGTCATCTACTCGCATATATATCGTGTGTTTAATATTATGTCCTTGTGGTGGTCCCATTGGTGCAGTGGTCGGCACGCTCGATTCTCACCAATGCAACCCTGGTTTGAATCCTCTGACCGGGAAGTATGTGAGATGGTACGGTGGTCACCAAAATCGGGCAGGCTAGTTTCCTCCGACGTGAATGACCACATATACACTTTAATCTGTGCCCAAAGAGTGAGTTAATATAAGTTAAAATTAGAAAGTTGTAAGTTTATTCTCTTATTTTGATATTATGTCAGGTGTTTTGCCTTTGTCATCTGTCCGTTCGTCCGATCTCTTCATTATATTGCACATGACATTTTATTGCGTGACTTCATATATTTCATTTCCATGTTTTTATTACTTCACTGAAGCAATGCCGAGTAGGGAAGTGGTGGATTTCATATTTTTGTACATTTTTTTGTAATTCTTTTTATTAAACAGTAAAACAGAAGCATACACATATTGTACAATGGGAATTGTAGCCTGGATTCCAGTCTGTCGATTTTTCACCTTTTACTTTCTGGCAAAATGACATTATCAGAAACTCAATACGGCCCAATTAATGGTCTCGGTGTTAAGATTTATTTTATATCGACGCCTGTTCCCAGGCTATGTGAATTGTTACAAGATTGTATATACAAACATTAACAATACAGTAATGCAAGGGACGTAACTCTTCCATTTGACAAAATAACAGTAGAGTTATCCTTCCAATCAAAACGAGGAGCTTTACTGAGCTTTTTTTTGTTTTGTGAAAAAGAGGAGCAGAGCAGTCTGCATGGCTGTTTTTCTATAAGTTATTTAATGAAAAATGTTTTCGGAATTTTGCTATTAAATCGACATTACATCGCATTTTTCACGTATAAATGCATTGCTACTACATTCGAACACAAATATTGAATCAGTGTGTTTGTGGTCTACAAGCTTTCAAAAGTGAATGTAGAATTTCATATACCTGTCATCCACGCTCCGGAATTGACATTTGTTTGTCATTGTACACGTGATACTGTCGCTTAGAATTTAACTTAGATTAGTCTACAAATAAATATGCATAGGCACAAATGTGAGACATAGCAGTAAATCTCTATCATAGATCTCGTTATACAGTAATATACACATGTTGTATTACGCATGTATGTCGACCCTATATACATTATTTTGTTATGTCAACAAACTGCGTATACGACGCTTGTTTATTAGTTGAAATAGCAAATATTTGGAAAAAAATTATACCATGTAATAGGAAATTACTTTCTGTATAAATTTGCGTTTTCACCGATGTAGTGTCACTGTCATATGTCGCTTTAACTTGAGCTAGCCATTTGGTAAGCTTAATACCAACATTGCAAACTGAGTTTTGTTAAATATGGTATGAAAACAACACGAGTGTAAGAGCCTCTTTTTTTTATCACATTACCATGTAGGGTTTTAATCATGTTTTTTTTTTAATATATAGTACATGTATATATAAAAAAAATAGGTTTACACACACCAGCGATGTTACTTTCATTTTGGCACATCAGCGCAAATGATCATGACGTTGCTAAATTGTTATGACGTCACTATGCAAAACTGCGTTATATTTATATTTTAAACACTGCCATGATTGAGTAGAGGGTTAAATCGTTGTTTGTCTTATCGTTAACGTTACATACCAAATCACCTAGAAATTTACAAATTATATGGATTCATCTCTCAACCAATCAGAATCCTTCCTTGTGTTATTACATGTGTGTTGATATAAGAAAATATGTGATGGCTGTATTACACTGATTAAAAGCAGAGTTATGTGATAAATGTAATTATATTATTAGGGGAGGCAGATGTGGTGAGAGTTCACGTGGAGAGGTTAATGGCGTGTGGTTTAAGACAAGAAGATATATCTGTGATAGCGCCATACAATCTACAGGTACTTCAATAACCTTCATCTATGAAATGCATGTACAGATGGATCTGTGGTCCAGTGGTAACACGCTGGATTGGTAATCCAGGGATCGCAGGTTCGATGCCCGTCTGACCCTAATAAAATTAACAATCTTTCAGATGGGTCTTTAAACCGAGGTATCGTGTCGGTGCTTTACACCGTGCACGTAAAAGAACCAGAGGAGACTCTGGAATGGGTCTCTGTCTGTATCATTGCACTATCCTCCAAAAATCTAAAATGTAAAGTAAAATCAGTATTGTAAAATGCCTGTATTGTAAAATATATAACTATTAAGTTTAAACTTTATTTATTTTACAACGATTGCGAAGCAAGTTTTAACAACTTATATTAATCACTCTCGTTGGTGCGGATGAAAGCGTATATGTGGTCATTCGTGTGGGAGGAAACCGGAGTACCTGGAGAAAACCGATCTGGCGGCTACCATACCATCTCACATGCTTCCCTGTGTGCTTCCCAGTCCGAGGATCGAACCTGGGTTGCATTGGTGAGAAGCGAGCGTGCTAACCACTGCGCTAATTTGACAGCCTTATATATATAATTATTAAGTATTAATCATGCAAAACCAGCGCAACATATTCCATTGTACTAATTTTAATTTAATAATTTAGGTGGAGTTGGTCAGAATTCGGCTAGCGGGTAAATATCCAAAAATTGAAGTGAAATCTGTGGATGGTTTTCAGGGCAGGGAGAAGGAAGCTGTGATTATCTCCCTTGTTAGGAGTAATAAAAGAGGTGATTATCTCCCTTGTTAGAAGCCGTGAGAGTTGATTATCTTCCGTGTTAGAAGTAATAAATGTTGCGATTAATCTCCCTTGGTTATTTCTTGGAGAAATAAAGGAAGTGGTTATCTCCCTTGTTTGATTCTTTGAGTAATAAAGGAGGTGATTAACCCCCTTTTTTGTTCTTGGAGTAATGCAGGAGATGATTATCTCCCTTGTTTGCTTCTTGGAGTAAGAAAGGAGGTGATTATCTCCCTTGTTTTGGTTCAATAAATATCCAAATCGGTCTCATAACGGAAAACTAGTTTTAAGTTTGAGGTATTCAATTTTGCACAAACTTTTTGTTTGCAATAGAAAACTGATAAAATGTATTTCTGCATAAATAAATATTCATTCCTTAAAATTATATATATATACTGAGTCAAAAAAGAAATGATACCTGGTGTTTATGTGTCTATAATTTCAACATTTATTAAGAAAATTCTTTGAAAATTCATAAGATGATAGTCCAACATGTTTGAAAGAGGAGCACATAAAGCATAATGAGCCTCCGAAACTGTCTGCTGCGTGATGACGTAATTCGTCGGACAGGGGTTTAATGGAGTTTTCACACAGACGTCAATACCGAGTATGGGCACCATTTGCGTCTCTCACTGCAATGCACCGCCGTCGCATCGAACGGAAGAGTGTCTGAATCTCTTGCTGGTCAATATTTGTCCACTCCTGACGCAAAACATCCCTCAGTTGGTTTAACGTTCTCGTCTGACGCGGCGGTCTAACGTATCCCACAAATGTTCTATGGGTGACAAGTCTGGTGACAAAGCAGGCCACGGCAGGGTTTCAATATTGTTCTGCTCCAATAATGTGGTGGAAATCCGAGCAGTATGACACCTGGCGTTGTCCTGTTGGAACAGTGTGACGTTTCTGTTGGCGTTAAAGAACGGCACAACAACTGGCGCAAGGATCTCATCACAGTACCGCTGGGTGTTTAGGTTCCCGTCCACCACTAACAGTTCAGTGCGACTGCCGAAGGTGATACCGCCCCACGCCATAACGCTTCCGCCCCCGAACAGATCGACCTGACGTACACATGCGTCGGCGTAACGTTCACCGCGTTTGCGATATACCCACTCTCTGCCATCCGCTCGACGCAAACAGAACCGCGATTCATCGCTAAACATCACCGAATTCCACTGTAACCGAGTCCAGCGAGCACATTCCGTCGTCCATTCCCGCCGTACGTCACGGTGATGTCGTGTCAGGATGGGTCCAACGTATGGCCGATAGGCACGAATGCCACGTTCACCGAGCCGGTTCCTGACTGTTTGTGCACTGATGCGATTGTTGGTCATCCCAGGAGTAACGGCAGCTGTGTGCGTAGCAGGTAGGAACCGGTCACGTAAATGTGACGTCCGAATGTGACGGTCCTGTTCATGCGTCGTCACACGTGGTCGACCTGGGACGGTCGTCCACCGATCCATGTGTTCGATAACGTCGAAGTAGACGTGTTATCGTGATCCGCGTAACCCCGAGTCGATTTGCGACGTCACGCTGACGTAAACCGCCGTCAATCATGCCAATGGCACGCATTCTCTGATTGCGGTTTAGCCTAGGCATTTTGTTAGAGGTAACAATGGGTATGTAAGGTGTTTTTCCTCGATGATAATGCAATACCAATACAATAAACCTGTTTTCCGATTTGTACATGTGTAGGAAGTTGTCTTTGTTGAGGAGCACGTGCAAATCGGAAATTCGGCGTTGCAGGATTATCGGGTGTTTATTTACCTGTGTTTATGGTTGGCTGACGTTGCAATAAGATACCCGGTACTGATACGTAATAATATATTAAACCTTTCTATGGTTTTATCCGTTTTACGTCATTTTTAGTTTGGTATCGTTTCTTTTTTGACTCGGTATATATAAGTTTATTTAAAGTCGCCACCGCATAAATGCATTTGGGCAACTTAAAATTAATCACTCTCAGTTCATTTGTCTGAATAAATTATTATTATTATCCAATCATCTACTCCTTAGAATAATATTATGTCGATGTCATAGCATGAGGCATTTAAGCTAAGCTTATATGATCTTATGCCAAATCCAAATAAATATTACCGTAACCCTTTCCCTCATAGAAGCACCTCTTGACGCCATTACAAATACAACATACATTGACAATGTAGTAGCCAAACCCATTTTCATAATAAAGGCCAGAATCTCATGTAGTCCCAGTAATATCTACTTATCTACTGCATGCGTCCGCCTCCGTGGTCGAGTGGTTAAGGTCGCTGACTTGTATACCACTGTAACCTATCATCACTGATAGTCACTGGGATCGAGCCCCGCTCAGGCTGTGTCTCATTTATATGAAAAAGTTGGCAGTTTCTTACGGAGGTTGGTGCACCCAAGTACTGGTTAACCGCTGGAGCCTGCCCAGGAAGGGTGTTGTTAGGTAAACTGCCCGCCGGCGATATAGCTCAAAATGGTGCTGATGCAGGCGTAAAACCCGAAATATAGCGTATATCTACTGCATGATGGCTAAATGGCTGTCGTTTGTATGGAAATATAATAGTATATTAACCTAAATCTCTATGAGAGAAAGGGTTAAGTATAATCCTAGAAATCCATAGTCAATATGTTCTAAATATAAAACTATGGAAATTGTAGCTAAATACTGATGTAATGTTTAACCCTTTCAACACTACAGACCTCTAAACAGGCTTACAAAAAGTGTAGATCACAATGAACCGGCTCGTAATGAGCCATGTTATCATCAGGATCTGCACTTTTTGCCAGTCATATTACTATTTTTAGACAAAATTACCCATTTTGATAAATTAACTTGTCCAAATGTAATTTTCTTATTAATTTATTGATCTAAAAATACCATGCACCAGTCCATGTCAGTTACTTGTTGTTGAATGGTTTAACTGTTGATTCCAGGCGAAGTGGGTTTTCTGTCCGAGAGGAGGAGAATTAACGTGGCAGTAACACGAGCTCGGCGCCACCTGGCTGTGATAGGGGACAGCGAGACTGTCGGCAAGGATGACTTCCTCAAGTCTTTGATAGATTACCTCAATATTGAAGGGGAAGTGCACACTGCACAGCAGTATCTAGATGGTAGGTCAGTAGTATCTTGGTGGTAGGTCAGCAGTATCTAGATGGTAGGTCAGCAGTATCTAGATGGTAGGTCAGCAGTATCTAGGTGGTATGTCAGCAGTATCTAGATGGTAGGTCAGCAGTATCTAGGTGGTAGGTCAGTAGTATCTAGATGGTAGGTCAGCAGTATCTAGATGGTAGGTCAGCAGTATCTAGATGGTAGGTCAGCAGTATCTAGATGGTAGGTCAGCAGTATCTAGATGGTAGGTCAGTAGTATCTAGATGGTAGGTCAGCAGTATCTAGGTGGTAGGTCAGCAGTATCTAGGTGGTAGGTCAGCAGTATCTAGATGGTAGGTCAGCAGTATCTAGATGGTAGGTCAGTAGTATCTAGGTGGTAGGTCAGCAGTATCTAGATGGTAGGTCAGTAGTATCTAGAGGGTAGGTCAGTAGTATCTAGATGGTAGGTCAGTAGTATCTAGGTATGTCAGCAGTATCTAGATGGTATATCAGTATTATCTAGGTGGTAGGTCAGCAGTATCTAGATGGTAGGTCAGTAGTATCTAGGTATGTCAGCAGTATCTAGATGGTATGTCGGCAGTATCTAGATGGTAGGTCAGTAGTATCTAGGTGGTAGGTCAGCAGTATCTAGGTGGTAGGTCAGCAGTATCTAGATGGTAGGTCAGCAGTATCTAGGTGGTAGGTCAGCAGTATCTAGATGGTATGTCAGCAGTATCTAGATGGTAGGTCAGCAGTATCTAGATGGTAGGTCAGCAGTATCTAGGTGGTAGGTCAGCAGTATCTAGGTGGTAGGTCAGCAGTATCTATATGGTAGGTCAGCAGTATCTAGATGGTAGGTCAGCAGTATCTAGGTGGTAGGTCAGCAGTATCTAGATGGTAGGTCAGCAGTATCTAGATGGTAGGTCAGTAGTATCTAGATGGTAGGTCAGCCATATCTAGATGGTAGGTCAGCAGTATCTAGATGGTAGGTCAGTAGTATCTAGATGGTAGGTCAGCAGTATCTAGGTGGTAGGTCAGCAGTATCTAGATGGTAGGTCAGCAGTATCTAGATGGTAGGTCAGCAGTATCTAGATGGTAGGTCAGTAGTATCTAGATGGTAGGTCAGCAGTATCTAGGTGGTAGGTCAGCAGTATCTAGATGGTAGGTCAGCAGTATCTAGGTGGTAGGTCAGCAGTATCTAGATGGTAGGTCAGCAGTATCTAGGTGGTAGGTCAGTAGTATCTAGATGGTAGGTCAGCAGTATCTAGATGGTAGGTCAGCAGTATCTAGATGGTAGGTCAGCAGTATCTAGATGGTAGGTCAGCAGTATCTAGGTGGTAGGTCAGCAGTATCTAGATGGTAGGTCAGTAGTATCTAGATGGTAGGTCAGCAGTATCTAGGTGGTAGGTCAGCAGTATCTAGATGGTAGGTCAGCAGTATCTAGATGGTAGGTCAGCAGTATCTAGATGGTAGGTCAGCAGTATCTAGATGGTAGGTCAGCAGTATCTAGATGGTAGGTCAGTAGTATCTAGATGGTAGGTCAGCCGTATCTAGATGGTAGGTCAGTAGTATCTAGAGGAAATCGGAGCACCCGGAGAAACCCCACCTTTTTGATCTGGTGACCACCGTACCATCTCACATACTTCCCGGTCCAAGAATCGCATTGGTGAGAAGCGAGCATGCTAACCAATGCGCTAATCGGACAGCCAATGGTGTAGGTTGTTGAACTTCTAATCATTTGTCCTTTACCACTGTTGGTTCGAATACCATTTGGGCGTCAAATTCCTGCAAGTGAGGAAGTAATCCAGTTGGCTTGAGGAAGGTCAGTGGTTCTACATGAGTGTCTGTGCGTGCCTGAAATACTGCTCGAGGGGACACAAAATAATAACTGGGGAGTGGATATATCACTTAACCCATTTCATTCTGGATACATTTAATGGCTTTTGCAAACAACATAGATCCAGATCAGCCGCAGCGTGACGCTGCATGCTGATCACGATCTATGTTGTTTACTACATAGCCAAGTGTCTTAGCAAGATCACCTGAATAGCAAACAGCATAGAGCCTGATCAGACGGCATGTTCCGTGGCGGTTGATCTGGCCCTATGTTCTTTGCTAATACTGTTTGAACGGTAACCAGAATGAAATGGGTTAAGCTGTTAATGCGAGTTTAAACTCCAAAAGCAACACAAACAATAAACTAATATTTAGTCGCATTTTGGATTAATTCTGGCCTTGATACATATTTGTGTCACTTCATCATCACTTCACCTTGTTGAATTTCCATGTATCTGGAAACTGACTGCTTAATACAGGTTGGCTGCTTAATATAGGTGACCAATAACACAGAGGTTTGACTGTACTGTTATAGGAAGCATCAGCAGGAAGTGTGATTCTGGTCGTTTGACATTAATCCAATTAACCCATTTGATTCTGGATACCGTTCAAACAGTATTTGCAAAGAACATAGAGCCAGATCAGCTGCCACGGAACGTGCTGTCTGATCAGGCTCTATGCTTTTTGCTATTCAGATGATCATGCTAAGACACTTGGCTATGTAGCAAACAACATAGATCCTGATCAGCACGCAGCGTCATGCTGCGGCTGATCTGGATCTATGTTGTTTGCAAATGTATCGCTGTGGCTGATCTGGATCTATGTTGTTTGCAAAAGCCTTAAATGTATCCAGAATGAAATGGGTTTGGAAGCTTAACACTCTACTGGATTGTATTTATATTTTAGACGTACATTTGCATCAATCTGAGATTAGAAGACCTGAGCATCTAGATGATTTGATGGCCCTTTCCAAACAACACGGATCAAGCAAAGGTGCCCGACCCAAAACAACCACCAAGCACATCCCTGTAAAGAGAAATGACCAGCCAAGAAAGGGAGACAACCAGCAAGAGAAACTGCCTAAAGCCACGTAAGTTTGTCCATTTACTCTGCAGTTTTCCCTTCGTGACATGAAATGTATTGAGACTATATAGTAGTTGTGCATGTCCGTTGGCATCTTGTCTGATCCTTATTTTAAAGCCTGCAAGGAATTCCATCAATATTTTATGAACTGCTCAGGGGCCTCTGTGGCCGAGTGGTTCAGGTCGTTGACTTCAAATCATTTGCCTCTCACTGTTACAGGTTCGAATCCCACTGTGGGTGTAGAATTATTTAATGCGAGGAAGCTATCCTGCTGATTTGCCGAAGGTCGGTGGTTCTACCAGGGTGCCCGTCCGTGTCTGAAGTACTGCTAGAAGGGGCTACCAATAATAGCTGTAGAGTCGTCTTAATCTAAGCTGTTGGTGCGACTTTAGTTTAAACATATTTTATTCAGTTCATTCAATATATATACGGTATATAAATACAACAGGATATCTGAAATGGATTGGAAAACAAGCTGAGAGCTTATGTAAATTCCTTTCCATGAGGATGTTACAATATACAGTTGTTAGCATTGAGAGCGGTTAGTGAGACATGACGGGCATTGTCTTGGGTTCTTTAGCCCCGATTGGTCTTGGGTGCTTGTATGCGTACTTGTGATTTGCGGGGCAATTTGAAACAAGTTTTGTCATCATGCGTGCACTAATTGGTGGTGAACTGAATTGGAAGGTATGGAAAATTAGTAAATGGGATGAAATGAAATGGGTGCGACTTTAAACCACAAAAACAACCAAACGTGTATCAAACATCCTGAACCCATGTACCAACAACCATGACCACACTTTGAGGTCCAATATCAGGTGACTATATTTCGTGTCCACATCTTTTCAACCACTGCTTAAATTGGCACTTATGTTAGCCATATTGAGTGCAGAGTCATCGTTTCAGCCATGTCGTTTCAATGCCAAGGTCGCATTTTGGGTCGCACCAAGTAACTGACATGGACTGGCCCATGATATCTGTAGACCAATATATGAATATGAAGATTACATTTGGACCAGTTCATTTATCAAAATGGGTAATTTTGTCTAAAAATAGTAATAATACAGGCGAAAAGTGCAGATCCTGTTGACGAGCCGGCTCATCGGGATCTACACTTTTTGTAAGCCTATTTAGAGGTCTGTAGTGTTGAAAGGGTTAACCATGACATCAGTATCTAGCTACAATTTCCACAGTTTTGTGTTTAGAGGATTATAGCTTGAAGTTACTATTGTTTTAAATAATGAATTGGGCATATTTAAAGTGTGTGAACTACATTGGGTGTTTTTAAAGTGTGTGAACTACATTGGGGAGATTTAATGTGTGTGAACAATATTGGGTGTTTGTTAAAGTGTGTGAACTACATTGGGCATATTTAAAGTGTGTCAACAATATTGGGTGTTTTTAAAGTGTGTGACGGCTGAGGTCATCCATGCTAACTTTAAGCACGCCCAATGTAGTTTATGCCCCGATGGAAATTATTAACCAGCGATTCATTACTTATATATACATTACTTATTATTTTCAATGACACAGAAATATATAGCACACTTTGCATTTAAATGTATGTAGACCAGATTTGTGACTTACCATGTGTCGAGTCCACCTCCGTGGTCGAGTGGTTAAGGTCGCTGACTTGTATACCACTGTAACCTATCATCACTGATGGTCACGGGTTTGAGCCCCGCTCAGGCCGTGTTTCATTTATATGAAAAAGTTGGCAGTTTCTTACGGAGGTTGGTGCACCCAAGTACTGGTTAACCGCTGGAGCCTGCCCAGGATAGGTGTTGTTAAGTAAACTGCCCACCGGCGATATAGCCCGAAATGGTGCTGATGTAGGCGTAAAACCCGAAATATAAATATAATCGTGTGTCGTACCAGTACATCCTTGGAACAGTGTAATCTGTAAAACACTCCTTATCTTTCGAGGAGCGCTGCTAAACACCGAGAATTTGCATGCTCGTAGCTTCGAGTGCGCAGCATGTCAGCTGCATATCATTAGTGAGGAAATTCATGCGAAAATGGATGTAATCGGAGCACATATATTCATCGATGGAAAGTTTTGATATTCGGCATATAATATTTATAGCAAATCTGATGTCACTGATGATGATGGTCGGCTTGCAGAATTACAGACCCAGCTTGAACAGTTTGTGTCCAATGATAATGTTGAGATATTAGAGTTCCCCAGCTCCTTGTCTGCACGTGATAGGTTCATGGTACATGAGGTAAGTATTGTCGTACAGTGTAGCTCTGGCTTGTGAGTCTGCCCGGTACTTATATGCAAACGATGCTCCTTCTACAGCTTTGGAAAATTGTTTCAAAAGTTACGTGTCCTGTTCAAATACAGCCGCCACTCGTCCTGAACATGATGAGGTCTAATTATTTGTAACGATTGCGAAGCAAGTTTTAACAACTTATATTAATCACTCTCGTTGGCGCGGATGAAAGCGTATATGTGGTCATTCGTGTGGGAGGAAACCGGAGTACCCGGAGAAAACCTGGTTGTTCAAATTGTTATCCAACAATGAACTATAAAGAACTGCTTCGTGTTCGTCATATCGGGGCCCAATTAAATTCAGAAAGCCATGATTCTTTCATTAATCGTTGTTTATTTGTTTTATCATACGTATGTTGTTTTCATTTATTTCTGACATCTTGATTTTCTTTTTCCCTTTCATTTTGTTTGGAATTGTCGTCACCTCGGCCAAAGAAATTATGAATCTGTTTTGCAGACAAATTGTTTACGTGCAGGTGTTGATTTGATTAAATTTTAAAATGCGCAAATTTGTTACCAAGATATATTACATTCTGTCAATTGTAGAATGTCGATCATTATGTAAATATTGTATGAAATGAAAATAAACGAAGCCGTAAGGTTTCACCAATTTTTTTTTTAAAAATGCGCAAATGAATAATTTCTTTCCGCGTTAGTTTCGTACCCAATGTTTCGAGCCAAATTCAATATGTATTATATATATGAACCGAAACATCTACGATGCAAACACACTGAATCCGACAAATGAGACATTTGTAGAAGGGTATATTAATTGAACAGGTTTTCTTACACACATATACTATACGTCTACTGGCAGGAAGAGGTATCCAGACTATCGATTGTGTTTTCGCACGGCATCATAGGAATTCATGCACCTTTTTGAGTAAACAGAACTTTGGGTCGGAGGTTATAAAATGATTCTCAAATCTAAATCTCCAGCTCAATTGATTTTGATTTGTTGATTCTGAGTTATACTCTCAGCTGAACCAATCAGAAGCTTGAGACTTGAGTTTGTGATTGGAGAAAAGTTTTATAACCTCCAGGCCAAGTCTTACTTTCTTTTCGTTTCATCAGATTTATTCAAACTTGGCATGTCTGTCGTTTCATCAGATTTATTCAAACTTGGCATGTCTGTCGTTTCATCAGATTTAATTCAAACTTGGCATGTCTGTTGTTTCATCAGATTTATTCAAACTTGGCATGTCTGTCTTTTCATCAGATTTATTCAAACTTGGCATGTCTGTCTTTTCGTCAGATTTAATTCAAACTTGGCATG
The DNA here is from genome assembly GCA_014843695.1 of Archivesica marissinica. Lineage (NCBI taxonomy): Eukaryota > Metazoa > Mollusca > Bivalvia > Venerida > Vesicomyidae > Archivesica > Archivesica marissinica. The sequence continues at coordinate 82,618,153 of CM026391.1, forward strand.
TCTGTCGTTTTATTAGATTTATTCAGACTTGGCATGTCTGTCGTTTTGTCAGATTTAATTCAAACTTGGCATGTCTGTCGTTTCATCAGATTTAATTCAAACTTGGCATGTCTGTTGTTTCATCAGATTTATTCAAACTTGGCATGTCTGTCTTTTCATCAGATTTATTCAAACTTGGCATGTCTGTCTTTTCGTCAGATTTAATTCAAACTTGGCATGTCTGTCGTTTTATTAGATTTATTCAGACTTGGCATGTCTGTCGTTTTGTCAGATTTAATTCAAACTTGGCATGTCTGTCGTTTCATCAGATTTAATTCAAACTTGGCATGTCTGTTGTTTCATCAGATTTATTCAAACTTGGCATGTCTGTCTTTTCATCAGATTTATTCAAACTTGGCATGTCGTCGTCGTTTCATTAGATTTTATTCAAACTTGGCATGTCTGTCGTTTCATCAGATTTATTCAAACTTGGCATGTCTGTCTTTTCATCAGATTTATTCAAACTTGGCATGTCTGTCTTTTCATCAGATTTATTCAAACTTGGCATGTCTGTCATTTCATCAGATTTATTCAAACTTGGCATGTCTGTTGTTTCATCAGATTTATTCAAACTTGGCATGTCTTTCTTGTCATCAGATTTTATTCAAAGTTGACTGCAAGTTACGGTATGATTTTGTTTATACAAATTTATTTTAGCTTGATTGTGAAACAAGTTCTTTCATCATTAGTTTAATCGCTCTCGAGATCTCATTCCTGAGTCGATGAGGGAGAGAGACCAGGCAATGTGGAATTTAGGTACCTTGTTTGTCTAAGGGGGCAATCGTAACGGCTACTACTTGGCGTGAACTTCTGGCCTTTCACACTTGAAGCTAATGCGCTACCACTGCACTATCACGACTTCCACATGGCAGTCTTTGTAGCTGTCACATGTCATTTTGATGATACATTATTTCTTATTTACATTATTAATTGGCAATTACCCTAAACAGATTTAAAGAATAACTTGAGAATTGTAGAAGCAATGTTTTGAACACAATTTTATTCAAGCTTCAACATGATTTGTTACAATAATCAATGTCTATTGTAAACCCGAGTCAATTGGTATGGTTACAGGTAGTCAGGCACACCCTGTATGTACTGTAGAAACTGGATATAATAGTGTCCCCCCCACCCTGTATGTACTGTAGAAACTGGATTTAATAGTGTCCACCCACACCCTGTATGTACTGTAGAAACTGGATTTAATAGTGTCCACCCACACCCTGTATGTACTGTAGAAACTGGATTTAATAGTGTCCACCCACACCCTGTATGTACTGTAGAAACTTTATCTAATATTGGCCACCTACACCCTGCATGTACTGTAGAAACTTGATTTAAAATTGTCCACCCACACCATGTATGTACTGTAGAAACGTGATCTAATAGTGTCTACCCACACCCTGTATGTACTGTAGAAACTGGATTTAATATTGTCCACCCACACCCTGTATGTACTGTAGAAACTTCATCCAATATTGTCTACCCACAGGGTGTATGTACTGTAGAAACGTGATCTAATATTGTCCACCCACACCTTGTATGTACTGTAGAAACTTGATCTAATATTGTAGAAACTTGATTTAATAGTGTCGACCCATACCCTGTATGTACTGTAAAAACTTGATCTAATAGTGTCCACCCACACCCAGTATGTACTGTAGAAACAATCCAATAGTGTCCACCCACACCCTGTATGTACTGTAGAAACGTGATTTAAAATTGTCCACCCACACCCTGTATGTACTGTAGAAACATAATCCAATAGTGTCCACCCACACCCTGTATGTACTGTAGAAACATAATCCAATACTGTCCCTGTACTGTAGAAACGTGATTTAAAATAGTCCGCCCCCTGTATGTACTGTAGAAACGTGATTTAAAATTGTCCACCCACACCCTGTATGAACTGTAGAAATTTGATTTAAAATTGTCCACCCACACCCTGTATGAACTGTAGAAATTTGATCTAAGATTGTCAATCACCCTGTATGACGCTTAATATTGAGACTTGTTAATGATTTTCAGGAATATATTCCTAAACTTACTTTCTGCATCCTGACCTTTGGGGATACGAGTTGTCTGGCTTGAGAAGCATCTACTAAGACCACCAATTCTATGCAGAAACTGTATTTATGCTGTCTATGCCGTCGAAATATGAACCTGTCAATTATACACAGTAGCTGTAATTATGGTGTCTGTGCTTTTGAAGCTTGAAACCTGGGTCATTGTACAATTGGACATATATGTCTGGACAGTTGGAATGTTTTATGTCTGGGGTTCGCTTGTGGTCTGTGTGCACCTATTAGCTATTATTCCCTGTCGTGAAACAGGAAGATTTATCTAAAGCTGTGCATATCCATCAGAGGTTTGGGGTTTCTCCAGCAAGGGGAAGTTACTGCCTATGTGTCTCTGTATGGTCACGGTCAAATGAGAAGGTTAGTTGTTATGCCAGAACATGCCAATGGTGGATGTATATGTATTTGACGCAGTGTGTGTGTCCTTCCGAGGGCAGTGGCTGCGAATGTGTGTTTGTGAGGTCATGATCAATCACACTATAAGGTGCATTGTTATTTCATGCCACACAATAGCAGATGGCAATGGCTGTCGGATTAATGCAGTGGTTAGCGCGCTCGTTTCTCACCAATGCAACACGGGTTCGTTCCTCAGACCGGGAAGTATGTGAGATGGTACGGTGATCACCAGATCGGACAGGTGGGTTTTCTCCGGGTATTCCGGTTTCCTCCCACACGAATGACCACATTTATGCTTTCATCCGCGCCAATGAGAGTGATTAATATAAGTTGTTAATACTTGCTTCGCAATCGTTGTAAAATAAATAAAGTTTAATATTGCCGAATTGATATGTTTGGTGTACATGTATGTCCAGTATCCAGTATCCATCTTTGGACAGTGTCAGACATGTATGTCCAGTATCCAATATCCATCTTTGGACAGTGTCAGACATGTATGTCCAGTATCCAATATCTATCTTTGGTCTGTGTCAGACATGTATGTCCAGTATCCAATATCCATCTTTGGACTGTGTCAGACATGTATGTCCAGTATCCATCTTTGGACAGTGTCAGACATGTATGTCCAGTATCCATCTTTGGACAGTGTCAGACATGTATTTCCAGTATCCAATATCCATCTTTGGACAGTGTCAGACATGTATGGCCAGTATCCAATATCCATCTTTGGTCTGTGTCAGACATGTATGTCCAGTATCCATCTTTGGACAGTGTCAGACATGTATGTCCAGTATCCAATATCCATCTTTGGTCTGTGTCAGACATGTATGTCCAGTATCCATCTTTGGACAGTGTCAGACATGTATGTCCAGTATCCAATATCCATCTTTGGACTGTGTCAGACATGTATGTCCAGTATCCATCTTTGGACTGTGTCAGACATGTATGTCCAGTATCCATCTTTGGACTGTGTCAGACATGTATGTCCAGTATCCATCTTTGGACTGTGTCAGACATGTATGTCCAGTATCCATCTTTGGACAGTGTCAGACATGTATGTCCAGTATCCAATATCCATCTTTGGTCTGTGTCAGACATGTATGTCCAGTATCCAATATCCATCTTTGGACTGTGTCAGACATGTATGTCCAGTATCCAATATCCATCTTTGGACTGTATCAGACATGTATGTCCAGTATCCATCTTTGGACAGTGTCAGACATGTATGTCCAGTATCCAGTATCCATCTTTGGACAGTGTCAGACATGTATGTCCAGTATCCAATATCCATCTTTGGACAGTGTCAGACATGTATGTCCAGTATCCAGTATCCATCTTTGGACTGTGTCAGACATGTATGTCCAGTATCCAATATCCATCTTTGGACTGTGTCAGACATGTATGTCCAGTATCCATCTTTGGACTGTGTCAGACATGTATGTCCAGTATCCATCTTTGGACAGTGTCAGACATGTATGTCCAGTATCCAATATCCATCTTTGGACTGTGTCAGACATGTATGTCCAGTATCCAATATCCATCTTTGGTCTGTGTCAGACATGTATGTCCAGTATCCAGTATCCATCTTTGGACAGTGTCAGACATGTATGTCCAGTATCCAATATCCATCTTTGGACAGTGTCAGACATGTATGTCCAGTATCCAATATCCATCTTTGGACAGTGTCAGACATGTATGTCCAGTATCCATCTTTGGACAGTGTCAGACATGTATGTCCAGTATCCAATATCCATCTTTGGACTGTGTCAGACATGTATGTCCAGTATCCATCTTTGGACAGTGTCAGACATGTATGTCCAGTATCCAATATCCATCTTTGGACTGTGTCAGACATGTATGTCCAGTATCCAATATCCATCTTTGGACAGTGTCAGACATGTATGTCCAGTATCCATCTTTGGACAGTGTCAGACATGTATGTCCAGTATCCAATATCCATCTTTGGACAGTGTCAGACATGTATGTCCAGTATCCATCTTTGGACAGTGTCAGACATGTATGTCCAGTATCCAATATCCATCTTTGGACAGTGTCAGACATGTATGTCCAGTATCCAATATCCATCTTTGGACAGTGTCAGACATGTATGTCCAGTATCCAATATCCATCTTTGGACAGTGTCAGACATGTATGTCCAGTATCCAATATCCATCTTTGGACTGTGTCAGACATGTATGTCCAGTATCCAATATCCATCTTTGGTCTGTGTCAGACATGTATGTCCAGTATCCAGTATCCATCTTTGGTCTGTGTCAGACATGTTGGTGAAGCATATGACAGCAACAGGTTTTCAATTTTCCACAATCATTCTGTCATTGTGGATTATGGATGTTTTACAAGAGTAAACCGAAAATTCTAACATGACACAGATGGATATGTAGTCCAGTGGTAACACGCTGGACTGGTAATCCAGGGATCGCAAGTTCGATGCTCCGTTTGACCCTAATAAAATTAGCAGTCTTTCAGTTCCAGGTCTTGGTTCGGTGCTTTACACCGTGCACGTAAACGAACCAGAGGAGACTCTGGAATGGGTCTCTCTCTGTATCATTGCACTATCCTCCAAAAATCTAAAATGACTAATCTCTTTAGGAGGCGTCGCTCATATGGGCAACCGGTAGCGACGATAAATAAACGTAAAGCACATACACACTCTAACATGACTAGATATTTTGTTTATATGAACAAAGAAACAAATCTACCGTTTACATTGGCCATATTGAGCAAATATAACAACCTCACCACAACGTTTATCTAAATACATTAATATAGCCTCAAAATTTAGGAAAATATAACAAACTTACCACAACGTTTATCTAAATACATTAGTCTAGCCTCAAAATTTAGGAAAATATAACAAACTTACCACAACGTTTATCTAAATACATTAGTCTAGCCTCAAAATTTAGGAAAATATAACAAACTTACCACAACGTTTATCTAAATACATTAGTCTGGTTTAGGAAAATATTATTCTCACTACAACATATCTTGAGAATATTCACTTATCCGATCTGTGACCACCATCCTGTAGTGTCTAGACCTCTACTAATATGATTCTCTTTGAGCACACTGATCTCGACGTTTAGTTATTATTCGACCGTAACCACTATATGCCAAGACGGTTCATATATTTCATCATTTCAACATTTAGTTATTATTCGACCGTAACCACTATATGCCAAGACGGTTCATATATTTCATCATTTCGACGTTTAGTTATTATTCGACCGTAACCAATCAGCTAAGATGGTTCATATATTTCATCATTTCGACGTTTAGTTATTATTCGACCATAACGTAACCACTATATGCCAAGACGGTTCATATATTTCATCATTTCAACGTTTAGTTATTATTCGACCGTAACCACTATATGCCAAGACGGTTCATATATTTCATCATTTCGATGTTTAGTTATTATTCGACCGTAACCACTATATGCCAAGACGGTTCATATATTTCATCATTTCGATGTTTAGTTATTATTCGACCGTAACCACTATATGCCAAGACGGTTCATATATTTCATCATTTCGATGTTTAGTTATTATTCGACCGTAACCACTATATGCCAAGACGGTTCATATATTTCATCATTTCGATGTTTAGTTATTATTCGACCGTAACCACTATATGCCAAGACGGTTCATATATTTCATCATTTCGATGTTTAGTTATTATTCGACCGTAACCACTATATGCCAAGACGGTTCATATATTTCATCATTTCGATGTTTAGTTATTATTCGACCGTAACCACTATATGCCAAGACGGTTCATATATTTCATCATTTCGATGTTTAGTTATTATTCGACCGTAACCACTATATGCCAAGACGGTTCATATATTTCATCATTTCGATGTTTAGTTATTATTCGACCGTAACCACTATATGCCAAGACGGTTCATATATTTCATCAGTTGAATCCATATATCAAACAAAACAGTGTTGCCGTATTAAATTTAAAGTTTTAAACTTTATTTATTCTACAACGATTGCGAAGCAAGTTCTAGCAACTTATATTAATCACTTTCGTTTGCGCGGATGGAAGCGTAATGTGGTCATTCGTGTGGGAGGAAACCGGAGTACCCGGAGAAAACCATCTGTCCGATCTGGCCACCACCGTACCATCTCACAATAATATTTCTTCCCGTAATAAATTTGTTTGCCCGATACCTCTATAAAATTTGTGGAGAGACTGTCCACTTGAAGGATGTTCCACTTGTATAAACCTTTTCACAACAGTGGTTTGTAATATCTTGCTTGTGTAAAATTATCATTTATTCTTTGCCAGCATCAGGAATGTCAGTTTATTCTGTCTTCTATGTGGATGGTTCCACGGTATGGAACGTTTCCATGCAGTTTTACAGACTGTAGCTTCCGTTCAAACCTGTCCATTTTTCACATTTTTTGTTACTTGTAGGTAGACAGTTGGTATTATTAGAATCTTGATATGGCTTGTACTACTATGCACTGTAGCCAGGCTGTTCAAGATACGAGAAGCTTCAGCTAACATCTGTTACTTACATTAGCTGACACCATATTAGCTAATAAGCTACTAGTATTTTCCTAGCGATTTCAGCAGTATTGTAGTGTAAAACAATCGCTTAACCCATTTCATTCTGGATACATTTAAAGACTTTTGCAAACAACATAGATCCAGATCAGCTGCAGCTTACGCTGCATGCTGATCAGGATCTATGTTGTTTGCTACATAACCAAGTGTCTTAGCAAGATCATCGGAATAGCAAACAGCATAGAGCCTGATCAGATGGCACGTTCCATGGCAGCTGATCTGGCCCTATGTTCTTTGCAAATACTGTTTGATCGGTATCCAGAATGAAATGGGTTAATATGTTATGGAGTTGACACTACACTATTCCTGATGGAATCCATGGCCAGCCTAAATGTTAAACATTCTAATGTTACACAATATCATATTTTACAAGTGCATGCGTTGCATATTTCCTCTTATAGTAACGTTCTAATGTTACACAATAGGGTATTGTACAATTGCATGAGTTGCATATTGCCTCTTACAGTAACGTTCTAATGTTACACAATAGTGCATTGTACAAATGCATGCGTTGCATATTTCCTCTTATAGTAACGTTCTAATGTTACACAATAGGGTATTGTACAAATGCATGCGTTGCATATTGCCTCTTACAGTAACGTTCTAATGTTACACAATAGTGCATTGTACAAATGCATGCGTTGCATATTGCCTCTTACAGTAACGTTCTAATGTTGCACAATAGTGTATTGTACAAATGCATGCGTTGCATATTTCCTCTTACAGTAATGTCCTAATGTTACACAATAGTGTATTGTACAAATGCATGCATTTTATATATGCGTCCTACCAGTGTGTTCTAAAGTCACAAAATATCGTATTGTACAAGTACATGTAATATGTACAATAATGTTCTAATGCCGCACAATGGCATATTTCACCGTTAGATGATGTGGTCATCATTTCTTCAGTTCTCAGCCTGTCCGACTATTTACTCTAGCAATGATATTTATGTGTCTGAGAAAAGATGTATGGTTTTCCCCACTTTCCCCCGAGAAAAATATAGCGTTTTGTAGAAATGATTAATCAGGTCAGCCTGTGATTGCATCCCTCTATGAGTATTCTTGCGATAGATATGTCCAAGTTTCACCATTGCAGATAGTATGGGCATCATTAGTCTGCCATGATCTTACAATCAATTAAATGCATTTGGTTCAATCTTCCACAAGTGTGTTCACCTCAATGAGACGATTGTGTGGCTTGCAAATCGCGACTTCAGGGTCAAATGTTACCACTGGCTAGTGTCTGTATGCCTAGCATTGATAAAACTAAATATATATATATATACTTCAAGGTCAAATGTCACCACTGGCTAGTGTCTGTCTGTATGCCTAGCATTGGTAAATATATGTACATGGCCAGCCACTGGTTAGTGTCAAGGTCAAATGTCACCACTGGCTAGTGTCTATATGCCTAGCATTGATAAGACTAAATATATACTTCAAGGTCAAATATCATGTGGAAGAGAGAACAGGCAGTGTGGATTTAAGTGTCTTGCCTAAGGACAACATCAGGATGGTTTAAGTGGGACTCGACTGAGCAACCCTTTGGGTATTAGGCGGACACCGTATCCGTTACACCACCGAGACTCCACTCGTACCCCCTCAGTTGGATCATCTCCATTTTTCCTTTATACCCTTTAGTTTAAGTTTCATTGTTAGTATTGCAAATAAGTAGACTATGTATTTGCATATAAAATGAAATGGATTGGGCCATAAGTTCTACCAACAATTGTTTCCTTCCATGCAGTTTATTGACCTTTTCTTATATCTGGCTTTATTAATCACATTCCAGGACATTCTATGACATAGTATTGTGTGAAGGGCACAGTATTGTGTGAAGGGCACAGTATTGTGTGAAGGGCACAGTATTGTGTGAAGGGCATAGTATTGTGTGAAGGGCACAGTATTGTGTGAAGGGCATAGTATTGTGTGAAGGGCACAGTATTGTGTGAAGGGCACAGTATTGTGTGAAGGGCACAGTATTGTGTGAAGGGCACAGTATTGTGTGAAGGGCACAGTATTGTGTGAAGGGCACAGTATTGTGTGAAGGGCACAGTATTGTGTGAAGGGCACAGTATTGTGTGAAGGGCACAGTATTGTGTGAAGGGCACAGTATTGTGTGAAGGGCACAGTATTGTGTGAAGGGCACAGTATTGTGTGAAGGGCACAGTATTGTGTGAAGGGCACAGTATTGTGTGAAGGGCACAGTATTGTGTGAAGGGCACAGTATTGTGTGAAGGGCACAGTATTGTGTGAAGGGCACAGTATTGTGTGAAGGGCACAGTATTGTGTGAAGGGCACAGTATTGTGTGAAGGGCACAGTATTGTGTGAAGGGCATAGTATTGTGTGAAGGGCACAGTATTGTGTGAAGGGCATAGTATTGTGTGAAGGGCACAGTATTGTGTGAAGGGCACAGTATTGTGTGAAGGGCACAGTATTGTGTGAAGGGCACAGTATTGTATTGTGTGAAGGGCATAGTATTGTGTGAAGGGCACAGTATTGTATTGTGTGAAGGACATAGTATTGTGTGAAGGACACAGTATTGTGTGAAGGGCACAGTATTGTGTGAAGGACACAGTATTGTGTGAAGGGCACAGTATTGTATTGTGTGAAGGACATAGTATTGTGTGAAGGACACAGTATTGTGTGAAGGGCACAGTATTGTATTGTGTGAAGGACATAGTATTGTGTGAAGGACACAGTATTGTGTGAAGGGCACAGTATTGTATTGTGTGAAGGGCACAATATTGTGTGAAGGGCACAGTATTGTATTGTGTGAAGGACATAGTATTGTGTGAAGGGCACAGTATTGTGTGAAGGGCACAGTATTGTGTGAAGGGCACAGTATTGTGTGAAGGGCACAGTATTGTGTGAAGGGCACAGTATTGTGTGAAGGGCACAGTATTGTGTGAAGGGCACAGTATTGTGTGAAGGGCATAGTATTGTGTGAAGGACACAGTATTGTGTGACGGTGAAGGGCATAGTATTGTGTGACGGTGAAGGGCATAGTATTGTGTGAAGGACATAGTATTGTGTGTTAAAAGTTAATAGCATTTTCCAACATAAGCATAATTATCGTGTTTAAGTTTCATGATAACTGTGTGTGTGTTTTATGTTTATTTATCATCGCTACCGGTTGCCCATATGAGCGATGCCTTCTGAAGAGTCGTTTTAGGTTTTTGTTTTGGAAGATTGTGCAATAATACAAACAGAGACCCATTCCAGAGTCTCCTCTGGGTCTTTTACGTGCACGATGTAACGCACCGACAGGAGACCTTGGTTTAAAGTCATATCTGAAAGACTGTTAATATTATTAGGGTCGAACCTGCGATCCCTGGATTCCCAATCTATCGTGTTACTCACTGGACTACTAACCCATTTGTTGATTGATACATAACTGTGTGTTTTCCTTTACAGTTGTCAGAAAAACTTGGTATTGCGCATACCAGCAAAGGTATTGGAGAAGATAGATTTATATTGGTAACCAAACCTGGTCAACCTACTGTTAATCGGAATGAGATGGTTGTTGGAGAAAGCATTGCTGAAGCAAGTACTCATGGTGATGGAGGTAATGCTAATGAGGAACAGAACATTGAGATGAATCAAGTTAGGAGTAAAAAGAAGAAGAAGAAAAAGAAACACAAAGAAGATATAACTACGTTTCAACTTGATAACTCTAGTGAAACAAGAACAAATGAAGAAATTAAGCAAGCAGTCCATGGATCAGACAGAAATGAAACTGCTGTTGAATCAGAAAACATTGAATTTAAAAGTGAATTATGTGCATCTCCTGTAAGAGATGGAAAGCTTGTATGTAACATATGTAAGAAAGATGTTCTTAAAGCTAACTTTGAACTGCATCAGCTACACTGTGCTAGAAAAACGAAAGAAATGAAACCAGAGAAAGCTAGTAATAGTAAGAAAAAGGATGCAACAAGGTCTACAAAGCATAGAGCGTTTGACAAGGAGCTGGCTGAGAAAATTGAAAAGGTGGATAAAGATGATATAGATGCTCTTATAGAGACTGTGCAAAACATGGATAAATTCTGTTGTTTCAAGAAATGTAAGACGAGCGTACAGACATTATTCCAAGTCTGTGCCTATTGTGAGGGGAGATACTGTTTGTCTCATAATCAGCCAGAGGTTCATGGTTGTGGAGAAGCAGCCAGAGCACATGCCCGGGCAAGGATCAGCAAAGATGGGGTACTGTATAGGGGAAGTGGGGTGCCAAACAAGAGGCCTGATTCAACGAAGCAAGCACGTTTGCATAGGAAACTGGATTCAAAGTTGACAGAACTTGCTGCTCAGAGAAAAGGAAAGCCAAAGAAATGATTAATGTTTATGTCATTTTAAATGACCAGGCGTTTGTTTTATTTCACAAATACCAAGTATTACATGCTTTTAATTAATTTCTGTCAGTCAATTACAGGTGTTTGTCTAGCTGAATATAGCCTGCGAACAGGCATCGATATATTGTGCCTGGTCAGTTATATGAATATAACCTGTCCAATTAGCGCAGTGATTAGAGCAGTGGTTAGCTGGCTCGCTTCTCACCAATGCATCCCAGGTTCGATCCTCGGTGGTTGCCAGATCGGACAGGTGGGTTTTCTCCGGGTACTCCGCTTTCCTCCCACACGAATGACCACATATACGCTTTCATCCGCCAACGAGAGTGATCAATATAAGTTGTTAGAACTTGCTTCGCAATCGTTGTAAAATAAATAAAGTTTAAATAAAAAATATAAATATATTCATTTAACACCCAAACCGTCAATAGAGCCTTGTTGAATTACAAATCAGATCAACTGTCATTTTGCCAGAAGCTAAAAAGTTCACAATCGACAGACTGGAACCCAGTCTAGGCTGACTGCTCATGTTTTGTGTATTATTAGTAGTCATTTGTTTATTCTATCATGTATGTTTTTGAGTATTATAAAGTTTTAATAACACGTCAATAGAGCTTGAATGTTTTATTTTGCTACATCTGTACGAGTCCTGTGAATGTGAAAAACGTTTTAGAACTGACGTGTTCTCTATTAGCTGACTCGGTGATGAAGTGATTTCATCTGGTTAATTTTTAACTCTTTGCTTACGGTGACACCAACAGTCAAATATGTCGTGGAATTTCATTAGAATTGCGTCGTAGCAACATAATGACACGAAACAACACAATTCTAATGAATTCCATTAAATAACTCTGGTGTGAATCACCTACAGTGATAACTCTGGTGTGAATCACGTACAGTGATAACTCTGGTGTGAATCGCGTACAGTGATAACTCTGGTGTGAATCACGTACAGTGATAACTCTGGTGTGAATCACGTACAGTGATAACTCTGGTGTGAATCACGTACAGTGATAACTCTGGTGTGAATCACGTACAGTGATAACTCTGGTATGAATTGCGTACAGAGATAACTCTGGTATGAATTGCGTACAGTGATAACTCTGGTATGAATTGCGTACAGAGATAACTCTGGTATGAATTGCGTACAGAGATAACTCTGGTATGAATTGCGTACAGAGATAACTCTGGTATGAATTGCGTACAGTGATAACTCTGGTATGAATTGCGTACAGAGATAACTCTGGTATGAATTGCGTACAGAGATAACTCTGGTATGAATTGCGTACAGTGATAACTCTGGTGTGAATCACGTACAGTGATAACTCTGGTGTGAATCACCTACAGTGATAAGTCTGGTGTGAATCACCTACAGTGATAACTCTGGTGTGAATCACGTACAGTGATAACTCTGGTGTGAATCACGTACAGTGATAACTCTGGTATGAATCACCTACAGTGATAACTCTGGTGTGAATCACGTACAGTGATAACTCTGGTATGAATCACCTACAGTGATAACTCTGGTGTGAATCACGTACAGAGATAACTCTGGTGTGAATCACGTACAGTGATAACTCTGGTGTGAATCACGTACAGTGATAACTCTGGTGTGAATCACGTACAGTGATAACTCTGGTGTGAATCACGTACAGTGATAACTCTGGTATGAATCACCTACAGTGATAACTCTGGTGTGAATCACCTACAGTGATAACTCTGGTGTGAATCACGTACAGTGATAACTCTGGTGTGAATCACGTACAGTGATAACTCTGGTATGAATTGAGTACAGAGATAACTCTGGTATGAATTGCGTACAGTGATAACTCTGGTATGAATTGCGTACAGAGATAACTCTGGTATGAATTGCGTACAGAGATAACTCTGGTATGAATTGCGTACAGTGATAACTCTGGTGTGAATCACGTACAGTGATAACTCTGGTGTGAATCACGTACAGTGATAACTCTGGTGTGAATCACGTACAGTGATAACTCTGGTGTGAATCACGTACAGTGATAACTCTGGTGTGAATCACGTACAGTGATAACTCTGGTATGAATCACCTACAGTGATAACTCTGGTGTGAATCACCTACAGTGATAACTCTGGTATGAATTGCGTACAGAGATAACTCTGGTATGAATTGCGTACAGTGATAACTCTGGTATGAATTGCGTACAGAGATAACTCTGGTATTAATTGCGTACAGTGATAACTCTGGTATGAATTGCGTACAGAGATAACTCTGGTATGAATTGCGTACAGTGATAACTCTGGTATGAATTGCGTACAGAGATAACTCTGGTATGAATTGCGTACAGTGATAACTCTGTTATGAATTGCGTACAGTGATAACTCTGGTGTGAATCACGTACAGTGATAACTCTGGTATGAATCACGTACAGAGATAACTCTTGTGTGAATCACCTACAGTGATAACTCTGGTATGAATCACCTACAGTGACAACTCTGGTATGAATTGCCTACAGTGATAACTCTGGTATGAATCACGTACAGAGATAACTCTGGTATGAATCACCTACAGTGATAACTCTGGTATGAATCACCTACAGTGATAACTCTGGTATGAATCATGTACAGTGATAACTCTGGTGTGAAACGCCTACAGTGATAACTCTGGTATGAATCACGTACAGTGATAACTCTGGTATGAATTGCCTACAGTGATAACTCTGGTGTGAATCACCTACAGTGATAACTCTGGTATGAATCATGTACAGTGATAACTCTGGTATGAATCACCTACAGTGATAACTCTGGTATGAATCACGTACAGAGATAACTCTGGTATGAATTGCCTACAGTGATAACTCTGGTATGAATCACGTACAGAGATAACTCTGGTATGAATCGCCTACAGTGATAACTCTGGTATGAATCACGTACAGAGATAACTCTAGTATGAATCGCCTACAGTAATAACTCTGGTATGAATCTCCTACAGTGATAACTCTGGTATGAATCATGTACAGTGATAACTCTGGTGTGAAACGCCTACAGTGATAACTCTGGTATGAATCGCCTACAGTGATAACTCTGGTATGAATCGCCTACAGTGATAACTCTGGTATGAATCATGTACAGTGATAACTCTGGTATGAATCACGTACAGAGATAACTCTGGTGTGAATCGCGTACAGTGATAACTCTGGTATGAATCACGTACAGTGATAACTCTGGTATGAATCACGTACAGTGATAACTCTGGTGTGAATCGCCTACAGTGATAACTCTGGTATGAATCATGTACAGTGATAACTCTGGTATGAATCGCCTACAGTGATAACTCTGGTATGAATCACGTACAGTGATAACTCTGGTATGAATCACGTACAGAGATAACTCTAGTATGAATCACCTACAGTGATAACTCTGGTATGAATCACGTACAGTGATAACTCTGGTATGAATCACGTACAGTGATAACTCTGGTATGAATCACGTACAGTGATAACTCTGGTATGAATCACGTACAGAGATAACTCTGGTATGAATCGCCTACAGTGATAACTCTGGTATGAATCGCCTACAGTGATAACTCTGGTATGAATCACGTACAGTGATAACTCTGGTATGAATCACGTACAGTGATAACTCTGGTATGAATCATGTACAGTGATAACTCTGGTATGAATTGCGTACAGTGATAACTCTGGTATGAATCGCGTACAGTGATAACTCTGGTATGAATTGAGTACAGTGATAACTCTGGTGTGAATTGCCTACAGTGATAACTCTGGTATGAATTGCGTACAGTGATAACTCTGGTATGAATCGCGTACAGTGATAACTCTGGTATGAATTGAGTACAGTGATAACTCTGGTGTGAATTGCCTACAGTGATAACTCTGGTATGAATCGCGTACAGTGATAACTCTGGTATGAATCACGTACAGAGATAACTCTGGTATGAATCGCCTACAGTGATAACTCTGGTATGATTCGCCTACAGTGATAACTCTGGTATGAATCACGTACAGTGATAACTCTGGTATGAATCGCCTACAGTGATAACTCTGGTGTGAATCGCGTACAGTGATAGCTCTGGTATGAATCACGTACAGTGATAACTCTGGTATGAATCACGTACAGTGATAACTCTGGTGTGAATCGCCTACAGTGATAACTCTGGTATGAATCATGTACAGTGATAACTCTGGTATGAATCGCCTACAGTGATAACTCTGGTATGAATCACGTACAGTGATAACTCTGGTATGAATCACGTACAGAGATAACTCTAGTATGAATCACCTACAGTGATAACTCTGGTATGAATCACGTACAGTGATAACTCTGGTATGAATCACGTACAGTGATAACTCTGGTATGAATCACGTACAGTGATAACTCTGGTATGAATCACGTACAGAGATAACTCTGGTATGAATCGCCTACAGTGATAACTCTGGTATGAATCGCCTACAGTGATAACTCTGGTATGAATCGCCTACAGTGATAACTCTGGTATGAATCACGTACAGTGATAACTCTGGTATGAATCGCCTACAGTGATAACTCTGGTGTGAATCGCGTACAGTGATAACTCTGGTATGAATCACGTACAGTGATAACTCTGGTGTGAATCGCCTACAGTGATAACTCTGGTATGAATCATGTACAGTGATAACTCTGGTATGAATCGCCTACAGTGATAACTCTGGTATGAATCACGTACAGTGATAACTCTGGTATGAATCACGTACAGTGATAACTCTGGTATGAATCACGTACAGAGATAACTCTGGTATGAATCGCCTACAGTGATAACTCTGGTATGAATCGCCTACAGTGATAACTCTGGTATGAATCGCCTACAGTGATAACTCTGGTATGAATCACGTACAGTGATAACTCTGGTATGAATCGCCTACAGTGATAACTCTGGTGTGAATCGCGTACAGTGATAACTCTGGTATGAATCACGTACAGTGATAACTCTGGTGTGAATCGCCTACAGTGATAACTCTGGTATGAATCATGTACAGTGATAACTCTGGTATGAATCGCCTACAGTGATAA
>CM026391.1:82638162-82682409 GCA_014843695.1 Archivesica marissinica
AGAGTATTGGATATCCATAAATAGAGTATTGGATATCAATAAATAGAGTATTGGATATCCATAAATAGAGTATTGGATATCCATAAATAGAGTATTGGATATCAATAAATAGATTATTGGATATCCATAAATAGAGTATTGGATATCCTTAAATAGAGTATTGGATATCCATAAATAGATTATTGGATATCAATAAATAGATTATTGGATATCCATAAATAGATTATTGGATATCCATAAATAGATTATTGGATATCAATAAATAGATTATTGGATATCCATAAATAGAGTATTGGATATCCATAAATAGAGTATTGGATATCCATAAATAGAGTATTGGATATCCATAAATAGAGTATTGGATATCCATAAATAGAGTATTGGATATCCATAAATCTGTTATTGGATATCCAGAATTCCTTTTGATTATTGGATATCCATAATTCGATTTTTAGATATCCATAAATGCTGAATAAATTGCAAAAACGGCGCGCCTGGAATTATGGATATCCATAAATGGAAATATGGATATCCAAAAATAAAATTATGGATTCTATGGAAAATAGATGTATGAATATATCCCAAACTCGATGTCTGGATGTCCATAAATAACTTGTAATTGTGGATATTTCATATATCAAATTATGGATACCCAATAATTGAACTATGAATATCCAAACATGGAATTGTGGATATTCATAAATACTGAGTAAATAGCAAAGCAAAGCCCCGTATTGAGGTAAGCCTTTTTTCTCAACCACACAACTGAATAATGACATCAACTACGCGTTTTGACCCTAACCCTAACCCAACCCTAACCCTGGACGGAGCAAGTGATGAAGGCGTTCTTTATGCGTGGTTGATACTATATTCTGATCGGCTGGTTGAGATAAAGATTTTACGCTATATTGAGTATCTCAATTAGGAGTCATGGTGGAGATAGCCATCATGAATTATTCCGCAAAACTTCCATCAAACATCAAGTGGTACTATTTATTAACAGAAGGCGCGCTTGATTATTTAAAGCTGAAGAACCGAAACATGATTATGAAAGACTAGCATCTAGGTTTGCCGCTACAACCATCACGGATCCTATCTCACAACTGTGTCTGAATTCAACAAATCCATCTCACGCAGCCATGTATCCAGATACTGGAGAGTACCATATGTTGATCAAACAAGGTAGACCCTTTTCTCTTTCTTTCGTTTATACAAATTTATTTTAGCTCAATTCTTACAACTTATATTAATCACTCTCGAGACCTCATTCCTGATGGAATCCATCGCCACGAGGGAGAAAGAAGAGGCAACGTGGAATCTAAATGCCTTGCACAATCGTAACGGCTCCAGCGGGGCTCGAATTCCGGACCGTTCGCACCTGAAGCGAACGCGTATCCACTGCGCTACCACGACTTCCACAGTTTGTTAGGTACCAGAGATAGTATGCTTGTATTTTGAGTTCAGAGAGAAAAAAAAATATACCGACAACAAACATATAGAGCTAATTAGAACAAATTATCTAAACAATTATTAACTCATTATTCGTTTAGTGTGTGTTTTACATTTATTTATCGTCGCTACCGGTTGCCCATATGAGCGGCATCTCCTGAAGAGATTAGTCATTTTAGATGTTTGGAGGATAGTGCAATGATACAGACAGAGACCCATTCCAGAATCTCATCTGGTTCTTTTACGTGCGCGGTGTAAAGCACCGACACGAGACCTCGGTTTAAAGTCCCCTTCTGAAAGACTGTTCATTTTATTAGGGTCAGACGGGGGATCGAACATGCGGTCCCTGGATTACCAGTCCAGTTCGCCTAGTGTTTTTATTTAGCGTTTATTTATCGTCGCCCTGTCACATATGGGGGACGCCTCCTAAAATAATATACACATTTATTGTATGGTTTGAAGGGCAGTGTAAGAAACAAACAATGCACGAATTCCAGAAGCATCTATGGTTGTTCAATACTGGGTAATTCGGTGTATAGTCCCATCATAGCCTGTGAACAGGCATTGATATATTTGGCCTTGTCAGTAATATAAATGTATGTTTAACACCGATATCATTAATTGAGTAGTATTGAGTTTCAAATAATGTCATTTTGCCAGAAGAGAAAACGTGAAAAATCTACAGACTGGAATCCAGGCTAGTCTCTATCGGGCGCGTTTTCCTATTTATTAAGTATTTATGGACATCCATAATTCGATTTTTTGGATATCCATAACTCATTTATTGGATATCCATAATTCGATATATGGATATCCTTAATATAAAGCTATTTATGGATATCCAAAAATAGAATTATGGATATCCATAATTCGAGGTGCGCCGTTTTGCTATTCAGCATTTATGGATATCCAAAAATAGAATTATGGATATCCAATACTTGAGTTGAATAATCCATAAATGCTGAATAAACAGCAAAACGGCGCGCCTGGAATTATGTACATCCATAAATCGAATTATGGATATTCATAAATAACGAATAAATAGCAAATATATAACTGGGCAACTGATCCACGTCATGGTGATGTTTCACAGTATAGTGTAGTAACATAGCTGTGTTGATTTTGTGAATGCTGCACGTAGGCCATCGCCTAGCATAGACACGAATCATATAACAGCACGCTCCTTCTGGAGTGTGAATGCTGCACGTACGCCTAGCATAGACACGAATCATATAACAGCATGCTCCTTCTGGAGTGTGAATGTTGCACGTACGCCTGGCATATACACGAATCATATAACAGCACGCTCCTTCTGGAATGTGAATGTTGCACGTACGCCTGGCATAGACACGAATCATATAACAGCACGCTCCTTCTGGAGTGTGAATGTTGCACGTACGCCTGGCATAGACACGAATCATATAACAGCACGCTCCTTCTGGAGTGTGAATGTTGCACGTAGGCCTGGCATAGACACGAATCATATAACAGCATGCTCCTTCTGGAGTGTGAATGCTGCACGTAGACCTGGCATAGACACGAATCATATAACAGCATGCTCCTTCTGGAGTGTGAATGCTGCACGTACGCCTGGCATAGACACGACTCATATAACAGCATGCTCCTTCTGGAGTGTGAATGCTGCACGTACGCCTGGCATAGACACGAATCATATAACAGCATGCTCTTCTGGAGTGTGAATGCTGCACGTACGCCTAGCATAGACACGAATCATATAACAGCATGCTCCTTCTGGAGTGTGAATGCTGCACGTAGGCCTGGCATAGACACGAATCATATAACAGCATGCTCCTTCTGGAGTGTGAATGCTGCACGTACGCCTAGCATAGACACGAATCATATAACAGCATGCTCCTTCTGGAGTGTGAATGTTGCACGTACGCCTGGCATAGACACGAATCCTATAACAGCATGCTCCTTCTGGAGTGTGAATGTTGCACGTAGGCCTGGCATAGACACGAATCATATAACAGCATGCTCCGTCTGGAGTGTGAATGCTGCACGTACGCCTGGCATAGACACGAATCATATAACAGCATGCTCCTTCTGGAGTGTGAATGTTGCACGTAGGCCTGGCATAGACACGAATCATATAACAGCATGCTCCTTCTGGAGTGTGAATGTTGCACGTAGGCCTGGCATAGACACGAATCATATAACAGCATGCTCCTTCTGGAGTGTGAATGTTGCACGTAGGCCTGGCATAGACACGAATCATATAACAGCATGCTCCTTCTGGAGTGTGAATGTTGCACGTACGCCTGGCATAGACACGAATCATATAACAGCATGCTCCTTCTGGAGTGTGAATGCTGCACGTACGCCTGGCATAGACACGAACCATATAACAGCATGCTCCTTCTGGAGTGTGTTCTACGTTTATTTATCGTCGCTACCGGTTGTCCATCATATGAGCGACGCCTCCTGAAGAGATTAGTCATTTTAGATGTTTGGAGGATAGTGCAATGATACAGACAGAGACCCATTCCAGAGTCTCCTCTGGTTCTTTTACGTGCATGGTGTACAGCATCGACCCGAGACCTCGGTTTAAAGTCTCATATGAAAGACGGGGGGTCGATCATGCGATCGCTGGATTACCAGATATATATAGATATATATACCTTGAAAATGACTATGCTGATATCGATATATATATATATATATACCTTGAAAATATGTACCTTGAAAATTGCTATGCTGTTCTGTTTGGCGAGGAAGATTATGTACGCACTTGCCAGTAAAACATGTGACTTGACTGTAATATTAATTCAAAGACGATTAATGACTTGTATATTGTGCATGTATCTGGTGTTACTTATTAATTTGTCATGTTCTGCAGGAAACGAAAATGACACAAGACAACAATGTCCATCTACATATTTCGGTGTATATTCGTACAACGTTACAGATTTAGCCGCGTCTAGTAGCTTCTGTGGCAACGGCAACGAAACGTGGGATGTGTGTACGGACTACGAATACATGACGTTTGATTACAACGTGTGTAACCAGGAAATAGCTTATTCAGGTACATGCAGGCACATATGTACCGTCATAGCCCAAAGGTTGCTCAGTCACTATAGTTAAGTCAACACGTATTATACTTGTAATATATAACCCAAAAAAAGGTTTAAACTTTCTTTATTTTGCAACGATTGCGAAGCAAGTTCTAACAACTTATATTAACCACGTTGGTGCGGATAAAAGCGTATAATTAATTATATGGCCATTCGTGTGGGAGGAAACCGGAGTACCCGGAGAAAACCCACTTGTGCGATATGGCGACCACCGTACGATTTCACATACTTCCTGGTCCGTATCGAACATGGGTTGCATTGGTGATAAGCGAGCACATTAACCACATGACGTTTGACTACAACGTGTGTAACAAGGACATAGCTTATTCAGGTACATGCAGACACAGTTTTACAGTAATTTTTACTGTGGCTGATCGCGAGATGTTTGTAATTAGACTAGAGACCAATGCATCTGAACTCTTCGATATGGATAGAGCTGTAGAATACATGTAGATCCATTCCATACTATTGAACACCTATAATAAAATTATAGTGTTACATTTTAGGTTATACAAATTTAGTTTAGCTCGATTGCGAAACAGGTTCTTACAATTTATATTAATCACTTTCGAGACCTCATTCCTTATGGAATCCATCGCCACGACGGAGAGAGAAGAGGCAACGTGGAATTTAATTAATTGTTTCCTTATTACTTTACATATTATTTAGCCTGGGAACAGGCGTTGATATATGTTGCCTGCTCAGTCATATAAATATATTTTAATACCGAGATCATTAATTGGGCCGTTTTGAGTTTCTGATAATGTTATTTTTCCAGAAGTAAATTGGTGTAAAATCGACACACTGGAACACAGGCTACATATTATTATACAGAGATTAGAAATCTAGCGAGAAATGAACACGTTAACTTTACTTGCAGGTTCCGGAAGTGTGTTCTGTCTCGGAAGTGTCACATCAGGAAACTATATCTATCACACTGTATATAATGCTGACGTCACAGTCGCGTATGCAAGTGGAACATACCGCTTCACGTGTTTTGTACGTATACATATATTTTCAAATGCAATTTTAAATGTATTTTATTCAATCTAGCCGAGCCGCCATTCGTGCGCACTCCGTACTTCAGTAGTTCGTATGCTATTTGCTATAACTAAGCTTAAACGTGATTTATTTTACAACGATTGCGAAGGAATTTTAATAACTTATATTAATCACTCTCATTAGTTTATACAAATTTAGTTTAACTCGATTGCGAAACAAGTTATTTAAACTTATATAAATCACTCTCGAGACCTCATTCCTGATGGAATCCATCGCCACGAGGGAGAGAGAAGAGGCAACGTGGAATTTAAATGCCTTGCCTAAGGGCACAATCGTAACGGCTCCAGTGGGGTTCGAACTCCGGACCGTTCGCACCTGAAGCGAACGCGCATCCACTGCGCTATCACGACTGTCATTGGCGCCGATGAAAGCGTATAAAGCACCGACACGAGACCGCGGTTTAAAGTTCCATCCATCTCAAAGACTGTTAATTTTATTAGGGTCAGACGGGGAATCGAACATGTGACCCCTGGGTTACCAGTCCGGCGTGCTACCACTGGACTACATATCCGTATGTTAGCATTATAGCTGATAACCGACATCATATAGAACCACCGACCTTCCGCGTGTCAGCTGGATAGCTTCCTCACATAAAATAATTCGGCATCTCAAGTGGGATTGGAACCAACGTCGATGAGGGGCCAAGCCCGGCCAATGGGGTAAGTGGTTTGAAGTCTACTACCTTAACCCGTCGACCACTGAGCCTACACTCACCGTTGTCTAATATTGTTAAAATGTGTAGCCCAAACATGTATTTCCATGCTATGTATTGTATCTTTATGTGTATGACATATGTAGGCCTACTACTGATTTGCAATATAATATTATTTTTAAAAACACCCCCATTATAACAGTACCGTACTGTCAAATGTAATGCGCGTCAAGAATATGTGTATTTCGCTTGTATACAGTTGTGTATTTCAGACGTCCAGTGTTTCATCTGACGCAAGTATACAAATATCACAGACTCCGGGGAGCTGTAGAAAAGGACAGACACCCACAGCTCAGCCCATTTTTGTGAACAATGGATCTGCTGCTGGATTCAATCTAAATCTTACACCCAGAAGTATGCCTGCAATAATACATTATTGGAAATTATTAAAATGGCATAGCTTCTAATAAAAAAAACAAATTATTTGAAAATAAAATACTAAAGCTATATCACCACCTTTCATTTGTATTAAATTAATTATTGTCCCTACTACGCTGACCAGACATTTTATATTTTAGTTTTAAAACGTGTGCTTGATTTAAACTTTATTAATTTTATACAAGTTTTAGCCGTTTATATAATAATCTCTCTCGTTGGCGCAGATGAAAGCGTAAATGTGGTCATTCGTGTGTGTGGGGGGGGGGGTGGACCGGAGTACACGGAGAAACCCCACCTGTCCGATCTGGCGACTACCCTACCATCTCACATACTTCCCGGTCCGAGGATCGAACCCGGGTTGCATTGGTGAGAAGCGAGTGCGCTAACCACTGCGCTAATCGAAACAGCATAATGTGGTTAACTAACGCCAATAATTAATGAACATTTGTATGTCAATATGTTATAGTTTTATAGTTTTATAGTAAGATTCCGTAACTATCGTAACTGTTTTACAACCAGCACGTGTGGTACTTATGTGCACGACAAAAACAACCAATGTGAAATACTCTTATTGATTTTTCTTGTATTTTTCAGGATTGTGTCGTAAGTACCCTTAAACTATGTTCATTTACTATATATATATACTCCATTATATACTATCTCCGTGGCCTAGTGGTTAAGGCGACTGCCTACGGAGTGGGAGGTCGAAGGTTCGAACATCGTAAGGGGTTTATTCTGATATGGCCGGTTGGTGAGCCGCCAGCTAGTTAAATAATGGTTACCCCAGCATGGCGCCATGCATACAAGCAAAGGATTCGGGAAGTACTGATGTTCATAAAAAGAGGTGTCTCATTAGTCAGTAATGGCTGGCCCTTTAAATAGGGGTGACACTATATAATAAATAACAATATACAGTGAAACCTGTGTTAGTGGTCACCTCTATTAAGCAACCACCCTGTATTAAGCAGCCAGTTTTCAGCTTCCCAATGTGTTGTTTTATTATACATTTCACCTCTATTAAGCAGCCACCTGTGCTAAGCAGCCACTTTCTGTGATTCCCTTGGCTGGCTGCTTAAGACAGGTTTGACTGTAATTATAGTTAAGTCAATACGTACGAGAACACACAGAGAACACGGGTATACGGTATTTACATTATACATATACTGATACCAAAAAGAAACTGTGCCCTTGCCTTAGATGTAAAATTTATATCCCTTTAGAAAATAATATAGGCAAATTTGGACGTCTAAGCATATGTCGTAAATTAGTGCAATGTGTGAAGGATTATTTTCTTCACTCATGACAGTACAATCTATAATTCAAAAAATTGTAGCGAAAAAGTAACGCTCAATATAAAAGTGCACATTTGATTATGGTGTCAGTATACAGACGGATATGTAGTCCAGTGGTAACACGCTGGACTGGTAATCCAGGGATCGCAGATTCGATCCCCCGTCTGACCCTAAGAAAATTAACAGTCTTTCAGATGGGACGTTAAACCGAGGTCTCGTGTCGGTGCTTTACACCGTGCACGTAAAAGAACCAGAAGAGATTCTGGAATGGGTCTCTGTCTGTATTATACACTATCCTCCAACATCTAAAATAACTATTCTCTTCAGGAGGCGTCGCTCATATGTGCAACCGGTAGCGACGATAAATAAACGTAGAAACACACAAAATGGTGTCAGTATAGTTAAGTCAATAAAAGAACATGCAGAGAACATGAGTATACAACATTAATTGATACATATATATATATATATATATAATGTGGTACTGCTTGTTATTGACTTTAATAATATTGCTGATACCAAAAAATACCCGTGCAAAACTTTTGTCCTTAAGTATATATATTCTCTTTTAAGGAGTTTATTCACAATGTACGTTTCCGGTACAATTTCAAAACTCGGTGTGGATTGACAGTGACAAAGGAGAGTTAGTGTTTGGTACAGTAGATATCACAGGATGGGAATTTCAAAACCCCCAGCTCAATATCGATGATGTAATTGAGGACTGGGAATGCTTCCATACAGAAACTGTCGGAACGAAGCTGTATCTAATACTTAAGTAAGAATATCATGATTTAATAACAGTAGTACTAACAATGGCGATGGTCGACCGTCTCAATTGAGTAATTTCATGATGGGTGATTTTTACCTTGACACCGGCACGTCCAGATTTTGAATCAATATATTTTCATATTGTATTTCGCTGTTAGTCTTACCGTGTGTTAAGATATTCAACATAGTTAAATCATGTAAATTGTCGAAAAGTTACCTCCACATTTAATTCCGCGTCTTCTAAAGATACATTGCTCATTGTCGTACCGAAAGCGCAGATTTCGGTTTTATTTTAAGAACCGTGAGGCACGCGAACGGTGATCGTAACTATCACTATTAATTTACGGCACCGTTATCCAATCAAAATACTGTAAAGTGCGTTGAAGCGTAATAAACTCATATATCGTAATGTTTGTAATATTTCAGATCAAAACTGGACGTAACGCTAGATGACCTATTTAGTCCTTATCTGTGTATGGAGCTAACGGAAATTACGCCTTATTCGTACCGCTATTACTTGCTTTGGTGTAAGTATTTCCTTTTGTTTAAATTGCATTTTTCTTATTTAACCCTTTACCTCATGGAAGCACCTCTTGACGCCATTACCAATATGACATACATTGACAATGTAGTAGCCAAACCAGTGTTCATAATAAAGGCCATAATCTCATGTAGTCTCAGTAATATCTATGGAGGTGGGATAGATATTGTGACTACCTATCCACTGCATGATAGCTAAATGGCTGTTGTTTGTATGGAGATGTAATAGTATATATACTAAATCTAAGGAAAGGGTTAATTAGGCATAGAATTGCACCAAACAAACACAAAATGTCATGTATAAATAGCATTGCTAGTACTCGTTCTACCTAATACAGACGGAACAGTAACCCAGTGGTAACACGTTGGACTGGTAATCCAGGGGTCGCATGTTCGACCCCACGTCTGACCCTAATAAAATTAACAGTCTTTCTGATGGGACTTTAAACCGAGGTCTCGTGTCGGTGCTTTATAAATCGTGCACCGTGCAAATAAAAGAACAAGAGGAGACTCTGGATGGGTATGTGTCTGTATCACTGCACTATCCTCCAAAAATCTAAATTGACTAATCTCTTCAGGATGCGTCGTTCATATGGGCAACAGGTAGCGACGATAAATAAACGTGAAAACACACACGTTCTACCTACGTAATGTGTGTGAAATAAAATGTGTTATTCTACAGCTGTCAACCAGTGGAATAGCACATTTTATTTCACTGATATATTTCTATATTTCAGTGCAAATCATAAAATTAAACTGTATACACATGTGTGTGCCAAATAGTTCTAAAATCACATGCTGTGGGAGTTGTACACATTAGTATAATTTCGAGTTTTGAATATAAATATATAATTATATTGACGGGAATAGTAAGTATCACCTAAAACCTAGCATAAATGATGGCTTTTGAAAACCTAGCATAAATGATGGCTTTTGAAATACTAGCATAAATGATGGCTTTTGAAAACCTAGCATAAATGATGGCGTTTGAAAAACTAGCATAAATGATGGCTTTTGAAAACCTAGCATAAATGATAGCTTTTGAAATAAAAGGAATATATGTGAAACGAAGGAGCCTCGGTGGACGAGTGGTTGTGGGTGTTGATTTCTAATTACCTGCCCGTCGCCGTTGTATGTTCGAATCCCACTGGGATGTCACATTTTTTCATGTGAGGAAGCTATCCATCTGGTCTGTGGAAGGTCGGTGGTTCTACCACGGTGTCCGTCCGTGCTGTCTGTGGAAGGTCGGTGGTTCTACCAGGGTGTCCGTCCGTGCTGTCTGTGGAAGGTCGGTGGTTCTACCAGGGTGTCCGTCCGTGCTGTCTGTGGAAGGTCGGTGGTTCTACCAGGGTGACCGTCCGTGCTGTCTGTGGAAGGTCGGTGGTTCTACCAGGGTGTCCGTCCGTGCTGTCTGTGGAAAGTCGGTGGTTCTACCAGGGTGTCCGGTCCGTGTATGAAATACTGCTGGGACAGGGAGAGTATTCCTCCACCAATACTAGCTGGAGAGTATTCCTCCACCAATACTAGCTGGAGAGTCTTCCTCCACCAATACTAGCTGGAGAGTCTTCCTCCACCAATACAAGCTGGAGAGTCTTCCTCCACCAATACTAGCTGGGGAGTCTTCCTCCACCAATACTAGCTGGTGAGTCTTCCTCGACCAATACTAGCTGGAGAGTCTTCCTCCATCAATACTAGCTGGAGAGTCTTCCTCCACCAATACTAGCTGGAGAGTCTTCCTCGACCAATACTAGCTGGGGAGTCTTCCTCCACCAATACTAGCTGGAGAGTCTTCCTTCACCAATACTAGCTGGAGAGTCTTCCTCGACCAATACTAGCTGGAGAGTCTTCCTCCACCAATACTAGCTGGGGAGTATTCCTCCACCAATACTAGCTGGAGAGTCTTCCTCCACCAATACTAGCTGGAGAGTCTTCCTCGACCAATACTAGCTGGAGAGTCTTCCTCCACCAATACTAGCTGGAGAGTCTTCCTCCACCAATACTAGCTGGAATGTCTTCCTCCACCAATACTAGCTGGAGAGTCTTCCTCCACCAATACTAGCTGGAGAGTCTTCCTCCACCAATACTAGCTGGAGAGTCTTCCTCCACCAATACTAGCTGGGGAGTCTTCCTCCACCAATACAAGCTGGAGAGTCTTCCTCCACCAATACTAGCTGGAGAGTCTTCCTCCACCAATACCAGCTGGAGAGTCTTCCTCCACCAATACTAGCTGGAGAGTCTTCCTCCACCAATACTAGCTGGAAAGTCTTCCTCCACCAATACTAGCTGGAGAGTCTTCCTCCACCAATACTAGCTGGAGAGTCTTCCTCCACCAATACTAGCTGGAGAGTCTTCCTCCACCAATACTAGCTGGAGAGTCTTCCTCCACCAATACTAGCTGGGGAGTCTTCCTCCACCAATACTAGCTGGAGAGTCTTCCTCCACCAATACTAGCTGGAGAGTCTTCCTCCACCAATACTAGCTGGAGAGTCTTCCTCCACCAATACTAGCTGGGGAGTCTTCCTCCACCAATACAAGCTGGAGAGTCTTCCTCCACCAATACTAGCTGGAGAGTCTTCCTCCACCAATACCAGCTGGAGAGTCTTCCTCCACCAATACTAGCTGGAGAGTCTTCCTCCACCAATACTAGCTGGAAAGTCTTCCTCCACCAATACTAGCTGGAGAGTCTTCCTCCACCAATACTAGCTGGAGAGTCTTCCTCCACCAATACTAGCTGGAGAGTCTTCCTCCACCAATACTAGCTGGAGAGTCTTCCTCCACCAATACTAGCTGGGGAGTCTTCCTCCACCAATACAAGCTGGAGAGTCTTCCTCCACCAATACTAGCTGGAGAGTCTTCCTCCACCAATACCAGCTGGAGAGTCTTCCTCCACCAATACTAGCTGGAGAGTCTTCCTCCACCAATACTAGCTGGAAAGTCTTCCTCCACCAATACTAGCTGGAGAGTCTTCCTCCACCAATACTAGCTGGAGAGTCTTCCTCCACCAATACTAGCTGGAGAGTCTTCCTCCACCAATACTAGCTGGAGAGTCTTCCTCCACCAATACTAGCTGGGGAGTCTTCCTCCACCAATACTAGGCGGAGAGTCTTCCTCCACCAATACTAGCTGGAGAGTCTTCCTCCACCAATACTAGCTGGAGAGTATTCCTCCACCAATACTAGCTGGAGAGTCTTCCTCCACCAATACTAGCTGGAGAGTCTTCCTCCACCAATACTAGCTGGATAGTCTTCCTCCACCAATACTAGCTGGGGAGTCTTCCTCCACCAATACTAGCTGGAGAGTCTTCCTCCACCAATACTAGCTGGAGAGTCTTCCTCCACCAATACTAGCTGGAGAGTCGTCTGACATAAGCTGTTGCTGTCACTTTAAACCCCACAAAGCAAAAACACAAAAAACACAAGTGATTTCAATCTCACGATGAATGCCTTTCTTTCAGATGTTTTAAAGCGACACTGATAACGTAAATTTCTCTAAGCGATAGTATCACGCGCTAAATATTGACTCCAATGATAAACAAACGAAAGTATCGTCAATTCAGGAGCATGATGACCGTTACATGAAATCCTACTTTCACTTTTGAAAGTTTGTAGACCACAAAACACTGTTTATTGATTCAATTTTAGTGTTCAAATGTATTCGGAAGATTTGTAGTAGCAATGCATTTATATACGTGAACAATGCACTTGTTTCCTTTTTGCGATGTAATTCCGCTTTAAATCACTTTTTGTTTTATTAAAGCTGAAGAA
Organism: Archivesica marissinica; assembly: GCA_014843695.1. Taxonomy (NCBI): domain Eukaryota; kingdom Metazoa; phylum Mollusca; class Bivalvia; order Venerida; family Vesicomyidae; genus Archivesica; species Archivesica marissinica. The sequence goes on from CM026391.1 coordinate 82,651,223, forward strand.
TCGAATTATGGCTATGAAAGAATAGCATCTACGCTTGCCACAACAAATATCACGGATCCTATCTCACAGCTGTGTCTGGACTCGACAACTCCATCTCACGCAGCCATGTATCCAGATACTGGAGAGTACCATATGTTGATCAAGCAAGGTAAACCAGCTTAGCTACCAGAGATAGTCAGATAGTATTTTGAGTTCATATTGTCAAAGCACATAGGTAATGTTTCGCATAGCCAGTGCTCACTTGTGAATAACGTCACTGTGTTTACACACTGTATTCCTCCGCCAAATAATACAGTATACCAACCTTCAGTTAGCAATGGCCTGAATTCATATACCACATCTTTGCCACACATCAACTAGTCTGAAGTCTTCTCAAGTCACATCATTTCTCAAAAATAACACAAAAAACATACTCTGCCTGTCATGAAAATGCATTTTTACCAAAAAGAAAAATTAACTATATTAGTTATTGGGACTACATTCAATGCACGTTTGCTTATTTACGTATATACAACCTGATGATGGTGGTTGTAATGGTAGTGATGGTTGTGGTTATGGCAGTTAGTTTAGTTTAGTATATACAAATTTATTTGAGCTCGATTGCGAAACAAGTTATTTCAACTGATATAAATCACTCTCGAGACCTCATTCCTGATGGAATCCATCGCCACGAGGGAGAGAGAAGAGGCAACGTGGAATTTAAATGCCTTGCCTAAGGGCACAATCGTAACGGCTCCAGTGGGGCTCGAACTCCGGAACGTTCGCACCTGAAGCGAACGCGCATCCACTGCGCTATCACGACTTCCACGGATCGAAGGAACAACTGGCCAACTGGTTCACGGCATGGTCATGATTCATAATAAGTTTGTTAAACAGCAATGTTACTTCTGGAAAATATCAGTTACATTATACCTGTACCTTCAACAGTATCATGATTTCTTCTTGGCGATAGAGAGTATGTATGATTGTGTCAATAAAGCAGTTATCTTGATTGAAATATTAATGAGAAACCGCGCTGACGTTTTTATTACCTCCCTTGGCAGATAAAGTCCGATTTATAGCGAAATGTATAACGATCCTTTCTGTTGGACTCCTTTGTTTTTACTGTTGTTCCCTAGCCAAATGTTGCGTTATGTTAAATGTGATTTTTGTTTAAACATAATTTATTGCCAAATATATACAGCAAAAGGTTTGGGCCACAAGTGCTATACACATTATAAAACGGCCCTCCCCAATACAATTCATTTACAGAAATATATTATGGCTACAAAAGTACAGTTAAGAAAAAGATATGTTATTTTAAAGAAAAAAAATGCCAGCAGAAGTATTCACGTGAATGTGCTCGTGTGATGCTCGCCCCGGTCCGCGATCTCGAAACCCCCCACGCATAATAAGAAATAGAAATACTATTATTACGCTAATTTGAAAACCTCGCAGTATCATGTATAAACTTTTGAACTGAATTAAAAATACTTAGGTTCTGTTCATCTGAGAGTTCTTCTTTACCTTTAAGTAGAGTTCTTACACTAAGTGGATGATATTGACGTGTATATCTGAATAGTGCTATCCTTTGATTTAAAAATAGAGGACATTTGAAAAAATAATGTTCGGCATCTTCGATGCCACGTTCACACTCACAAATCGGGTCATCTTTTAAGTGATTATTACATAAGTCCGCATTCAAATTACTGCAGCCATTTCTTATGCGTGTTTGGAGAACGGTTAGAGATCTTGAACCTTTGTAGTAATATGAAGGTACTTCATTTTGCTTAAATAATGCACATTTCAGTCGATACTTAAAACTAGATAAAGTAGGTGATGTTCGGATATTCTCTGTTAATGTATTCCATAAATCAACACTTGATGGTACAAAGGAATTCGAGAAGAGAGCTGTTCTTCTTGCCATTACTATGAAATTATCGGCATTTCTTAAGTTGTAATTGTTTTCTTCACCGACTACCCTTGGAAAATTGTTGAAAAATGCTCCGGCAGTAGACCGTTTTTTAGTTTGTACATTATGACTAATTTCTGAAGTTTTCTTCTATCATTTAAGGAGATCCAGCCTATTTCTTCTATCAAGTTATTTATAGAAACCGATCGAGTTAAACCAGTGACAACACGAGCTGCTTCAAATTGTAATTTTTCTAGTCTATTCTTATCGAGTTCAGTACAACTATCCCATACTACTGCAGCATATTCCAACAGTGGCCTCATATAAGATATATAAATTTGATTTAATGTTTTCCTGTTGATTGTAAATTTTAACGCTCGCATTAAATTTAGTACCTTTGATGCCGATTTAAAGATATTGTCTATATGCTCGTGCCATTTACCATTGTTGCTTAAAGTTACACCTAAATGTTTGTGGTGTTCAGCAAAGGGTAACTGAATCCCATCAAAAAATAATACTGGATAGTTTTGTTCCCTAGTGGTGCTAAAGAACATAGCTTCTGTCTTATTGGGATTAAAATTTACCAACCAACGTTTAGACCAATCGGATATTAACCTCAAATCATGATTCAGTATTCCCTCTAGATCTTGAATAGTTGATGTCGTTTGGGCCAATGATGTATCGTCAGCAAATAACCTAGTTATACTTAATAAATTGTCCGCTATATCATTAACATAAACGAGAAAAAATAAATGTCCGAGGATCGATCCTTGTGGTACACCAGAGCTAATAGTTTCACTGTTTGATATGCTGGACCCTACTACTACATTTTGAGTCCTATTTGATAAATAATTTTCTATCCAGCTTAATAGCATTCCAGTTATACCATTTTGTTTCAATTTAAATAATAAACCTTTATGCCAAACCCTGTCAAAAGCTTTAGAAATATCACAGAAGATCATGCACATAAATTGTTTTGAGTCTAAGGTCTGGCATATTTGATGATAAATTTCTATCAGTTGATAAACACTAGAATGATTAGGTCTGAAGCCGCACTGGTTATAGTATATAAGGTTATTAAAAATCAAATGATTGTGAATATGTTTATAAATAACTCTTTCCATAACCTTACCTAAACAACTCAAAAGTGAAATTGGTCTATAGTTACTGGGAGTTTCGGCCGGACCCTTTTTAAATAGAGGAATAACATTAGCGTTTTTCCATAAAGAGGGAAATACTCCTTCTTGAAATGATCTATTAAAAATGACAGATAAAGGTTTGACAATATAATCCGCTGTTTCCTTTAACATTTTGTAACTGATACCATCAGGACCATTTGCTTTGTTAATATCAAGGTTTTTTAAAACATCACACATTTCAATTTCTGTTATATGTATGATTTCCAGTGTTGCATTTGTTTTAAGTTCACGTACAGGAAGAGTTGCATTGGAATCGTCAACGTTGGATATAGCAGAAAAATATGTATTTAGGCAATTTGCTTTTTCTATGTCAGTGACTGAGTATTTTGTATCTCCATTTGGAAGAGATGTAATTAGAGGCGGAATTTTATGACTGACTTTATTTTGTTTTACAAAATCCTTTACAAGCTTCCAATATTTTCGTTTATTTGTTTGTTGTGCGTCTACTAACGAGTCTTCAATATTATTATAAAATCTTGTTTTAGCATGCTTTACATAATTGTTAACTTTGTTTCTCATTTTTTTAAACTCATTCCAACCATCTATACTCTTGGTCATTAACGCTTTTTTTCTTATTTTGTCTCTTGCTTTTATTAGTTTTCTCAATTCAGAATCAAACCAGGGTTTGTCATTGGGCCTTATTAAGATATTTTTATTTGGAATACATGTTTTCGCAAGTTTAAGAAAAGTGTTATTAAATTCTAGACAACATTCGTTTAGATCACCATTATTTAAAAAAGTCCAGTCAGTATTTGCAATCATATCATTTAACTGAGCAAAATTCGCTTTTTTATATATCCAAACATGTCGTTCATAGCAATTACTTAGATTATAACTAAAAGGCAAAATTGCATATGTTGCCCGATGGTCGCTTATTTCTTCAGGAATTAATATTACACCCGAATGTATAATGTTAAGATCTTGCGATAAGACAATCGGGTCTATGGAAGTAGATGTATTTTCAGTCACTCTTGTAGGTTCGTTAATTACATTATTTAAATTATTTAACTCAAGTATATCTCGTAATTTGTGGTTAGTATTATTCAATTGATCCTCATTTATATCTCCTAATAAAATGAAGTGGCGACATTGTTCACCTGCTCTTTCTATACCAATATTTAAATTTTCCCAGAACTGAACGTTTGAGTTTGGTCGTCTATAAATTACACAAATAATTAAATCCTCGCCTTTATTTTTCACTCTTATCCATATAGAATCTGGTATCAGTATTTCATATTCGTTCAATCGTTCTGTGTGTAATTTTGAAGATAAGTATATCAATATTCCACCAGAGTGGGACGAAATATCATTACGATAAAACTGATTGTAGCCATCAATAGAAAGCGTTTCATCTAATACATTATTGTCTAGGTGAGTTTCAGTGAAACATAATATATCAAAGTCATTAAAATTATCTTTTATAAATTCTAGTTTATTTCGTATACTACGTATATTTAAGTGCATTATCCCCAAACTGTGATTTTGGTTAGCAGGTCCCGGATTTGATTCAATATCACCGCTTTTTAACAATATTAACTTTCTAAAGACACTTAGAGAAAACGAATACTCGCATTTTCCTATAAATGTTGGGTTAAATTTAAGGCATATTCGCGTATCAAGTGTAACAGTCTCTGTCTCCCTTCTAATTATATAATTATCCATTAGGTAACAAACATACATTCAAACGGTGATTCCTGGGAAACAAACACTGACACACATCTATAATAAAAAAACACGGGTTTTTTCGAGATCGAACACGAGCAACGAGCAGCACAAAAAGCACAATAGCACGAGAAACATAACCAGACTAGCAATAGTATTCTCATTAAAATAACAACTGCATGAATGTATAGGTCTAAGGTGAAATGTCAAACAAGTTCCTAACTGATACGACATGTGGAATAAATTTTAATTCTACATTTTAAAATCCCATTATGTGGTATTTAATAGGAATTACAACGGAAAGAGTGTTCAAACGTGAAGTTACTGCCTTATATTTCCTCAACTGAATAATACTTTAAGACATGTGTCCAGAAAGAACTGGTATCAAAATATATAACATTAGAATCAGTTTGCATCAGAATTACATTCTACTTTTTCAAATTAAAGAAAAGAAAAAAAAAAAAAAAAGCACATTGGGACTTTAAAAAAGATGGCTATAATTTTACAATATGGCTGTAATTATACAGTAAATATAGCTCATGCTATTGTGAGCAAAGTACGTCAGCGCTGCCATTAAGTGCAGCATTTCACAAATGCACCATCATCATAATCGATATACAAACAAAGGGTATAAAAAACAATACTTAATACAGCATCTAACCAACTCAAATGCAATTCATCATCATCGTCATCATAGTCATGAACGCCACCACATTATCATCATCATCATCATCATCGTCATCATCACAATACGCATGTAGTTGATCATGTTTCATAATCGATATTCAAACAAAAGTTACAAAAGGCCATACCACTTAATACAGCATCTAACCAACTCAAATGCAATTCATCATCATCATAGTCATGAACGCCACCACATTATCATCATCATCATCGTCATCATCACAATAAGCATGTAGTTGATCATGTTTCATAATCGATATTCAAACAAAACTTACAAAAGGCCATACCACTTAATACAGCATCTAACCAACTCAAATGCAATTCATCATTATCATCATCATAGTCGTGAACGCCACCACATTATCATCATCATCATCGTCATCATCACAATAAGCATGTAGTTGATCATGTTTCATAATCAATATTCAAACAAAAGTTACAAAAGGCCATACCACTTAATACAGCATCTAACCAACTCAAATGCAATTCATCATCATCATCATCATAGTCATGAACGCCACCACATTATCATCATCATCATCGTCATCATCACAATAAGCATGTAGTTGATCATGTTTCATAATCGATATTCAAACAAAAGTTACAAAAGACCATACCACTTAATACAGCATCTAACCAACTCAAATGCAATTCATCATCATCATCATCATCATAGTCGTGGACGCCACCACATTATCATCATCATCATCATCGTCCTCGTCACAATAAGCATATAGTTGATCATGTTTCATAATCGATATTCAAACAAAAGTTACAAAAGGCCATACCACTTAATACAGCATCTAACCAACTCAAATGCAATTCATCATCATCATCATCATCATCATCGTCATCATCACAATTAGCATGTAGTTGATCATGTTTCATAATCGATATTCAAACAAAAGTTACAAAAGGCCATACCACTTAATACAGCATCTAACCAACTCAAATGCAATTCATCATCATCATAGTCGTGAACGCCACCACATTATCATCATCATCATCGTCATCATCACAATAAGCATGTAGTTGATCATGTTTCATAATCGATATTCAAACAAAAGGTACAAAAAGCCATACCACTTAATACAGCATCTAACCAACTCAAATACAATTCATCATCATCATCATAGTCGTGAGTACCACCGCAATTACCATGTGCTTGCTCATGTGTCATAATAGAATTATAAACGTAGGGTATATAAAACAATATATATACTAATAATTCAATTCATCATCATCTTCATATTCGTGAACACCACCTTATTATTATTGTTTAATCGATAAACATATACAGGTTCTAGCAGCTTTTCCACTGATATAGCATTTCACCAATGCAATTCATCGTCATTATCATCGTATTTGTGAACACCACCTCATTATCGTCATCATCATCATTATATATTTTCTCAAGTTTCATCATTCAAAAAAGTAACCTGTTTGTGGTACAAACAAACGTATAGTAAAATTTGTGACCGATACAAGATGACCAAATTCGTAATAACGAATTCATCATCGAGTAAAACTCCGGATAATAATGTATATTGACTATATGGTCATTCATAAGCAGGCACGCTCCATGGTCATTTTATTAACTTTAGTAAAATAAAACTCTTTGTGATTCGTTCACGTGACTAGAAAAAGTTTCCAATCGCCTATCTAATTCATTCATATGCAAATACCGCTCCACGGTCGTTTAACAAGCGTACTACCTTGTTTAAATGTGATGTTATCCAAATCATTTAAGTTAATTGATAAAACATGTTTACAGATAAGTACCTATTAGATATACTGTAGGATGTCGAGATATAGTAACATAATAATAATAAGGTGTGCATAATGTGCATGAAACTTCGTAGCATGTTGTGAAACAACGATAAAAACAGAGGAAACCACTTAAGAGGACCTACATACGTTTAGGGAGTACTCAGGGGCAGTAACTGACCGATGTCTCTCATTCAGAGATAATTCATGAATTGTATATTAATTGTATTTCGTATTAATTTTTATTCTCCAGGCAACGAAAATCACGCAAAACACGAATGTCCGTCTACATTTTTCGGCGTATATTCGTACAACGTTACAGATATAGACGCGTCTAGTAGCTTCTGTGGCAACGGCAACGAAACGTGGGATGTGTGTACGAACTACGAATACATGGCGTTTGATTACAACGTGTGTAACCAGGAAATAGCTTATTCAGGTACATGCAGGCACATATGTACAGTCATAGCCCAAAGGTTGCTTGCTCACTAGAGTCAATACGTGTAATATATTACCTATCATCACTGATGGTTACGGGTTCGAGCCCTGCTCAGACCGTGTCTCATTTATATGAAAAAGTTGGCAGTTTATTACGGAGGTTGGTGCACCCAAGTACTGGTTAACCGTTGGAGCCTGCCCAGGAAAGGTGTTGTTAGGTAAACTGCCCGCCGGCGATATAGCCCAAAAATGGTGCTGATGCAGGCGTAAAACCCGAAATATAACATAACTTGTAATATATACAATCCCAAACAAAGGTTTAGGCATTTCGCACATGAAGCGAACACGGACAACCGGTTAGAACCACCGATCTTCCACAAGTCAGTTGATAGCATCCTCACATGAAATAATTCGATACCCCAGTGGGAGTGCAACCTACATCGGTGAGGGGGCACATTAAACCAAACCAATGACCGTAACCACTCTGGCACGGTCCATCGCCGCCGTTATGCATGTATCACACTTGAGGTAGACATGCAAATAGGCAACAGTTGGCATCGCCTCTGTCCCCTTGTAAAGCCACGATAACACTCCTGAGTTGGCAGTGACCTTTATTTTGTTTCCTATCAGAAATCTAGTTACGGAATGAATCGCCTTCGACCTCCACACACTGTAACCACACCCAATGTAGTTCATACACCGATGGAAACTATTAACCCGCGATTCATTATTTATATTTACATTAATTATTCTTTTCAATGTGACAAAGAAAAAAGATCACACTTTTCAATTAAACGGTATTTAGTTAAATTTGCGACTTACCGTGTGACGGGGACCTGGTAATTAGATCACCATTGTAATATGTAAAACACGCCTTTTCACGTGTCGAACTGAATAGACGGATCTGTAGTCCAGTGGTAACACGCTGGACTGGTAATCCAGGGATCGCAAGTTCGATCCCCCGTCTGACCCTAATAAAATTAACAGTCTTTCAGATGGGACGTTAAACCGAGGTCTCGTGTCGGTGCTTTACACCGTGCACGTAAAAGAACCAGAGGAGACTCTGTATCATTGCACTATCCTCCAAAATCTAAAATTACTAATCTCTTCAGGAGGCGTCGCTCATATGGGCAACCGGTAGCGACGATAAATAAACGTAAAACACACGTGACGAACTGCGAATGTGCATTTCCATAACTTCGAATGCACATATCATATGCATATCATTAGTTGGAAACCCTCTATATGTATACAATTAGGACACATACGTTCATCGAAGGAAATGCAATAGCAATGTAAATATATATAGACATGAACACGTTAACTTTACTTGCAGGTTCCGGAAGTGTGTTCTGTCTCGGAAGTGTCACATCAGGAAACTATACCTATCATACTGTATATAATGCTGACGTCACAGTCGATTATGCAAGTGGAACATACCGCTTCACTTGCTTTGTAAGTATACATATATTTTCACCATCAAACATTAATGTATTTTATTTCATCTAGCAGCCCCTCGCGTACACGTCATTAATGAGTACTAGGATCTCCTGTAGTTTATGCAAATTTAGCTTAGCTCGATTGCGAAACAAGTCCTTACAACTTATATCACGTTCGATACCTCATTCCTGATGGAATTCATCGCCACGAGGGAGAGAGAAGAGGCAATGTAGAATTTAAATGCACAATCGTAGCGGCTCCAGCGTGGATCGAACTCCGGGCCATTCGAGCTACCACTACGCTATCACGGCTGGTCTAATCACCTCTTACAACAGGTATACAAGTGAGCATGAGTTAGTTTATACAAATTTATTTTAGCTCGATTACGAAACAAGTTCTTACAACTTATATTAATCCCTCTCGAGACCTCATCCCTGATGGAATCCATCGCACTGAGGGAGAGAGAAGAGGCATGTGGAATGTGCCTTGTATAAGGGCACAATCGTAACAGCCCCAGTAGGTTAAACATATCCCTTACTGTATAAAATGTAAATGACTGGCAATCCAGGGATCGCAGGTTCGATCCCCCGTCATACCCTAATAAATTAACAGTCTTTCAGATGGGACGTTAAACCGAGGTCTCGTGTCGGTGCTTTACACCGTGCACGTAAAAGAACCAGAGCAAATTCTGGAATGGGTCTATGTCTGTATCATTGCACTATCCTCCAACAATCTAAAATGACTAATATCTTCACGTCTGTCCTTACCCGGTCAGCTAACAAAACGGGTTATATACCAACATATTTGTAAATGTCTGAAGTGTGGCACACATGCGGCATAAATTGGCATAAATTGTAGAGTTCGGAGAAATCCAAGATGGCGTCCAAAATGGCCGCCATAAATTGATAGTCCACATAAATGACTATAAATGGTCCTGACGTTTACATTTTGTGAATTTATTTCATTTTTGTGCCATTTTGTAAAGAAATTATTGTACCAGTTAAGAAAAGTATGCAAATATACCGATTAAAAGTGTCAACATTAAGGGTTAGGGTGGTATTTTAAATTTAGGCTCCGAGTCTTTGGTGTAAATCATCTGTAGGTATGTTTAAAATGAAGGTGTAGATCAAAACTAATTAAAATAATGGCTTCTTGGTGGAAATCAGATGAAAACTATGAATATATAAGCTTTTATAAGTGGGTGGGGTAATTTAATATGCATTTTAGCTGTAGAAGTATAGCTAGTTTGTTGCCCTTCACAATAGTGGTCTTACAAGCTAATAGTCACATAACCATATGTATTTCAGACGTCCAGTGTTGCATCTGACGCAAGTCTACAAGTATCACAGACTCCGGGTAGCTGTAGAAAAGGACAGACACCCACAGCCCAGCCCATTTTTGCGAACAATGGATCTTCTGCTGGATTAAATCTAAATCTTACACCCAGAAGTATGTCTGCAATAATACATTATAAGAAGTTATTAAAATGGCATAGCTTCTAATAAAACAAACATATCGCTTTAAACAATGTACTAATCCACTATCGCTACGTTTTATATTTATTAAATTAACTATTGACTTAACAACGATGGCTATAAATAGAATGTTGAGTATTCTTAATTAATTATGGTTTTTAACAATATATCAATTTATGTAAACAATTACGTCAATAATTAATGGAAACGTTGTCAATAGTTTTAGTTGTTACCATGCTATGTGTCTATGGTAACTGTTTTGCCATATAAAGAGTGTGCCACTTAATTTCGCGACCAAAACAAACCAATGTCAAACATGTTCCCCTGAGTATGCTCTGTTTTATTATTCCTCGTTTTCCTAACATTGTAGTTTTTTAAATGTAAAATCTATATAATACAGATACTGTATATTTCAGGATTGTGCCGTGAGTATATTTTGACTACTTTCATTTACAATATGAGTATATACTACTATATCAGTAGATCACACGCGTGCATATATATACTGTATACAAGTATACACATGGCTGTCCGATTAGCGCAGTGGTTAGCGCGCTCATTTCTCACCAATGCAACCAGGGTTCGATCCTCGGAAGCTGGAATTATGTGAGATGGTACGGTGGTCGTCAGATCGTACAGGTGGATGTTCTCCGAGTACTCCAGGACCTGTTAACTCCCACACGAATGATAACATGTACGCTTTCATCCGCGCCAAGGAGAGTGATTAATATACGTTGTTAAAACTTGCTACGCAATCGTTGTAAAATAAATAAACTTTAAAAGTATACATATACTAGATTTACTATAGAGTTTATAAGCAATATGCATTGGTCAGCCAACATATATATCGTACGTAATACTAAATACTAACAACACGTCCAGATATAATTGTCCACATACATAAGGCATGAATTCCATGGTAACGGCCAATGTCTACCACTCAACATTTACACATTTCAAGGAGGTTCATTTGTAGATTGAAATCTCTGACATATTTTTACATCTTATAATAAACGAACAATCTCCAATGGAATCACTAAATTGTATCCATGTGTTCGTCCATGTTGCACTTCATAAGGAGTACATCTATGACTTCGTGAGTGTGTGTTTTACGTTTATTTATCGTCGTTACTGGTTACCCATATGAGCGACGCCTCCTGAAGAGATTAGTCATTTTAGATATTTGGAGGATAGTGTAATGATACAGACAGATACCCATTCCAGAATCTCCTCAGGTTCTTGTACATGCACGGTGTAAATCACCGACACGAGACCTCGGTTTAAAGTCCCATCTGAAAGACTGTTAATTGTATAAGGGTCAGACGGCGGATCGAACCTGCGATCTATGACTTCAACATTGTAATATATATTTATAATTACAACATCTTGCAATGCCGCGATTCTGATTGGCTGATTCAGCCCATGTGATCGACATTCATTTAAAAAATGAAAGCAAAACTATTATATCTCATTAATATGCATATGTTTTAGCGGACTACTTTTTCAGGTCATTAATAAAACTTCTTCTAGACGCAAGACTAATCAAAATTCCGTTTAGTGTTTATGCATATACATTCATGCCACTATGAAACGCTAAAAGAAGCTAGGTCCTATTAAGTGTTTTCCTCTGTTTTTATCGTTGTTTCCTTTGCACAACATGCTAAAAATTCATATCACTATTACTTCTTATGATTATTAAATTACTTTTTTTCGACAGATCTCCTACAGTATATGCAATGGCTACTTATTTGTAAAATAATGTGATCACTTAATTAACACGTTTTGGATAAAATCACATTTATCATACCGCAACATATGGTTAGTGGACAACAGTAAAACAAAGGATTCTAACTGAAAGGACCTATTCATATAATGGAATAAATCAGACTTTATCTGCCAAGGGAGGTAATAGAAAATAACAAATGTCTCTCATTGTTAAATGCAAACACATAAATTATGTGTGTGTAGCAGACATACATCATATATACAGACGGATCTGTAGTCCAGTGGTACATGTTGGACTGGTAATCCAGGGATCGCAAGTTCGATCTCCCTTCTGACCCTAATACAATTTAACAGTCCTTCTGGTGGGAATTTAAACCGAGGTCTCGTGTCTGGTAAAAGAACCAGAGCATACTCTGGAATGGGTCTCTGTCTGTATCATTGCACTATCCTCCAAAAATCTAAAATAACTAATCTCTTCAGGAGGCTTCGCTCATATGGGCAACCGGTAGCGACGATAAATAAACGCAATACACATACATACATCATATTGAGGAATATATATTTTACAGCAAAGACATATGATGACAGTGGTGGTTTGTCAACTGGAGCTATTGTTGGAATAGTGTTTGGCATTCTCATCTTTATCGCAGCCATGGTATTGATTGTGTTGCTATGCGTGAAGCTGTGTTGTCGACAGCCGAAAGAGAAACTGGAACCTATATCTCCTGTAACTTCTCCGAGGTCAAATAAACGTAAGTAAGCCTGACTGAGCAATTCTGACAAACTGACTGTCCTATTAGCGCAGTGGATAGCACGCTCGCTTCTTACAAATGCAACCCGGGTTCGATACTCGGACAGGGAAGTATGTGAGATGGTACGGTGGTCGCCAGATCGGACAGGTGTGTTTTCTCCGGGTACTCCGGTTTCCCACCACGCGAATGACCACATTTACCCTTTCATCCGCGCCAACGAGAGTGATTAATATAAGTTGTTAAAACTTGCTTCGCAATCGTAAAATAAATCAAGTTTAAACTTTTAAACTTTTGATTAATATAAGTTGCTATAGCTTGTTTCGCAATCGTTGTAAAATAAATAAAGTTTAAACTTTTAAACTTTTGATTAATATAAGTTGCTAAAGCTTGTTTCGCAATCGTTGTAAAATAAATAGTTTAGTATTACTTCTTAGATAAGTATATCTATTAATGAGTATACTAGATCTAATACCTAGACACCTTATAATATTGATTGCAGTAGAAATAGTTCTGCTCACAGTAAGTTTTGTGTGTGTTTTATGTTTATTTATCGTCGCTATCGGTGGCCCATATGAACAACGCCTCCTGAAGAGATTAGTCATTTTAGATATTTGGAGGATAGTGCAATGATACAGACAGAGACCCATTCCAGAATCTCCTCTGGTTCTTTTACGTGCATGGTCTGAAAGACTGTTAATAAAAGTTAATTTTATTAAGATTAGACGGGGGTCGATCCTGCGATCCCTGGATTACCAGTCCAACGTGTTAACGACTGGACTACAGATCCGCCTGTACAGTAAGTTTTACACCCAGCTGTGTTTTACAAAGGGTTTTTGAGACGAACATCTAGTATATAAATTGCTTAGTTCTTTCTCAAGTAGACTCGCTGTCATTATGATATATTTCGATATCTCCAGAACAATGTACATGGACATATAAGTTATATTTTAGTTTATACTAATTTATTTTAGCTCGATTGCGAAACAAGTTCTTACAACTTATATTGATCACTCTCGAGACCTCATTCCTGATGGAATCCATCGCCACGAGGGAGAGAGAAGAGGCAACGTGGAATTTAAATGCCTTGCCTAAGAGCACAATCATAACGGCTCCAGCGGGGCTCGAACATCTGAAGCGAATGCGCTACCACTACGCTATCACGTCTTCCATTAAGTTATATTGTATTGCATATAATACTGTATGTGTGTAATTATGTATGCATGAACACAATACAACAAAATTCAATAACGGCATACATGTATTCACCATACGCAAGTGAGTTAGTTAACTCACCTGTCAGGTGAGATGTTGGTAGGCTTATAGATACACGTTTCCCGAGTTCATCGTACCAACGTTAATGCCAAAGAGGAACACATAATGCTCTAGAACAACACACGAGAATTGATACTGCACGACTTCCACACAATATGGAACTCCAACAGCATAGAGGACGTATTGTGAAGGACAGTCATGTGCTAATTCCAATCGTCCTATCATTGTAGATAGTCAACATGAACGAATGCCTGACATTCCAGAAGAAGACGATGATAAGCATATGTTGGAACGTGTCAGAGAGGCGTCTATTTTCATGTACAGTTCATTGCACTCAGATGACTATGAGAACGTAAACATAGATATTTTAATACCGGATCATTCATCTCAGACATCTATCAAGAACTTAGAGCATATAAAAGCTGAAGAGGAAGATACTGTTAAAGAGATTACAATTAATAATGATACCGACAATGACGAGGAAATTAAAAATAGTGCAATTGAGGTAACACGAGTTGTGGAGAACGAACACGTATTAAGAAAGAACGTACAGCATTTAAACTCGACAGAAAATATCATTTCGGAATATGATGCCGCAATGACTTACAAACTGGAGAGATATAGTATTTCTAAAAGCGAGGAAAATCTTAAGATAAAAACAGATGATGTAAGTCTGAATATATCGAGCATACATCATTGCGACATCACACGAGATGATAGTGATATCAATTTAAAATCTGAGACCAAAGGAATTTTTGAAAATGAAATGAAATGCAGGACTCAGTCTGATGGACATTTAATAGACAGACCAAAAAGGGAAAAGTTAAATCGTAGATCATCTTTAGTATCAAGTCTCAAAAGTGGAACATTCGAGTGGAATTTTGATTATGTTTCGCCATATGCAATGACAGAGAAGCAGAAACAAGAAACTCTAGCGAGGAAGAGGAGATTACATAAACGACGGAAGATGATGGGGAAGCGGAAACGCTTGGAGAACGAACGTAGGGAGCAAGGAAACACACAAGCATTTAAAAACTGGAAACAAAGGAAGACGGAAGAAAAACTGATCAGTTCGGGAAGAGCACATACTGCTTCTTTTGCTTTCGGAAAATCGAATAGATATATGTACGATACCCATAATGGGATGTATATTTCAAGTCGGCAGCAAAACTAGTCTAGCAAAGCAACGATACAGCCGATATATCAAATAGATATGTATTGGTAACCATAATGGTATGTCCATATGCAACCTATAAGATACCAGTAACAATTTACTCTTTGTGAACACATTTATATTACATTAAATGTATCCAATTAGTCTTTGCTCATATTAAGTTCCTCAGCTGAACCCAGGTACGAAATTAAACATGAAAGGAACTCAACTCGTAAATCAATGCTATGACGTGAATATTATTCACACACACATAATTTATCATTTTTAATTATCAATATAAATATTCTGTTTTGCTTATGATTATCTTTGTGATAAATTCAGTGTAGCTAAATGTCATATATATATTTGAAAAGCATTGGTGTATGAAACCGTGAATGCAACAGAGCTATTTGGCAAATAGTTTATATATGGAGAAGTGAATGTGTTAAAGTTGAAGCATAACTGAGTATTTTATAGACCAGATAGTGAACGTATATATGATTATAACCATTATCTATATCTGACCCTAATAAAATTAACAGTCTTTCAGATGGGACTATAAACAGAGGTCTCGTGTCGGTGCTTTACACAGTGCACGTGAAAGAACCAGAGTAGACTCTGGAATGGGTCTCTGTCTGTATCATTGAACTATCCTCCAAAATCTAAAATGACTAATCTCTCCAGGAGGCGCCGCTCATATGGGTAACCGGTAGCGACGATAAATAAACGTAAACCACATATATCTAACTTGGGGTCAAATCCCGCCTAAATGTGAATACGGTTATTAGACAGTATCAACAAACGCTCATGTCTATTTTACTTATACAAAAGCTGCCAGTTATATACATTATATAAAAATAGTTATACAAGTATAATCAATTGCTATGATGCAATATTCAATTTTAGTTTATATATATGTTTATAGCAATTACAAACATTTTCAATACAAAGACATGGATTTTTAACAAAGAGCATATAATTCCAGTGGATATTTCAATGCTATTGACATATAACAGCAGTTTGTACGACGTTACATTTCTTAACAGGTTAGCATGGTAAATGAATTTGCAAAGACTGTTCAAAGTAATTTTGGAGTTTGTTGACATAAGACTGGCAAATTTGTGTTTTGTTGATCAGGTGTAGTTGTAGCGTTTTATGTATTTTGATCGCAATGTTGAATATTTTGGACATATGAGAAGGAAATGTTATTCATTTTCAATCAATGAGTTACAATTTGCACAATAAATGCATTAAACTGTACATGGGTAGTTGTTTTCAATTGCATTATTACCTTCCAGAAAGTTAATATGAACGAAAGTTGATAACCTTTAGACTAGCACGAATAAAGAGCACACTATGGTTTTATTTCAGTGTCAGTATCCATTGATGGCATGCCTCCTGAACTTTCTCCTAACTGGATCCACGGACCACATGGTACTGCTCCCATTGAAACTAAATTTAGTGGTGATCATAACATTTCAAAATCACCAACATTGGATGATAAATTCAATCCTTTTTCAGTGCTTCCTCTGGCCAATGGAAAAGTAACACAGGAACTTTCTGAAAGAAACCAACAAACACCGACAACATTAATTGAAGATAAAGAACGAAATCTATCGCAAAGACCTGTTGCAGAAGACATCATACATGACTTTGCGTATCGGGATAAAAGTGAAAAACAGTTGGATAATCTTCATATAAGACCGTTGTCAGCTAAAGTATGTAATACCGATGCTACTTTAGTTGGTGTCATAAACGAGAAACAAAACAGGAAAGATGCATTTGAATCACCATTAATTCAAACTCCAATCACTCATACAATTAGTGTAAATGAGAAATTATCTGAACCTGCTGGAAATGAAAGAGTTACTTCCTCAAATGTCACAAGCAATGACACCACTTCAAGAAATTCAAACATGACGCCAATAGCAGTTGGGCTTGAACCAATCAGCACGCATACGCCAAGCTCTTCATCTTTTGAGCAAGCATCTCCTATTGTTTCCGATGACAATATTGCTACTTTAGGTGGTGTAAAACACGAAACACAAAACAGGAAAGATTATTTTGAATCTTCATTAATTCAATCTCCAATCACTCATACAATTAGTGTAAATGAGAAATTATCTGAACCTGCTGGAAATGAAAGAGTTACTTCCTCAAATGTCACAAGCAATGACACCACATCAAGAAATTCAAACATGACGCCAATAACAGTTGGGCTTGAACCAATCAGCACACATACGGCAATCAGTTCAGCTTTGGAGCAAGCATCACCTATTGTTTCCGAAATACAAAATACGTCACCAAGAGATGAAGATCTGAAGAAAGAACTTGACATCCCTGATAAAGAAATAATAGCAGTTTCCCAAAATGATAACAAACAGACAGTACAATATTCAATTGCAGCACAGACAAGCATAATTTCAATGACGCCAGTATCAGTTACAGAGTCGTCTAATTATGATGAAGCATTTGACAGGCAACCACTGCCGTCAAGCGAACGTACTCTTCCCGATAATCCGCGTATAGTCAAAACTCATTTTAAAAGAGAGGATCTAAAATATGCTAGGACTTTTCCCAACCTACCAAAATCGCCATGTCCCGGCCCTAACAACGGTGTCAACTACAAGGAAAATAAGAAACATAAAGTTATTGCAAGATCACACAAAAGTGTAGCAGTAACAGAAAAGCCCATTAGTCGAAAGAAAACAGTACAGTCTGTCAGAGGGAAAGGGAAATCTACCAAAAGAGGAGACCACGCCCTCTCTTCCATTCTGAAGTCAAAGACATTGGGTGGTATTAATAAAAAGGGTACATTTTACAATGAGAATATTCCAGTAGTTAGTGAGCCTGATTCTTATCTAAATTTATCTGAATTAAATTCTACCAACACTGGGATATGCTATGACGATGATAATGTAAAAGCAAGGGCGTTAGGTTACTGGACCAATGACACACTAACAACACCTGTATCTAACTACGAAGACGATATCGGAGGTGTTGATATTAGCCAAGCAAACGACGTTAGACACACGCTTGATACACCAGATGATAGAAGTACGTCACGGCAGACATTAAGCACGGACATGTCTGTGAGAGGTTCAATAAGTGCACGATCATTAAGTGCAATAACTGGAAGGTTTGATTGCAAAGGAGCAAAGTATTTTATTGAAAACGAATCCTCAACGATAGCGATACATATGAAATATAATGACTTTCCAGAGGAGCAGGGATACAATGAAACTATAAACGGAGATATGGATTGTTCTGAATCTGGCGAAAACAACGATGAAGACGAAAATGAAGATAATTCTGAAGGAGTTGATGTACCACCAGAGAAAGGTGATGTAGAAACGTATATGACAGTGGTATATGGCACGGTTGAAGATGATGATGGTGATCCAGATAGGATGGATCTAAGGGCATATGAGCCAGATCTGCTAACGATTAATGAATAGTTATAGCTTCTGTCTTAGAATGACACTGTGATAACATATACATTTATTAATTTGCTTTGCTAATATGCTTGCTACAAGCGAAATGTATTTTGTATTCAACGAGAATGTCCTCAAAGAAACTGACGGTTATATAAAACAGTGTGAAATAAAGCACACAGTTTAACACAATAACAAACAAATCAGTCACTGTATTGTAGTGAAAGAAGAGGAAATTATTTTCAATTATAATGATCACAAATTATAATACACAGGTTTCGCGATCATTTATGTATTCGAAGTAGACCAAAGTTGAGTCTAATTCGATGCTTACGTCATTTTCGGCACTGCCTGCTTACGTATTTGGGAATGTTATACATATGTGATGTTGGTTGTCCGATTCTCGCGATGATTACTTGTCACAACTGCAACACTGGTTCCCAAATGCAACACTGGTTCGATCCTCGATTTTAGAAGTATGGAATGGTAGCCACTAAACATCATCATTGTAGCTATCCATTTTAATGAACAATTTAGTATATACTATGTGAGGTTCTGTTATGTTCAGGAGTAGACGTGTAATTTCCACTGACTACCAATTGTTGTGTTGGTCTGTGGCGTATTCTGTTTTGTTCAAGGGAGGCATGCATCGTATGTATTGTCCATTCAACGCTGCGGATAGTAGTGCCATGTATGGTATATGACGTTCCCGTATTGTTCACCATAAACGTGTAGCATAAGTGATAAGTACTACCACCGGCTGCTGATGGTAGAACCACATTGGGTAGGTAAAGTGTATGCACAATTCAAACATGCAGTTATGTCCATGTACGAGTTTTTAGATGGGCCTTTTAATAAATCCCAAGAAAATTCTGTATTTCCCCTTCTCTATCACAGAATAATAGAATCTAACTCCATAGTTGAAAATATTGTGTAATGATTTTACATAGTATACCCTATTTCTACATGGATTTTAATCAAGAGATGTTTCACAAGTTGTGATGATACAATCTACGAATGTATATACACTTTTATTCGGACATTCACAAGAGGAATCATCGTCGAGAACACCAATCTATCCGATGTAATTACACATACAATATATATTCATGGGAAAACCGCTTAAATATACTCCAGATATACCGTCTCCGTAGCCTAGTGGTTAAGGTGTCCGCCTAAGGAGCTAGAGGTCGAAGGTTCGAACCTCGTCAGGGGTTCATTCTGATATGGCCGGTTGGTGAGCCGCCAGCTAGTTAAATAACGGTTAGGCAGGCGCCTGGCCCACAATGATAGTATTCGGCAAGAACTGATGTCCATACAAGGTTTTTCATAAGTCAGTAATGGCTGGCCCTTTCAATAGGGGTTGCAATATAATAAACACACACTTTTATATTCCAAGTGCATGTATATCATACTGTAATATTTGCATAATTTGTTTGATGGTTTGCCATTTGACGACTCTCCAGCTATTATTGGTGCACTGGGGAGCCCTCCAAGCAGTATTTCAGGCACGGACTGACACCCGAGTTACTCAGTAAAACTTTCTGCAAGCCAGCTGGATAGCGTCCGCACTTGAAAGAATTCGACACCCCCATTGGATTCAAGCCTTCATCGGTAAGGGGCTAGTGATTTGAGCTCTTTATTGTATTTAAATTTATTGTTGGAACTGAACGTGTTGTTTCATGTACAATGTACGCTACTGTTAACTGGAGATACGGGAAGCGTAACGTCTGACACAGGAGATACAAAGAACTCACTGGTATCGGTAACACCGGATGAATGTAATTCAGATGACGACGACAGGCGACCACTATTCATGTGTTGATTCTCATCATATATGGAGCTTTCACTTATGTCTGTTATGTTTACTGGTCCATCAACAACTCTAGTTGTTTCGCGTAGTGGTGGTAAAGCTACTACCTTCTCCGACACTAACGATGACCTGTCAGAATTGCGGGTTTTATGCCATTCTTTGCTTACTTGTTGCATTCTTGATGAATATCTGAGAGCAAAATTGACAGTTTCGTCCATTATAATGCCGTCAAAAACCTTAACTGTTTTTACTATTTTGTGTTGTCTGGAACTTGTAATATAACTTTTACCCGTGCCTACATCCGTATTAAATGTAGTTGGCGTTCGTTGATTCATTTCTGGATGCACTGGAAAATAGTCTCCTATCGGTACATGTGTAGCTGACATTTCTTGCATACAAGTTTGAGGTTTGTCTGGAGCGCATGGAAAATAATCACACCCAATGTCGTTGCCACTGAATAAAGAATCCACTTGCACTCTTTTTGTATAACCGCTGTGCTTCACTTCCGGAAAGTAATCCATATCTCTGTCATATATGATAGTTGTACCTGTAGGTGCATCTGAACGTCCCCATGGAATCCCGCCATATCCGGCAGTTTTATGTGGCAATGCTTCGATAATAAAATCAGCTGAAACGAAATCAATTTGTAGCTAAATATTTAATTTGTTTGTATGTTCATAATATATTACATATTAAACTTTATTGCATACGTTACTATAAATAGTAACAAATTTAATGGTAGAAAACCCAAATATCTGGTCGACGCGGGCAATATATACGCGCCAACCGGGGTCAATCTAGTGAGCAGACGGAAGGACGGGACATGGGCTGGACACAGCGGGTAATTGAGTCAAAGACGACAACGATGTTATGTTCTTTCTATCTTCTTTTACTCTATGGGCAACTGATACGCATAGACGTGACTGTTGACGATCACTTTACAATATTCGATATACAATATGTGACATATAACATCACCAACTGGCAAAGAAACACGAATTATACATTAAATGACACTAAAATAGCAACGCACCACTGTTAAAACGTCGTCTGCTACGTTATACGGACAGGCAAGGATTCCTGGCTATTTCGGAGTGTTGGCGGCCAAGAATGACGTTCTGTCTCGTATTTATACTAACACACAATGCGACGTGTGGGATGTGGGTGCACACCGTGGAATCCACACATCGCAGTGCATGCGCGTGCCCCACGTGTCGCATGACGCTGCCCACCTGTCGCATTACGTCACACACAAATTTCGTAGTACCACAGGTACTCGCAACTACAAACTAAAATAGAACTGTTGTGTCAACTAAGCACTGCATACATATCAATAACACACATACACTTATAAAGAGGCTCCCCGGAGCTTACGTTTAGACAAATTCGCCACCTATGTATGCCACATACAAGCGATACGCTTTGTTTACAAAAGCAGTGTATAGAACACTGTCGCGTAGCGTCTAATGCACCGTGTACATTCAAGATGGCGGCATACATGCTAAACAAAATACAGTTGGATCTAAACTTCAAATTACACCCATTTGCATACATCAATCGCTTAACAGGAATATACAGTAACACGGATAGGATTAACTACACCCAAACAGAACAATGGTTGAGGATTATCATATCGAAACCATTGAGAATACACGAAACTGGACGTCATGTAAAATATGGCGGTATATTCAACTGGCGTGATATTCGAAGGCGATCTGTTGTTCTGTTTGATTCAAAGAGCACCGGTCAAATTCCTATAGCGCTGCCAGTAAACATGCAGCACCACACTCCATGGAAATACACCTGGTGAACATAAAGCTCAGAGGGTAAGCTAACACCTAGGGTGTTACATTACCCCCCGGTTCCACATGCAGCAACTCCTGTTGCTGGGCTACACATAGCCGTTTTCACAGAAACCCATTCAGCGGGGTTTACCCTATAACACAATTAATACGTATTTCAGCCATCCCATAACAGTAATAAACATAAAGTGCACGCGGCAGTACCTTAAGGGCATTACTGACTAAATTTACACACGGCAGTACCTTAACGGTATTGATTATACACATTGCACATTAAAACAATCACAATTTTCCTCAAACGGTTCACACGACTAGAATTTCACTGTCTATATGTCTATAATGTCCATCACACTAGTTAGCGAAAAGTCCATTCAAGCATTCCATATTTACAAGCATATTAGTGTCAGTTCACTTCATCCTGGGTACATATATATATGCACGTATTTAGATATCAAACAATTACACCACACACCACGCACTAGGCCTAATGACGCCTCCTCAAAACCGTTTTGTCCTTTTTTCCGGGGATACCGGCTTCCTACCGTTATCTTTGTCAGTTAAGTGAGGCCGTTTCTCTGACGTTGCTGTCGTCTCCCTAGGTGGTCTGGCTGCAGAACGACGTTCGATGGCGGCCCTATCCGCCGCCCGCTCCAACCGGAACAACGAGTCGGCCATCCTCGCCATGGTGCGCCCCATCTCTCGGTCATTCCTGCTGCTCCGATCCATCGCTTCCACTACCCTCGACAGTTTCTCCTCCAACACCTTCTCTAGGCTTGCTATGGCCAGGGACGTCGCTGTCGGTGGCGGTTTATCCCCTGGCCTATTTGCTGCCACAACGTCGGTCTGGCATGTTTTATCCACCAACGCCGGTGCTGGGTTCGATCCCTGCGCCTGCGTTGGACCTGGCGCCGGAGAGATCGCGTACGACTGTTCGCCCCACCCTAACAACTGGGCCTTGATGTCTACCACGGTCGGGGACATTAACTCCGTTGGCAACTCCGGTGTTCTCAGGATCCGGGCGGTTGTTGCACTGCCGTCCACCGCATAACCGGGCAGCCCCACTGTTGGTGACAGCGGTGTGGAGTCCAATCCGGATGGTATGTACATGTCACCGAACGATGGCGAGTACGGCGAAAACCCGAGGTGGGTTGCTAGCCCCGTTGGTAGCCTCCTCGCGCGGAACGTTTCGGGGATTGCCGTCGACGTGACGTTGGCGACTACTGATGGTGGGTTGTTTACGGCTGGAACGTAGGTCCTCCCTCGGCAGCTCTCTCCGGAGTACCCAGGCTGGGATGGGTCATACTCTGGTACCGCCGCCTGCTGCTTACCCAAGATCTCCGTCAGCATCTGTGGCGTTACTTTCACACTGATCAAACCCGCCTCGTCCTGAACGTGGTCGCTTCTTGTTCCCTGCTCGATGCCGAGGTCTGCGTAACTTCCAAGGTCACCGGGCGCTGTATTCCCCTTGTTCATCGACTCCGCGGCGGTCGCCTCCCTGAAATCGACTCCCTCCAAAACAAGCATAGGAGTCGCGTTCTGGCCGAGAAATCTTCTAGGGTCTCCACCGGCGCGGTCTGCTTCAGACGCATGCCTCGAGTAGTTCGTTATGTGCTTCTCCAACGCGTCTCTCGTCGTGCAACGGAACATACATAGGGTACAGTAAAACGGAGCCTGATCTAGTGCTGTGTGGTCCTTATATACGTGCATGATCATCCGGTATCGCTCT
Source organism: Archivesica marissinica (assembly GCA_014843695.1). Classification (NCBI taxonomy): domain Eukaryota; kingdom Metazoa; phylum Mollusca; class Bivalvia; order Venerida; family Vesicomyidae; genus Archivesica; species Archivesica marissinica. Next base: position 82,675,456 of record CM026391.1, read on the forward strand.
GCCACATAAATACGATTCCGCTTCTCGCATTTCATACATACATGAAGTCGCCTCTTCATTCGTCTAGATTCCATGATAACCTGGAAAACACGAAGAATAGAATGGTGTCAACAGGCTGCACAACATTCGCCAAGGCGAAAGCTCACTAGTGGTCTCCCATGTCCGATATCTAGTCATCCCCCTCAGGTCCCCTCGCCCCATACAACAAGAGCCACTCTACAATCATTCTATCTACACATCTGCCCCGTCCTGCGTAGGTGGGGACCTTCGGCGTTCATCCCCTAACTTCCTCGCCCACCTGGGCAAAGAACTGCCGTCATATCTCTTCAGCTTGTCGTGATGGGCCTGTCGTCTGCTGCCTCGTCCATCAGTCTGCACCGTGAAGGTAACCGGCGACATCTTCCCGACCACAATGTAGGGCCCCTCGAACCTCCTCTCCAGCTTCGGTGTGATCCCAGGCTTCCTGGCCTCATGCAAGAGCCACACCGGATCCCCAATGTTGTACTCGTGAAAGGTGGACTTAATATCATATCGTTCCTTGCTCCTCCGCGCGTTCGCCTTGAGATACCTACGAGCAACATGATGAGCTTTTAACATGCGATCTCTAATCAACTGAGTGTGCTCTGCCTCAGTGACGGGACTGGTACTACTAGCGTACCCATGGACGACATCCGCCGGCATCCTAATTTCCCGACCGAAGCACAACAGATTCGGTGTCAACTTGGTAGATTCGTTCGGCGAAGAGCGATAGGCTCCCGCAAGGCAACCTAGGAATTGGTCCCACTCCTCTTGATCTACCAGAAACGCTTTGATCATCTGTACAAGGGTGCGATTAAAGCGTTCAGTCTGGCCGTTTCCTTTTGGATTCCTCGGGGTGGTGCGGCTTTTCCTGATTTCAAAAAGCTTGCATAACTCCTTAAACAGCTTTCCCTCAAACGTCATCCCTAGGTCCGTGTGGATGGATAGCGGGCAGCCCCACCGCGACATGAAATCATTTGCGATTCTCAGTGCACATATATCTGCATGTTGTGAGGGCATCGGAATTACCTCCACATACTTGGTAAAATGGTCTGTTAACACCATTATATACCTGTTTCCATTCTCGGTTATCGGCAATGGTCCGAGGAACTCAATCGCCAGGGTATCCCATGGCGCCCCACTCGTCAGGTGCCCCATCGGTGCCTTTGGGGTTCTGTTAGGAATCGCGTCCGCCGCGAATATATCGCATGCCCGCACGTGTAGCCTCACCTCGTCTTTAAGATTGTACCAGTAGTAATTTTGCAGTACTCTGTACAGAGTCCTCTTTGTCCCTAGGTGACCGGCTAGGACGCTGTCATGCGCCTGCCTAAGTACCTGTTTTTTCATGGTGCCAGGTGTCACCAGCTGAGTATATTCCCCTGTACCATTCTGCTTCTTAAACGATCTACACAGCAATCCTTCCCTAAAGACCAACGAATCCCATATCATCCAGTAGTGTCTCGCGGTCGGGCTTGCTGATATCATTTCCGACGCCTCGGGTTTCTTCTGACTCTTTGCGGCTGCATAAATCTCAGTAATATCGGCATCATCCTCCTGCTGGTCGGCCATCTCCATCGTGGTGAACAGCGTGAACCAACCGTCATCCGATGCGGCAGTGTCCTGAGTGCGTGTAACCACCTTTACGTGCCTGACCGCAACCGACTCACTGTGTATCTGTGGCTCATCATGTCCTTCCTCGGGCTCCGCGCCCTCTTTCCCGTTGCGATCTAGCAGCATAATCTCCGCCCTCCTACGGCACTTGTTACACGGCCCACACTTCAGGGGCTCGCTCATGTCAACTTCGCTACACCCGCACTCTCGCGGATTTTCGCAGCGCGATAGTGCATCGCAGTGAGCCTGCATCTTTCCTGGTCGGTATTCAATGATGAAGTCGAACGGGGCAAGTATTTATATCCATCTGGCTATCTTCCCATTCGGCTCCTTCAGACTAAAAAGCCAAGTAAGAGCCTGGTGGTCACTTCGCACCTTGAACTTTCTTCCCGCGAGATACTGACGAAAGTACTGCATGAAATACACTACTGCTAGCAGCTCCTTCTCTGTCACGCAGTAATTGCGTTCGGCTTTGTTCATAGATCTACTGGCGTATGCAATCACTCGTTCACGACCCGACTGCATTTGAGCTAGCACACCCCCAATCCCTTTTCCCGAAGCATCAACATCTAAGTAGAACTCACCCCCTTCGTTCAGCGGGTATCCCATTACGTCAATTCCCGTAAGTTTGGTCTTCAAAGTTACAAACGCTTCTTGACGCTCAGCCGTCCACACAAAATCTGCATCCTTCTTTGTCAATTCCACCAACGGCCTTGCGATCTTAGCAAAGTTCTTTACGAACCGCCTATAATACGACCCGGTGGCAACAAACTGTTTCACTTGTTTTGACGTGGTAGGCGTCGGCCAATCAACGACCTTTGCAATGTTGGTGGGGTCCGGACGCACGCCATCCCTTGACACTATATGTCCCAGGAATACCACTTCCGTTTGCAGCATGTGGCATTTGTCCGGCCTCAGCTTCAACCCAGCCTGCTGAATCCTGGACAGTACTTCATCCACCCGCTGTAGGTGCTCGCCAAGGTCAGCGCCGAAGACTACGATATCATCCACATACACAAGACATGTCTGCCATTGGAGTCCCTGTAACACCAACTCCATTGTTCGCTGGAACGTACTACTGCTATTGCTGAGACCGAACGGCATTCGTTTCATCTCGTATAGACCATATTTGCACGTAAATGCACTTTTTGGGATGTCCTCCTGCTTAAGGGGTATCTGGAAGTACCCGCTGGTTAAATCAAACGAGCTAAACAGGCCCGTGCCCGCCACCGCATCAAGGCAGTCCTGAACCCTGGGGAGCGGGAACCCATCTGGCTTCACCAGTGCATTTACCTTCCGGTAATCGACGCAGGGTCGTACCGCGCCCGACTTCTTGCGAACAAAGACGATCGGGCTGGCCCAGGGGCTCGTGCTTTTCTGGATGACTCCTTTCTTCAGTAGGTCATCAATAGCCGCTTTCTCCTCCGCCGCGTACGCCAGTGGGACCCTTCGAGGCCTCTGCTTGATTGGCGCTGCATCACCAGTGTCAATCGAATGCTCGGCCAGGTCAGTGAGTCCAATGTCCCATTCGTTTTTTGAGAAAGTGTCCCCATATTTGGCGAGTAGTCCTGCGATCTGTCTCTTCTCGAGTTCGGTTTTCCCTTCTGTTGACCTCTCAAACAGACATCTTAGGTGGTCTGGGACGTCTGTTAAACGGGTTGGTGTGGTATCCTCATTGATCTTCGTTATTCCGGTCCGTGAGGTAGCGACACGCCTGACCCTAACCATATTCCCATCTTCATTCTCATTTTCTTTTCCAGTCAGAACACTGACAACCCTCTCGATTCGTTCTGCGTAGCCTACGCAAACCTGTTGCCGCAACACGACGTCTATTGGGAAAGGGTTAAGTACCCTGACTTTACACGTTGGCCCTTTGTTAATGTCTACTAAGGTCGATGCCATCACAAGCTTATACTTTTCCTGGAGGCCATCGATTGGCTCCACCAGGTATTCCGCATGTGCATCTGCGTCATCGTCCTCTTCTCTCTCGACATACACGTCCACCACTGGCTCAGCCCCACCTGGCAGGCACGCATCATCCGCTATGGTGACTCTCCTCGACCAGCTTCTTCTCCCTACCTGAATACATGGTATATCCGTCCCATCTAGCCGTATCAACCCCTCGCTTAGGAGTAAATCAGCAGGCCCCTTTTCACTCTTCATTAGTATATCATAGCCCAACAAGGCGTCATCTTCTATTTCAGCCACCACCATTTCGCGTACCATCTCGTACGATCCTAATGTAATATGAAACTCTGCCTTCCCCATCTCTTTTATTGGCGAACCATTCGCCCCACGAAGGCCTCCGGACTTCGCTAACTGTGGCCGGTAGCCCTCCTCCAACCTCTCATATACCCTTGATGAGAGCACGGTCATGGTAGCCCCAATATCTACCGTAAATAGGATGCTCATCCCCGCTACTTTCCCCTTCACGTACGCCCCATCGCCGAGTATTCTGTCCCCATTTGTACCGTCCTCATTTGCTGTCCCCTTCATTGTGGCTCCTTTAATGTGACCTCTCTCCTCTAATCGGACCATCTCCCGGTCACTCGGGTAGGTCCATTGTCGTTTAAATTCTGCTCGGCCGATCTAGGACTCGCACCCTCTTGTCTGCGTCCCTCCATGCCCCTCGTTCTAACAGAGAATCCCTTCTCTGGGCAGTTGCGAGCATAATGACCAGGTCTATTGCAGCGGAAACACTCGATGTCCCTGTTACGCCAAGGCCTCTTTGCCGTCTCGGGCATCTTTTCCGGGCAGTCACGGGCATAGTGGCCGGGACTCATGCAGTGGAAACACTCCACGTCCCTGGTCCGTTGTGCTGGCATGCCTCTTGGGTACCTGGCGTGGTCCGTTTCCTCCAGCTTCGCCAACCTCTCTAAGATTTTCGCTAAGACCTCTTCTTGTTTACTTGGCCCAATTGTGCCTTGGTCGCCACTTTCCCTGCTGGGTGCTGTACTCCCCCCTTTCGCTGTTATCACGGTGCCCCCCTCCGCCGGAACCCTGGCCACTATCCCCGACATTTCATATTCCGTCTCGTCTGACTGAAGTGTCCTTCGGGTTGTCCTGTACTTCCTGTCTATGGCCCCCGCATTCCTTGTCTGAACGAAGTTAACCACATGATATACAGCCTCATCAACCGTCTCTGGTTCCTTGTGGAACTCCACTTCAAATCTGACCTCATCGTCCCTCAGTCCGTCCAGGAATTTTCTCACTAGGTCCTCCTCCCTGGTCCTCCTGTCCCTGAATCCATGCGCCTTGTCGTACAACATCTTAAGATCGGCTGCGTATTCCTCGGCAGTTTCTCCAGCCTTCTGGTGCCGCCTACTAAATTTGGCTGCAAACGACCTGCTCGTCTCAACCACTCTGAATCGGTTCCGCATCTCCCTCACTAGCTCCTCATAGTTTCCCAGAATGGCTTTCGGCAATTGTCCGAATAAAAACTGTGCCGCAAGGCCTTCCATTCGCGGCAGTAGCTGGTCTATTTTAGTATCGTCATCCCAGTTGTGTCGATCAGCTATGGCTTCGAATCTCGCTATCCACACTTGCCACTCGTCTTTGCCGGTAAACGCTGGTATCCTTACATCCGTTGCCTGGTTCCGCATTCCATGAATTCTGTTGAATTGTGGCGGATCATTTCTCCACGAGGGATTCATCTGCGCATGCCCCGGGCATCTGGAATAGTGCCTTTCGGAACTTGACGCAACGCAACGGGTGGCTGAGTTGTAGTTAGCATTGTGTACAGAGGATCCCGGGACCACCTCATCCACCTCTGGTAACCGACCATCTCGCACGTCCCCCTGGTGCAGCCTGTCTCGACTTGGTTGCACCTCATAATCACTGTGACTGTTACTCGTTCGATCCCCACCACGATTCACATCACGGGTAATGGCCTGCTTCACATCTCGTAACTCAGTGACCATGTCCTTCAACACTCCAAACATGCCCTTTAATCCTGCCGTATTAACTGCGTCGTCTGCATGCAATGGTACATCTCTCGACCCGGTGTCATCTCGTCCATGTAACAACTGTGAGGACTCTAAAGCAGCATCCCTCAGCAAGCTATCCACGCTTCCAGCCCTGGGTACGCCTCCCTGACTGTCTCTAGATTGCTCACGGCGCCTTATATATATCTCCCCATCACTCCCAGCAGGTGTATGACTATCCATGCTCTATGAGAGTCTGTGCTGAGTTCGAATCTCTGGATCCTCGTAGAAACTTAAAGGATCCCACTTCTGACACCAAAATGTTACGCGCCAACCGGGGTCAATCTAGTGAGCAGACGGAAGGACGGGACGTGGGCTGGACACAGCGGGTAATTGAGTCAAAGACGACAACGATGTTATGTTCTTTCTATCTTCTTTTACTCTATGGGCAACTGATACGCATAGACGTGACTGTTGACGATCACTTTACAATATTCGATATACAATATGTGACATATAACATCACCAACTGGCAAAGAAACACGAATTATACATTAAATGACACTAAAATAGCAACGCACCACTGTTAAAACGTCGTCTGCTACGTTATACGGACAGGCAAGGATTCCTGGCTATTTCGGAGTGTTGGCGGCCAAGAATGACGTTCTGTCTCGTATTTATACTAACACACAATGCGACGTGTGGGATGTGGGTGCACACTGTGGAATCCACACATCGCAGTGCATGCGCGTGCCCCACGTGTCGCATGACGCTGCCCACCTGTCGCATTACGTCACACACAAATTTCGTAGTACCACAGTGTACTCGCAACTACAAACTAAAATAGAACTGTTGTGTCAACTAAGCACTGCATACATATCAATAACACACATAAACTTATAAAGAGGCTCCCCAGAGCTTACGTTTAGACAAATTCGCCACCTATGTATGCCACATACAAGCGATACCCCCTTGTTTACAAAAGCAGTGTATAGAACACTGTCGCGTAGCGTCTAATGCACCGTGTACATTCAAGATGGCGGCATACATGCTAAACAAAATACAGTTGGATCTAAACTTCAAATTACACCCATTTGCATACATCAATCGCTTAACAGGAATATACAGTAACACGGATAGGATTAACTACACCCAAACAGAACAATGGTTGAGGATTATCATATCGAAACCATTGAGAATACACGAAACTGGACGTCATGTAAAATATGGCGGTAGATTCAACTGGCGTGATATTCGAAGGCGATCTGTTGTTCTGTTTGATTCAAAGAGCACCGGTCAAATTCCTATAGCGCTGCCAGTAAACATGCAGCACCACACTCCATGGAAATACACCTGGTGAACATAAAGCTCAGAGGGTAAGCTAACACCTAGGGTGTTACAA
>CM026391.1:82683409-82790909 GCA_014843695.1 Archivesica marissinica
ATTTCGATTTTCGATATTGGCCCGGCACGCGCCGAGAACGAATCACGAGCACGTGTCACAGGTAGCAACAACATAGTAACTACATTATGTAAACATGGCCGCCGAAGCAACACTAAAGTCGTTGTCTGACAGATTGTTGTCTCTTGATTGTAAAATGGCTGAGCGAAATAAGCAAATAACAGCAGAAGAAACATACGGCTATGTATGCAATAAAGAAGTTATTAAACGGCTGCGGTGGGCCATTTGTGGATAGTGGCGCACCTATCCGATATTGGCCCTCGGGCCTAACGGCCCCCGGGCCAATATATCCATAGAGTGCGCCAATATCCACAAATGGCCCACCTCCGCGGTTTAATAACCTCTAAATACTGACGCCGAAGTGTCTTCAAAATGCTTAGGAATTTCATTAAATAATCGTTAAGTTGATTGACTGTTCATGGAAACTAATCTTAATTGAATTCTCAGTATGAATGTATATTTTAATTCTTTATTTGGAAGGTAAATTATCGTATTAATTATTAATATGTAGTATGATACATACGTGTTTTTGGTGGGGATGGTGTAACTGGCGGCGAGGGTGGTGGCTTCTTACAGCAGAACAATTTCACCAGGATCCCAATCAGAATGGCGAACAGAATTGCAGACATAATACCAGTAACCATAGCGATATAGAGAACTGTTTTATCTTCAGATGGTAGTTGTGTGGTAGGAGCTAATGTTGTTGTCGTCGTGGGAGTAGTCGTTGTTGTTGTAGTGGTTGAAGTAGTGGTGGGTGTGGTTGTAGTCGGTGTGGTTGTAGTAGTGGTGGGTGTTGTTGTAGTCGTTGTGGGTGTGGTTGTAGTAGTTGTGGGTGTGGTTGTGGTCGGTGTTGTTGTAGTAGTTGTGGGTGTGGTTGTGGTAGTTGTCGGTGTGGTTGTGGTAGTTGTCGGTGTGGTTGTAGTTGACGTAGTAGTGGGTGTAGTCGTCGACGTAGTAGTAGATGTCGTTGTAGACGTGGTTGTAGTCGAAGTAGTTGTAGAAGTTGTTGTAACTGAATATAGCATTTGTGCTTATAAGTTTATAATGAAATATCATGCAGTAGTTGTTCCGGTACATATATTATTAATAAGCTTACATGTAGTGTTTTAGTAAGTTAATCTGCATGGATTAAATACTCTTGTGAGCCTTCACTATTGTGAATAACATCGACATTTCCATCAGACGAATTTCTTAAACTTTATTTATTTTACAACGATTGCGAAGCAAGGTTTAACAACTTATTACTCACTCTCGTTGGCGCGGATGAAAGCGTATCTATTTTGTCATTCGTGTAGGAGAAAACCGGAGTACCCGGAGAAAACCCACATGTCCGATCTGGCGACAACCGTACCGTACCATCTCACATGCTTCCCTTGAAACACATTTAATCTAATTTGCTAAGCAAACAATTTCTAAATGTAATCCTGAAAATCACTCAAGATTTAAAATGTACTTACAGCATGCACCTGAAAAGAAGAATAAGAGACAATAAGCTCAAAATAGTCACGGACGTCTATCCAGACAACAATGCACGCGCTATACACACATTTGAAACTATAGTTGTTTGCCTAATCAGTACCGTAGCCAGAGGCAAATTTCAACCGAGGAAATCTAGTGGGTCCGGGGGCATGTTCCCCCTTAAGCGTGTTGGGGTATAGAAATGATTCCCTGCGTTTTCTCATTTAATGAGTTTAGACGTATAATTATGTACTGACATTTCTGATCTCTTATCATTCAACATTTTATACAGCAAAGGGATATTATTTGCATTTTATTTATTTAAGTTTTCATTTATTTTGTTGTTGCTTTGGAAATTTAAACCGAGACAACTGCCTCGGTGTGCCTCAGTGTGGCTACGGGCCTGATAATTAAGGTTGAATAGGTAAAATAATTCCATGCATATTATCTACTGATACATATAAAGCTATTATTTGTAAAGACAATAACGAAATTCTGCTTAGTTATAAAAATAAACATCAAAGGAGAGAAACTATTTACGCTTCTCGTCCGTTTTAAACTTTTAATCCTTTCCTATATATAATTATATACACATTTCATTGCTTGCATGTACATGCATTGTTTTGAATATAAATATGTTTAAACCAAATCAGCAGCTGCATTGTTTTGCATATACATACATAGTGGTATAAATATTAAACCAAATCAGCATCTACATTGTTTGCATATACGTACATAGTGGTATAAATATTAAACCAAATCAGCATCTACATTGTTTGCATATACATACATAGTGGTATAAATATTAAACCAAATCAGCAGCTGCATTGTTTTGTATATACGTACATAGTGGTATATATATGTTTAAACCAAATCAACAGCTGCATTGTTTTGCATATACGTATATAATGGTATGAATATATGGTTACAGTGTACACGCCAAGATAAGAAGGAAAATAAATATATCTCGCTTCAGAGAAATTGTTAAAGATTCAATCAAATTAATTACTGTACTAAATATATGTAAGGACTATGTCACTAAGATTAAGTACGTTTGCTATGACAACACACTTACTAGTATCTGCTAACACAATTTTAAGACCAGTAACAGAACTTCCAGGAGATGAGGCGACGTCAAATGGCGTCTGTGTCTTCGTACAACTGCCTGGATACTGAGACACATACAACGTTCCATTGTCCGCCAGAAATGACATCTATATATACAAAAGTACACACGTTGCTATGTAACATTAATGCAAATTGAAATTTTAATTGTTTCAACTATATCAGAATAAATCGAATTGCCACTCGTCGAAGACTGCATTCTGGAATAATATTTAGTATAAAACTATTTATAGAATCTATTGTTTTAAAGGCAGCCATATTCCAATATTTTTCTGTACAAATATTACTACATGTAGTATAATGTATGTACTTACAAAGCATGTAAATCTCTGGGTGCTTGATAGTTCCCTGGTCATAACTGTCACCAGGTGATAGTGTCCGTTGGCCAAATCAAATACACAATTAACGATACCTTGATCTGAAATTACATATTTACAAATTATGGACGAGTCGGCCACATCCGTGGACATGGTCCGACTCGACCATGGTCCGTCTTGACCATACATCGTTATGTATGACACGCTGACCAGTGAATGGCGATTGTACCAAAGTGCCATGTCCATTTCGCACACTGAGCTGAGCAACGTATTGGGAATAGTGACAAATATAGCCGCTCAATTTCAAACACTACATATTTAATTACAGTCTATATTCGTTATGTCGAATTACGTCGGACCGAACAAAATACTTCGACATAACCGAAATTTGATATAAACGGAGCCAGTTATATATAATATGTAACATGATAGTGTCTGAAACGGGACTATGATCCGAGTTCGAGATAACTGGAAATCAGGTGTGGAACGCCCATGCTCGATGAACAATTTGATGCATATTGGTACACGATGCCTCCTTATTATACCGATTAGTTAGATAATTCCGTAGTTACGGAGACGAATATGGTCAACAGACTAAACTAACATGTCGTATTTAGGCTGTCCGATTAGCTCAGTGGTTAGCGTGCTCTCTTCTCACAAATGCAACATGGATTTGATCCTCGGACAGGGAAGTATATGAGATGGTATGGTGGTCGCCAGATCGCACATGTGGGTTTTCTCCGGGTACTCCGGTTTCCCCCCACACTAATGACTACATTCACGCTTTCATCCGCGCCAAAGAAAGTGATTAATATAAGTTGTTAAAACTTGTTTCGCAATCGTTGTAAAATAAATAAAGTTTAAGCTTAAACATATGGTACCTGAATATGCTATTGTCGTAGTACATAGCGTGTAATTGAACACCATTGTGTCTGTATTAGTACATACATCCCATACAGAATCGCCAGTGCCGCAGGACGACGTAGTTTGGTCTGTGACGGTGTATTTATGCACGCCAAGATAATTGTCTGGACATGTTCGAACAGCAGTTTCAGTATTGTCTGCAAAGTGTATGACAATTACATCAATACTAGATCCCCAAGAATTATCAAAAGCTGATGTCCAATCGATTACGTTTCTTAGTGTGCAATCATGATATCTTTATTTCCTATCACTTGAGTGTGTGTTTACGTTTATTTATCGTCGCTACCGGTTGCCCATATGAGCGACGTATCTTGAAGAGATTAGTCATTTAAAGATGTTTGGCGGATAGTGCAATGATACAGACAAGAGACAATTCCAGAGTCTCCTCTGGTTCTTTTACGTGCACGATGTACAGCACCGACACGAGACCTCGGTTTAAAGTCCCATCTGAAAGACTGGTAATTGTATTAGGGTCAGACGGGGATCGCACTTACGATCCCTGGATTACCAGTCCAACGTGTTAACCACTGGACTATAGATCTGTCTGATATCGTTAAAACCTCTCATGTGCTTATAGACATGTGTGTATTAATACTTAATTGTATCTTTAACACATTCTCTGAAGCGAGATATATGTTCATTCCTACCTTGGCTTGCACAATGTAACGCGACTCATGGAAATACATATTTCGGTGATCACTCGATGAAATATCACCAGTCTTACACTAACAAACACAATTATTCACTATATTAATCGGTTGCATTAACACGGTTTCGACAAAATCATATACTAGAAGACATATAAAACGCACACCTATATTATATGATTATTTTTACATGAAAACGAAATGCGAAGGATTCCATCAAAGATATATCACATCTTTATTACAAAATACAAACTGAACAACTAAAAATATTCCAAAATGTTTAAAACTATGTATTTATATAGTTATTGTTTTTCATGTAAAAACACACGTATCCGAAGTGTGCGTTTGCTATGTCCTCTAGTATAGTATCCGAGGTGTGCGTTTGCTATGTCCTCTAGTATAGTATCCGAGGTGTGCGTTTGCTATGTCCTATAGTATAGTATCCGAAGTGTGCGTTTGCTATGTCCTCTAGTATAGTATCCGAGGTGTGCGTTTGCTATGTCCTCTAGTATAGTATCCGAAGTGTGCGTTTGCTATGTCCTCTAGTATAGTATCCGAAGTGTGCGTTTGCTATGTCCTCTAGTATAGTATCCGAAGTGTGCGTTTGCTATGTCCTCTAGTATAGTATCCGAAGTGTGCGTTTGCTATGTCCTCTAGTATAGTATCCGAAGTGTGCGTTTGCTATGTCCTCTAGTATAGTATCCGAAGTGTGCGTTTGCTATGTCCTCTAGTATAGTATCCGAGGTGTGCGTTTGCTATGTCCTCTAGTATATTTATCTTACAACAGCATTTGGTTAGGGAACAATAGTAAAAACAAAGGATTCCGACTGAAAGGAGCAATATCGATGTCGGGATAGATCTTGAGTAAAGATTTTAAACAATGAATGCATTCGTTTTGTTACTATTTAATTGTATCTATGTAAAATTGTAAATAGTTACTTATATTACCGTTTCTAATTAAGATGTGATATTCATTTATCGTTGGAGCATTGGCCTCACTGGCGCCAAGACATAGAGTAGCTTCCGTCGGTGGGCTGGACAACAGTATTGATTCCTCAAACACAATTAGACGGTCGTATTCTAGCCTCGGTTCTTCAGCTAAAATAAACAAACAAAACAAACGTCATTACGCTGTTAGAGTAGAGTATTTAACAGATTACAAAACAACACATGAATAATGTTTACTGATAATATACAATGGGTGTACCGGTATTCGGACTCCTACGGTTTGAGTGTAAATAACTTCTAGTCAGCCTCTTTAATAGCAGATTAAATAATATTACTATGTATAATGACAAATCTTGCATTTAATGCTACGCTTGACTAAACTAAGATTGCATAACATCTTTTAAAATAAAACCACAATTTCACTCACATGTGAATTCAATAGGGCGTCAAAAGAGGATCACCAATCAAATTTCATGTACCAGAAATGTGTTTTCCGGTATTGCCAGTTTGATCTTGTAAAGTCATGCATTAAACTGTTATAAAAATAAATTACTATGTATTGCGTATATAGCTGGTGTAATGGATGCTTAGAGTACACGTAACTGAGAATAATGAAAACATCAACATTTGCATATTTTCGAAATATAAGGTGAATATTGATCTGTTTTCGTGTTTGGAAGTTTTAGTGTCTACCATATAATCCAAATAGACCTATCTGCTACTTACAGCGATGTTATCATTTGCAAACAAATTCGAAAACAGGTGTGTACGGATATGTATGGTTGGTTTGTGAATGCAACTATGCGTAAATAGTTCCAGCTTTGGCTTGCTTGGTTTAAGCATATTTATTCGTTCATTGTGTACAGTACATATCTATTGTATAGCTATACAAACGAAAGTGGATTTAATTTGGCTTGATTGGCAAGTGTCCTGGCGATACGGACTTTCTACACAATCACCATGAAGTGAGAAGTAACATAAGGTTTAACATAAAATGTATTGGCGTTAAATAGCACGAGCAGTGATGTACCCAGCATTAACAACGAGGTAAAATTACCAAACGGATACTGGTAATCCATGGATCGCAGGTTCGATCCCCCATCTGACCAATATAAAATTATCAGTCTTTCAGATGGGACTTTAAACCGAGGTCTCGTGTCGGTGCTGTACACCGTGCACGTAAAAGAACCAGAGGAGTGGGATGGGTCTCTGCTGTATAAGTGCACAATCCTCCAAATATGTGTCACTGCTGATGATGGCGCTGACAGACTAACAGCGACAGCATTAATTGATTGTGATATATCGATTTGAAATGTTTCGATATAATTGTTGTATTCTTTTCACTATAATTGTTGTATTATTTCGGTATAGTTGTCGAAATAATAAATTACAAATGTGCATACTGCATAATATGTAATTGAAAATATTTCTTGTATTAATAATTATTACAGGTTGAATTTCATCATGTGTAATAGTAGAGGGTACTGTAGTTTTAGTTGTAGATAGTTTAGAGTAGTGAAATGTCAGGAGACATGTTCTCCTAGCAGAGGAGAATGTCACAGGTTGTACTATAGGAGTACAATCGTGTTGTACCGTGAACGGCGTAGCTTAATGTATACAACTGCTTAAACATCGCGCATGCGTTTACCGCCTTTTAAATTCGTGTATCTTCGTTCTTTATGTCGTATGCAACGGAATTGAATCGGGAATATTCGACAATCTACGTCGGAGACGGAAATTAGAGATGTTTCCCGGGGCAATTTGCCGTGCACGTGTTTTTTCTCGTGAACAATTGTCAGTCTATGTTTGTACGGTGTCCAATCGTTGTGTTTGTTGTATTTGTATGAATGAAAGATTGTATGAACGTGGATGAGAGCTCTGCATGGATTGGTTGCTAATGTATTTCTTTCAACAACTATACCTCCGTGCTTGGTCACAACCCAGGAGAACTCTTACGAGTAACGTGTTACAATTATAGAGCAATTATAATACTTCTCTGCTTCTGCCGTTTATAAGCCTCCTTCAACTCGTTGAAGATTTTGCTTAGTAAGAGTTAACACATGCGCAGAGGGAGTATATCCTTCAGCGAAACAGCTATTTACAGTTCAAATATGGTTAAAAACAAGTATCTGTTAATGATTTAGAGTAATGACACCCGGGACTTGAATGTATCCAGGGTGTCCACTTCCACAATGTCTGGAGGCAGGGCATTCCAGTCTCTGACTGTCCTTGGGAAGAATGACATCTTCCTGGTGTCAATGCGGCAGGTGAGAAGCTGGTAGGCACGTTGGTGATCATGGCGTGATTTACGCCGTGGGGGAACCAGTCTGTCACCTTTACCGGTAGCAACAAGTCCTCTGTCTATTCTATACAGCATGGCCAGTCTCGCGTCCTTTCGCCTGTCTCTGGTAGACCTCCACTTTAGTTGGTGCAGCATGCCGGTAACACTGGATGTGTTGTGCTGTCTATTTAGCACGTATCTGGCAGCTCTACGTTGAACCATGTCCAGTTTGTTCATATTTGATTCCGTATACGGGTCCCAAACTGAGCTGGCGTATTCCATGAGTGGCCTAACTAGAGTGAATATGCTCGTTCTTTGATTGATGTTGACGCGATTCTGAGATTTCTCCTCAGGAAACCAAGGGTTTTGTTTGCTTTATTGCAAATGTTTGCAATGTGTGCGTCCCAGCGTAGATTGTGTGTTGCTGTGACACCCAGATACTTTGCTGAAGTGACTGGTTCAAGGGTATGGCTATGAAGAGTGTAATTTGTCTGAATTGGTTTTCTCTTGTTAGTTACTGTCAGGACATTGCACTTTTGAGGATGGAATTTCATTTTCCAGTTGGATTCCCATTGAGCCAGTTTGTTTAGGTCTTCTTGCAGTATGTGAGCATCAGCGTTGGATGTAATAGCTTGGTAGTCAATGGTGTCGTCCGCGAACAATCTTGCGATAGACCGTAACCCTTCTGCGAGGTCGTTTATATAGTATAGGAACAAGCCCGGACCGAGCACAGATCCTTGAGGTACTCCGGACTCAACACCTATATAGTCAGAATGTTCTCCGTCAATAACAACTGTCTGTTTCCTGTCTGATAACCAGTTAGCTATCCACTTGTTCACATGTCCTTGTATGCCATAGTGGTGTAACTTATGAATCAACAGGCTATGGCTCACTTTATCAAAAGCCTTTGCGAAGTCCATGACGAGCACATCTGTTTGTTTACCGTCTTGCATATTTGACGACAAGTCGTCCACAAATTCTATGAGCTGGGTTTCACAAGATCTTCCTTTACGGAAACCATGTTGTAGTGGGTATAGAATATTGTTTGTCTCTCCGTGCTTCATTATCGTACTGGCTATGATATGTTCCATCATTTTGCAACAAACGCTGGTGAGTGAGATTGGCCTGTAATTTTCCGCCATGTACTTAGCTCCCTGCTTGTATATTGGGGCAACGTTTGCTGTGCGCCAGTCGTCTGGTACAATACCCGTCGTCAGTGATTTACGGTAGATCCAGAGAAGGATGGGTCCAATTTCGAAGGCCAGTTCTTTTAATACACGTGGGGTGATATTGTCAGGTCCTGGCGCTTTGTGCGGTTTTAGTGCGTTCAACAGTTTAATTATGCCATTCAGTGTAATGTTAATGTTGTATATTTTAGGAAGATGCTCATCGCTAGGTGGCATTATTCTACTTTCATTGAATTCTTCCATAGTCACAGAAACACTACTCGAGAAGGCTGACTGAAACTGTTTGTTAAGTAGATTGGCCTTGTCAACCGGGTCTGCATATAGCTTTCCTTCATTTTTTAAGGATGATACCCCACAATTGTCACTTCGTTTGTGTTTTATATACGTCCAAAATCTTTTCATGCCAGTGAATTCACTCTCGTCCTCTTTGGGTGTTACTACGTCCTCTATGTATTTCCAGTAGGCTTGGCGTGTGAGTTTCTGCACAAGGTGTTTCAGTTGTAGGTACTGTTGTATGTGAAATGGGTCACCAGTTTTCTTTTTCACTTTATAAAGTTTGCCCTGTTTTTTTAATAGGCGCTTTAGTTCAGATCCAATCCACGGGTATCCATCTTTGTGCCCTGATTGCTTGTGTGGGATGTTGGTTTTGATGCTGTCTTTCAATGTGTCTCTGAATATTCCCCACATTTCACTTACATTTTGAGATCCAGAGTCATACAAGTTCTTGATTTATGTTTCAAGTGTATTCATGTCCGATTTCATACTGTCCCAGTCTGCTCTCTTGTAGAGAGGTATTGATCGTGGTTTTTGTCGGTATATGATAGGTCGCATGTCTATTTCTGCAAACACAATGTCATGATCTGCCACTCCAGGTAGAATATCCACACGTAACAGTTTGTTAGGACAGTTTGTCAGTATTAGATCTAGTGTGTTGGATTTTCTTGTTGGTTCTTTCACAACTTGCACTAGACTATGTGTGTCCAAAATCTCTGTGAATTTCAGATGCAGATTACTGTATGCGGTATCTGGTTTCAAACTACCGAGTTTCCAGTCCCAACCTGGGAAGTTGAAGTCACCGCAGATGATGATTTGTGCATTTCGTATGCCACCAGCTCTGGCCACTGACTGTTCAAAATACTGGACACTATTTTCATCGGACACATTATAGCGATAGTACGAGCTAAGATAGAGTGTACCACTTCCGACTAGTCTTACTTAAGCCCAGACAATTTCACATTCAGTATCCAGTTCTGGTACATCTTCACTGTTGAATTCTGTCTTGACTGCAATCAGAACACCTCCTCCTCCAGATTTGGTCCTGTCCTTCCTGTGGAGTTTATATCCAGATGGGAATATTTCAGAGTTCCTAATGTCTGAGTCAAGCCATGTTTCAGTGCCGAAAATGATATATGGGTTGACACTATTAATCACATTTGCTAGTCTGCATTGTTTCATTTTGATTGATTGAAAATTTATGTTAAGTATTAGGAGTGGAATAGTAGGTTTAGTTTGATATGACTTCCCTCGAACTGGGGTAGATGAGTGAGTTGGTTTAAAGTGATGTCTGGTAGGTTCAGGGCTGTTTGTGGATATGTCCGGGATGGACCCAAGTGTGTTTGAGCAGTGCGATATTTCATTGGTGTACAGGTCATGTACAGTGTCACTATAGTTTGGATTGCAGCATATGATGCAGTGCCAGCTAGCGTTCAGTCTCGAGTCACTGAGCATGTCATAGGTTGCACTGTGGATATTTTGGCATTCAGCATGGTACCACTGGTCACATGTCTCGCATATAACACCCTTGTGGTCCCAAGTCACAGGTTCATCGCACGTACCACACATATAGATTCGTTCTCCATTATCGTGGTTTACACTTGGCCCTGGATTTAGTTGAATGTCATTTGACTGTGACAACAAAACCATTGTTAAGAATGCTAGTAGCCGGTTTGATTTGTACGAGCGCTGTACCATGATTATATATGAATTCAACAGGTGTGTCAATATATAGTGGTCGTACTGTGTCACTTTAGGCATTTGTGATGCAAAGACTGAGCTAGCAGTAGCAGATAATCTACTGTGATAAGTCACATCCCCTGGTAGTGAGGTGTACACAGTCACAACAATGAACAACACAAACACACTGATCATGATGACGAGATTACAGTTTGGACATCACAAAACACAGACAACACAGTCACAATTTGCACGACACAGTCTTACAACCACTCATTCTGAGACATATTGTTGTTTATGTCAGTGGCTATCGGGGCCGCCATCTTGGAAAGTTGCGTTGCATTGTGGGTCCAGAATTCTTGAGAAAATTTGAAGAAAGTTAATTTATTGCTTCAATTTGATGATCTCGAGTCAAACCTTTGCACAGATCAAATTCCAGTATGAGAAGACCCCAATTCACATAATATTGGGTAGAATAACACTCTAGATTAGTTGAAATAAATCAAAATATCAGCTGTCCGTTTCAGGTAAACTGTTCCTCTGCGCATGCGCACACCCCCACTAGTCTACCAATATATATTGAGTAGTTGCATACAGACACTGTGGTAAGTTTTGTATTATATTAATATCGATTTTCTACATGTATATGTCTGGTTTTATGCAATTATTGAAATGTTTTTATACTTTGTTTTTATATTCTCTTGTATGTATTTACTTATGTTTTAGGCCTTTTTCCATATACGCAAACAGTAAATAAAGAAATATAACGAACCTACGCCAGAGTACCTACTATATATTGGCCCCTGTTACATATTTAAAATGACTAAAGTATTCAGGAGGCGTCGCTCATATGGGCAACCGGTAGCGACGATAAATAAACGTAAAATACACACACACACATGTACAATTTCCTAGATCTCATACCGGCCATTTGGTAGTAGTAGTAGCCATTCTCGGAAAATAGTGTCATCTGCAAGCATGCAAATGCATAATATGCAATGCCGAACATCGTGAACGAAGTCGTTGCTCTGAAGGAAAGAGTAGAATCAACACATTCAGTTGGTTATATTAAGCAGTGTTCGAGAGTATTTGTGTGTCCGATTGGCGCAGTGGTTTAATACGTTCGCTTCTCAGCAGTGCAACCCATGTTCAATCATCGGATCGGGAAGTATGTGAGATTTTACGGTTGTCGTCAGATCGGGCATGTGTGTTTTTTCCGGGGTACTTCCGTTTCCTCCAACACGAATGACGCGCTCATAAGGCGCCAACGAGAGTATTTAATATAAGTTGTTAATGTTTGTTTCACAATCATTTATCGTGTGTTAAGCATTTCAAAATATTTAAATTGTGTATTTTATCGAAAGATTATCTGAATATTTATTTCAGAGTCTTGTACAGGTGCTCTGCGCATCATGGAACCGTATACGCAGCTTCCGGTTTTACTTTAAGAATAGTGAGGCTAATGAAATGTTTAGATTTGAAGGGTTATGCTAGTATACCCTGCCTAGCAAACCCGGAGCTATCAAAATGTATATATTTACTGCACCGTTATCCAATCAAAATAGTGGAAACTGCATTTAAATATTCTTAGTGAAAGCAACTTACTTAAAAGTGAGAATTAATGTGTTTGAGCTTGCTTCGTTCACCGTGTAGCATTCCCAGTCTTCCACCACTGACACTCCCTCTGCCGTCACCACCCACCCGTGCACAGCTGTATCGTTGAAGGTAACTTCACCACGGTCGCTATCGTGCCATAGGGTATCGGTGAAAATGGCTGGCCAACTGCATGACTGAGACACTGGAATATCACAATCAGTTTGTATTGTGTTAGAATATTAACAACTACTAATTGCAATCACAGTTAGTTAGTTTATACAAATTTATTTTAGCTCGATTGCGATTGTTCTTAGAACTGAAGAAATTCCTAACACATATTTGGTTTTACGGATTGAGAATTGAGTGTGCATGTGTTATTCGGACTTATTCCTCGTTTCTATGAGGTGACTTGAGGTAACCTTCGTCGATACAAATATATTTAGCTTGATTGGGAAACAAGTTCATACAACTGATAGTAATCACTCTTGAGACCTCATTTCTGATGGAATCCATCGCCACGAGGGAGTGAGAAGGGGCAACGTGGAATTTAAATGCTTTGCCTAAGAGCACAATTGTAATAGATCCAGCGAGGATCGATCTCCGGACCGTTCGCACCTGAACCGAACGCGCTACCACTGCGCTATCACGCCTTCCCCCATTTAGTTCAGGAAACGACGTCAAGTATATCAGTATACATATAACAAATCGATCGTTCTATGACGATAATGGTAAATAAAAGGTGTAAATTAGTCAGCTTGAATATAACTGGAATATAACTGATCTGCAAATGTTGCACTTGGATAAAAGTACAAATGTTTAAACAAAACCAAAAACTACATAAACAATTATATGCTTACATGCAATGTTTACAAGGAATATATACTCCACTATCGAAAATGAAACATTATTCATCGTCGATAAAATGCAATGTTTAAGTCCATATAATTATATATATATATCTGATTTAAGGAATGTGTCATGAATATTCTTCAATAATTGAACTAAAGTACTTTTGAAAATCTAATTAATATAATAAACAAATATTACAAATCGATTACCCGTGTCCTATATACCCACCTGCGTAAAATAGACCATGTTCATTAGAACAAAACACAGTGTAGACAAAGGCACCTCATATAACATAATACCCTAAGTTTCTAAATTGACAGACAGTATGATTCAATTACTTATAACAATTAGTTACTGCTGTTTATACACATTTATTTTAGCTCGATTACGAAACAAATTCTTATATTATGTTATTATATTAATATGGGGCTGAGATGTGGGGAAAGCAGGTTGCTCCCAATGTGGAAATCATTCATTCCAAAAGTCGTAGAAAGCTGTTAGGCGTAAAACGATCAACAGACCTGGCCCCGAGGTTATACAACTTTTCTCAGATCTCAAACTCAAACTCAAGTGATCTGATTGGTTGATTCTGAGTGTTACTGTCAGCTGAACCAATCAGACGATTGAGACTGAGTTTTGAGATTGGAGAAAAGTTGTATAACCTCCAGGACGTGATGCATTATACGGGCAACTAGGAGTTCCGATGTCTTTCATCGAATGATTTAACTTATCTAATATTGGATTAAATTGATACCATTAGACAATACAACAATACTATTTAAATGAAAACGTAGAGCAACAAACAGGAGATACCAGATAGTCGCTCCTCCTCTTTGTGTTCTCAGATATGTGCTAATATTATAATCATGCTGCTATGTGTGTTATGTGATTTAGAATGTTACGTATGTACATATGATAATGCTAATTCTGTTTGTTGTATGTAAACAGTATGCATGTATGAAAAATAAAAGTTTGGAAGCTTGGAAATCATATAATATGCTAAGATCTGATGCCGAAAGTGAGCTAACGTACAATGGTTCAAATTGGGCACTCAATGTGAAACACATATTGAATGAAATAGGTTTATCATGTATGTGGGAAAACCAAAATAATACGTTGTGTGTTTTACGTTTATTTATCGTAGCTACCGGTTGCCCACATGAGCAACGCCTCCTGAAGAGATTAGTCATTTTAGATTTTGGAGAATAGTGCAGACAGATACCAATTCCAGAGTCTCCTCTAGTTCTTAGTATAATAATACGTTGATAAATTTTGTCATATACCACCAAACTTGAAATTAGGGAATTTTATTTTGACTTCAAAGCCATATACACAGATGGTTCAAAAGCTGGTGACACTGTTGCGTCAGCAGCAATCTTTGGGAATCAAAATCGGAAATGTAAACTTCCAAACAAGTCCTCAATTTTCTCTGCCGAACTGAAGGCCATATATCTCGCTCTAGATCTTGCAGTGGAATCACACTATGTTCAATATATCATTTTCTCTGATTCCTTGTCTGTTTTACAGGCTTTGTAGTATGAAAAGTTTGAAAATCTTATAGTTTGTACTTTGCTTGAAAGGATTTCTTCCCTTTCAGAAACAAATACATTTGTGTTCTGCTGGCTTCCGAGTCATATGGGTATAAAAGGTAATGAAATGGCTGACCAGAATGCAAAGCTGGCTTTGTCATTACCAATTTCTAGGATTAAAGTGTGTTATACCGATTTTAAGTCTACAATTCTTACCTTAATTCAATCCTCTTGGCAGACCCAATGGGATGGTGAAATATTTAACAAACTTCATTCGATCAAACCAACACTTGGCGAATGGTGCCCAATTTACAGGCCTATTCGCCGAGAAGAAGTCATTCTTGCCCGTCTCAGGATTGGTCATTCTCGAATATCACATTCATGGCTGTTGTCACGAGATGATGCACCAGAATGTATCCCATGCAACACTCTATACACGGTGGAGCATATCTTAATACACTGTGTTGACCTTCAACCAATCCGGTTGCAGTACTACAATGTGGACAACATTAAAAAACTCTTCGACTCTATCAGAGTAGAGTCCATCATATCATTTATCAAGGCAATAGGAATTTATAATAAGCTGTGATATCAATTGTTACTCATGCCTTTGTAGTAATCATTCATTCATACATTACCTGTAATTAATCTTACGTCTTTATAACTTCCTAGTATTACTTTTTACGTAATGCATATACTTATATAGAATTTTATTTCATACACTCGACAATAAACATAACTTTAATGCTCGCTACATGACCTTAGATGTCAATGCGCCGTAAAACACCATTCATTCATTTTACCACCAAACTTGGTATGCATCTATTAACAATCCCCCCCCCCACCGTCTTGCATCATATTGTATGTATAAATATTCGTTCAAACTACAAACATATCTTGATATAATTACGGAACCAAGGTACAGAAATGCTCTATCACGTTTTAGAACATCGTCACATGACCTAGCTATTGAACGTGGTCGATACTTAAACACACCTAGAAATGAACGAATATGTGCAAATTGTAACTCATTGATTGAAAATGAATATCATTTCCTTCTCATATGTCCAACATATTCAACATTGCGATCAAAATACATAAAACGCTACAACTACACCTGATCAACAAAACAAAAATTTGCCAGTCTTATGTCAACAAACTCCAAAATTACTTTGAACAATCTTTGCAAATTCAATTATCATGCGAACCTATTAAAAATGTAACGTCGTAAAACCTGCTGTTATATGCCAATAGCATTAAAATATCCACAGGAATTATATGCTCTTTGTTAAAAATCCATGTCTTATGCACTTGTTGAATTGAATTGAATTGAATATTAACCACTCTCGAGACCTCATTCCTGATGGAATGCATCGCTACGAGGGAGAGAGCGTAGGGGCAACGTGGAGTTTAAATGCCTTGCCTAAGGGCACAATCGTAACGGTACCAGCGGTTACAGTTACTGTACATTCAGGACTTCATATTTGATTAATCTATTCTGACAATATGTCGTGAGTTGTAAAACCTAAGCATCCCTTTAGGTTGGTTTCCAATAGGGTATCGCTGGGCATCTATTGGTATCGCTGCGTATCGCAGGGTATCGCTGCGCATCGCTGGGTATCGCTGAGTATCGCTAGGTATCGCTGGGTATCGCTGGTATCGTTGCGTATCGCTGATTATCGATGTGGGTATCTCTGGGTATCGTTGGGTATCGCTGCGTATCGCTGATTATCGATGTGGGTATCGACGGGTATTGCTGGGTATCGCTGCGTATCGCATGGTATCGCTGAGTATCGCTGGTTATCGTTGAGTATCGCTGCGTATCGCTCAGTATTACTGGATATCGCTGAGTATCGCTATCACCGTGGCTTGTAAACATACTGCGAACTCGTTTCAACAGTCCTCGTCAGTATTTTCTGAATCATGGTTGGAGGTTATAATATTCTTCTCAGATCTTCAATTTAAGATCAACTTATTTCATTGGATGAGTTTGAGATTTGCGCTCAGCTCAGCCAATCAGAAACCTGATCTTGGATTTGAGATTGCATAAACGTTGTATAAGCGTCGACCACTGTTGCAATGCCACGCAGCGTTTCTAATATGTTTGTTTGATACTATTTTATTGCTCTATATGCATGTATATAACAATCACAATCGTTGTACAAATAGAAATTTAGCAAATGGGTTGGGCCACAAGTTCTAACAACATTAGTGATTGGTCCTCCCCATAATAAAAATTGAAAACAACAGACTGTAAGTGGCGTAGTTAATGCTGAAAACATGTACATATCGCATAGTTAGTCTGTGAATATTCAAAGAAATGTGCTAGTTTGCTCAATCCACTGTCCGGTTTCTCAAGAATTGCACCCAGGACCAAGCCCAAACCTTGACTGAAAACGAGAACATGTTGACGGCGGCTGGTTAATAAAGATCCATAATAAGCTAAACTTGTTTCTATCGAAATGAATATTGATATGCAACAAGTAAATGCATCATATTCAGTTACCCGTTCTTCAACCAATCAATCAATCAATCAACCAATCAATCAATCAATCAATATATTATTTGGCACAAACATATAACATGTTCATCGCCATAAAACATAACATGGCGGTTACAATAAATCTAACATACATCGTCCTATATTGTGAGAAATGTGTGTGTATCATTAATTACATGTAATTGGAATATAGTGTATTAGTTGCATAGAATTTATTTTTTAACATAATAACAATTATTTATCATTAAACTATGTAACTATATGTATCAAGTTCAATGAACCCTACTGTTGACAATTGCGCTTTATACTATATACATACTTTTTGATATTCAACCAAACAACACATTCTTTGGCCTAATTTATTTATTTAAAGATAAATGCCAGGGTTGAAATATTACCCGAAATTAAAAAAAAGTTAAATTTAACATCTTATCTACGTCGTTTACTTGTTATGTTAGAAGTAATGCAATTTCACAGTAAAATTATCATACGAAATCTATTCAAAATCAAGTAAATCTTGTAAACATATAGAAGATGAAGTTATTTTCTTGTAATTGGAGATTGGATTACAGACGTGTTACATTATGTTACTGTCTAAACCTTAATACAAGCTCAAAATCAATCTATTACGTCAATGTCGCTTATATCATCTGAGAGCTATTTCATTTTAATCACACTGTGTCCGGATCATTTCAAAAGAATTGAAAATGAGTTTTATGACAAGCTATATAAAGTTGATTTAGGTATCTACACTGACTTTTTCTCTATATTTCGAGTTAATAAGTTGTCAACAGATCTCCGCAAGCATATTAAATTAATACTTTAAAATGTACTTATCAGTAATAGATACTACATCACCTGTAAATATAATTAAGTACTGGATAATTAAATTATGTAACTTAATTTAAAAAATTCGTTTTGAAAAGGACTGATGTTCCTTATGATCTAGTTCGGTTGTGTCAAAGTTACCTCCTAAATCAAAGTCAATGAATGAGCAGTGATATATGTCTGATTAGCGCAGTGGTTAGCGCGCTCGCCTCTCACCAATGCAACCCTGGATCGATCCCCTCGAACAGGGATGTATCTGAGATGGTACGGTGGTCGTCTGATCGGACAGGTGTGTTTTCTCCGGGGGATCCGGGTTCCTCCCACACGAATGACCACATGTACGCTTTCATCCGCGCCAACGAGAGTGATTAATATAAGTTGTTAAAACTTGCTTCACAATCGTTGTAGTTTAAACTAAAGTGAAAGATTTTCTAGAGGAAACGCAATCATTCCTTGGAAAGAATGAAAGAAAATGTGTTCGTTTAAATATATGATGGAATTATATTTCGCTCGCGAACATAGATCGCTATTATTGTCATGAGTCGCGCTAAGTGAAATTTAATTCCACTATGATAAATTTAAATCAATCGAATAAACAAATATCTAGTTATTTCATATCATTCAACAACAACCACAACAACCACAACAACAACAATATTTATTGTGCTCAGTTTGTACATACACATATGGAACTACAGTCAGACCTGTGTTAGTGGTCACCTCTATTAAGCAGCCAACCTGTGTTAGTGGTCACCTCTATGAAGCAGTCAACCTGTGTTAGTGGTCACCTCTATTAAGCAGCCAACCTGTGTTAGTGGTCACCTCTATTAAGCAGCCAACCTGTGTTAGTGGTCACCTCTATTAAGCAGTCAACCTGTGTTAGTGGTCACCTCTATTAAGCAGTCAACCTGTGTTAGTGGTCACCTCTATTAAGCAGTCAACCTGTGTTAGTGGTCACCTCTATTAAGCAGTCAATCTGCATTAAGCAGCCAGTTTCCAGATTCCCAATATGTTGTTTTATTATACAGTTGACCTCTATTAAGCAACCACCGGTGCTAAGCAGCCACATTCTGTAATTCCCATGGCTGGCTGCTTAAAGCAGGTTTGACTGTATAAATATAACATATTTGCACTAGGAGCTTTTAAATAAATGTTCCCACACATTGCCAAAGGACACTTTTTCAATGTTTCGAAACCCGATTTTCGTATAATATAAAGTCCGACAGACATTTATTTTTTGACAATGGTGTATGGATTATGGATTTAGAAGACCGTAACTTGCGCCTATTTTATGAAAGCCTATTTTCACAGTTGTAAAACCAATATGCAGGCATATTTGTGAAAATATACGAAATACATGTCCATATAGTATCTTCCACCAATGTATGAACCATGGTGATGGGATGGACATACACTACTATACTTTCGGGAAGTATGTGAGACGGTACGGTGGTCGCCAGATCGGACAGGTGGGTTTTCTCCGGGTACTCCGGTTACCTCCCACACGAATGACCACATTTACGCTTTCAACCGCGCCAACGAGAGTGATTAATATAACTTGTTAAAACTTGTATCGCAATCATTGTAAAATAAATAAAGCAGCTATGCAATTTTATATAATATACTGACACCATATAAACTGTGCACTTCTAAATTGATCGTTGCAAATTTTAGAATTATGGATTTTACTATCATGAGTGGAGAAAATAATCCTTAACACATTGCAATAAATTATCAAATATTTAAGCGCGTAGACGTCCAAATTTGCCTATTTTATTCTTCTAAAATGATATCATTTTTTCCTCTAAGGCAAGTGCCCAGTTTCTTTTTGATGTCAGTATATATAATAAAGATGGCCGCCACAGTAGGAATGGTGATGTCATCATACAGTATATATAATAAAGATGGCCGCCACAGTAGGAATGGTGATCTCATTATACAGTATATATAATAAAGATGGCCGCCACAGTAGGAATGGTGATGTCATCATACAGTATATATAATAAAGATGGCCGCCACAGTAGGAATGGTGATCTCATCATACAGTATATATAATAAAGATGGCCGCCACAGTAGGAATGGTGATGTCATCATACAGTATATATAATAAAGATGGCCGCCACAGTAGGAATGGTGATGTCATCATACAGTATATATAATAAAGATGGCCGCCACAGTAGGAATGGTGATGTCATCATAGAGTATATATAAAAAGATGGCCGCCACAGTAGGAATGGTGATGTCATCATACAGTATA
Source organism: Archivesica marissinica (assembly GCA_014843695.1). Classification (NCBI taxonomy): domain Eukaryota; kingdom Metazoa; phylum Mollusca; class Bivalvia; order Venerida; family Vesicomyidae; genus Archivesica; species Archivesica marissinica. The sequence goes on from CM026391.1 coordinate 82,703,827, forward strand.
TATAATAAAGATGGCCGCCACAGTAGGAATGGTGATGTCATCATACAGTATATATAATAAAGATGGCCGCCACAGTAGGAATGGTGATGTCATCATACAGTATATATAATAAAGATGGCCGCCACAGTAGGAATGGTGATGTCACCATACAGTATATATAATAAAGATGGCCGCCACAGTAGGAATGGTGATGTCATCATACAGTATATATAATAAAGATGGCCGCCACAGTAGGAATGGTGATGTCATCATACAGTATATATCATAAAGATGGCCGCCACAGTAGGTATGGTGATGTCATCATACAGTATATATAATAAAGATGGCCGCCAAGGTAGAAATAGTGATGTCATCATACAGTATATATAATAAAGATGGCCACCACAGTAGGAATGGTGATGTCATCATACAGTATATATAATAAAGATGGCAGCCACAGTAGGAATGGTGATGTCATCATACAGTATATATAATAAAGATGGCAGCCACAGTAGGAATGGTGATGTCATCATACAGTATATATAATAAAGATGGCCGCCACAGTAGGAATGGTGATGTCATCATACAGTATATATAATAAAGATGGCCACCACAGTAGGAATGGTGATGTCATCATACAGTATATATAATAAAGATGGCCGCCACAGTAGGAATGGTGATCTCATCATACAGTATATATAATAAAGATGGCCGCCACAGTAGGAATGGTGATGTCATCATACAGTATATATAATAAAGATGGCCGCCAAGGTAGGAATGGTGATGTCATCATACAGTATATATAATAAAGATGGCCACCACAGTAGGAATGGTGATGTCATCATACAGTATATATAATAAAGATGGCAGCCACAGTAGGAATGGTGATGTCATCATACAGTATATATAATAAAGATGGCCGCCACAGTAGAAATGGTGATGTCATCATACAGTATATATAATAAAGATGGCCACCACAGTAGGAATGGTGATGTCATCATACAGTATATATAATAAAGATGGCCGCCACAGTAGGAATGGTGATGTAGTTATACAGTATATATAATAAAGATGGCCGCCACAGTAGGAATGGTGATGTCATCATACAGTATATATAATAAAGATGGCCGCCACAGTAGGAATGGTGATGTCATCATACATTATACATAATAAAGATGACCGCCACAGTAGGAATGGTGATGTCATCATACAGTATATATAATAAAGATGGCCGCCACAGTAGGAATGGTGATGTCATCATACAGTATATATAATAAAGATGGCCGCCACAGTAGGAATGGTGATGTCATCATACAGTATATATAAAAAAGATGGCCGCCACAGTAGGAATGGTGATGTCATCATACAGTATATATAATAAAGATGGCCGCCACAGTAGGAATGGTGATGTCATCATACAGTATATATAATAAAGATGGCCGCCACAGTAGGAATGGTGATGTCATCATACAGTATATATAATAAAGATGGCCGCCACAGTAGGAATGGTGATGTCATCATACAGTATATATAATAAAGATGGCCGCCACAGTAGGAATGGTGATGTCATCATACAGTATATATAATAAAGATGGCCGCCACAGTAGGAATGGTGATGTCATCATACAGTATATATCATAAAGATGGCCGCCACAGTAGGTATGGTGATGTCATCATACAGTATATATAATAAAGATGGCCGCCAAGGTAGAAATAGTGATGTCATCATACAGTATATATAATAAAGATGGCCACCACAGTAGGAATGGTGATGTCATCATACAGTATATATAATAAAGATGGCAGCCACAGTAGGAATGGTGATGTCATCATACAGTATATATAATAAAGATGGCAGCCACAGTAGGAATGGTGATGTCATCATACAGTATATATAATAAAGATGGCCGCCACAGTAGGAATGGTGATGTCATCATACAGTATATATAATAAAGATGGCCACCACAGTAGGAATGGTGATGTCATCATACAGTATATATAATAAAGATGGCCGCCACAGTAGGAATGGTGATCTCATCATACAGTATATATAATAAAGATGGCCGCCACAGTAGGAATGGTGTTGTCATCATACAGTATATATAATAAAGATGGCCGCCAAGGTAGGAATGGTGATGTCATCATACAGTATATATAATAAAGATGGCCACCACAGTAGGAATGGTGATGTCATCATACAGTATATATAATAAAGATGGCCGCCACAGTAGGAATGGTGATGTCATCATACAGTATATATAATAAAGATGGCCGCCACAGTAGGAATGGTGATGTCATCATACAGTATATATAATAAAGATGGCCACCACAGTAGGAATGGTGATGTCATCATACAGTATATATAATAAAGATGGCCGCCACAGTAGGAATGGTGATGTCATCATACAGTATATATAATAAAGATGGCCGCCACAGTAGGAATGGTGATGTCATCATACAGTATATATAATAAAGATGGCCGCCACAGTAGGAATGGTGATGTCATCATACAGTATATATAATAAAGATGGCCGCCACAGTAGGAAGGGTGATGTCATCATACTGTATATATAATAAAGATAAAGATGGCCGCCACAGTAGGAATGGTGATGTCATCATACAGTATATATAATAAAGATGGCCGCCACAGTAGGAATGGTGATGTCATCATATGTGAACTTGGTATTCCAACAACAGTAAACTATCCGAATATGTTTGAAGAATTACCAAAAGGCCGCTAAGCTGAACATTGCTAACCATTGACTATACGTCACAGCTCGAATTTTTTTCTTACAAGGCGTTTTGTCATACATCTATATTAATATCGCACATATTTCCCAGCCCGAGGATCAAACCCGGGCTGCGATGGTGAGAAGCGTGCGTGCTAACCAATGGGCTAATCGGACAGCCAAACATACCTATATACCCTGGAACCATATAGCGTGCATCTGAATGCATAATATCCATGTAAAAAACAGGAACCATTTCCAACAATAAATGAATAATTAGTTAAAAGTACATAGAATATGTTGTACTGCTGAGGAAATTCGTTCAACACATACAGAGTTAACAAACATAGTATACATAAATCACATTCTTACTACCTATCACAAACGGCATAAATTATTACCCAAATCTGACCAAGAAGTCAGTATTGAATATCGTGCATAATGAATACAGTTTTTGCCTCTTAAAGATAATATGAAACTATTACTAGGGTACCCCATTCACAAATATAATGAATGAAAATACATATGATACTTGGGACACAGGGCTATTCAATCCGGACGCTGAATGCCGTGGGAAAGAGCGAGGTTTGTTAAACTCAGTTGTATACCACAATTAATTGTATGTAACTATATCTATGTTAATGGCGAATTTGACAAAGGAAGAGCTAAGACATGGCAGCATAATTAAAGGGGTATAGACGTCATTAAATCCATATAACAGTACGTAACGGAAGTAGTTTGCTAGGGGGCAGGTCATATAACAGTACGTAGCGGAAGTAGTTTGCAGGGGGGAATGACATGTACATGCACATGATACATCTGATGCCATTTTATTTCCATTGAGAGATTGCGACATTTGTGATGGTCTCTAATTTAGCTTAGTGTAGTATACTTATATGTTATTGCTCGATTCGTTTTATACATTAAAGAAAGGTAAATGGGTCGGGCCACATGTTTTAGCAACATTAGTCTTAGTTTAAGCATATGTATTGCAATTCAATAGTACATATGATATACACATACAGATACAATGCATAGCATGACAATACAAATGGTTTGGTCCACAAGTTTTAGCAACATTAGACAACGGCCCGCACCAGAACGTCAAGCTAACGTTTGATTAAATTAAATGACCGAGTTTCTTTCCTGAAAAGAGTAAACAAAAGAATGTAAATAAAAAGCACTTAAAAGATTAGAGAAGACAAGAAAAAAAACTTATAAAAAGAAAAACTAAAAAGTTGCTTAGAGTAATACATGTATCTCACGATTCCACCTGTTGTTACCCCACACCACGCCAAGACCCGAACCCATCATCCAGTCTCACAAGCAAATAACGTATATTTAAATCAAGAGAGGCGTGCCGAAAAACGCTGCGATTTTTTTATGTAGGTTTACATTTCCAAAAATAAAGTGTTGTTCTCCTTGTTAACAACTCTATACCGTGAAGTAATGTAATGGAACTTAGTGGATGGAATCTATTTACGAAAAGTGAATGCCGTTCAATTCTATATCTATTATATTTGAAGTAAAAATGTTCCGCATCGTTTCAATACCTTGATTGAATAAACATATTGGAGAGTCATGCAAATGGTTAAAGAAACGGTCATTGTTTAAATTTCTGCATCGATATCTGATACGAGATTGTATTACAGTATAGTATCGTTCCCCAGTTGAATAATAAGATGGAATCCCGGAAACATTGAACTTTCTTGTCAATGTGTTCTTAAATGATTGGAGTGTGTTAGTAGTACGTATAGATGTATCTAGGTCATTCCATAATGTTATTGAGTCGGGTATGACAGATCTTGAGTATGACATATTAATAGTTTTGCTTTAAAGATCATCATGTACTTTTATTTACAATAGAAAATAAGGGAGACCATAATATTATTTTAACTTCTCTGTAAATTGTCTTTGCACTTTACATATTTGTTAATTTCGTTGGCTATAGATGTGTTTTGTACCATTTCATGCCTAATAAAATATATGTTATGTTATGTTATGTTATGTTATGCACAGACGGGTCTGTAGTCCAGTGGTAAAACACTGGACTGGTAATCCAGGGATCGCAGGTTCGATCCCCCGTCTGACCCTAATAAAATTAACAGTCTTTCAGATGGGACGTTAAACCGAGGTCTCGTGTCGGTGCTTTACACCGTGCACGTAAAAGAACCAGAGGAGACTCTGGAATGGGTCTCTGTCTGTATCATTGTACTATCCTCCAAAATCTAAAATGACTAATCTCTTCAGGAGGCATCGCTCATATGGGCAACCGGTAGCGACGATAAATAAACGTAAAACACACACGTTATGTTATGCAGAATGAATATCACTTATAATTATTTGAGATACTGTTATGTTCGTTTACTCAACTAGAAAACATTATACTTACTCCATTACATAGTTTGTTGTGAGGATTATATCTGCACCAACAGCGTTTGTCAGGAAGCAACTCTCCGGCAATTACTGGTGGAGCAAATACACGTCCTTGTAGTTCTACATATTTAATTTAGCTCGAGTGAGAAACAAATATTTACATCATTATATTAATCGATCTCGAGATATCATTACTGATGAAATCCATCCTCACGAGGGAGAGAGAAGAGATGGTGTGGACTTTTTAAATGCCTTGCCTAAGGGGGCAACAATTGTAACAGTTACAACTGGGCGCGACCTCCGGGCCTCTCACACCCTGACGAACGCGCTACTCATGCGCTATCACCGCGCGCTACCACTGCGCTATCACCGCGCTAGCACTGCGCTATCACGATTTCCACATTTCGTTTAATATAGGATCTGAATTGCACTTAAACTGTTCTTTAAAATAGAAATATGCACTTTGACATCTAATGCAAATCAAGAAATGGAAGTCATGATAGAGCTGCGTCCGTTTCAGGTGTGAAAGATCCAGAGTTCGAGCCCCGCTGGAGCCGATACGAGTGTGCCCTTAGGCACGGCATTTAATTCCACATTGCATCTTCTCTCCCCCTCGTGGAGATGGATTCCATCAGTAATGAGGTCTCGAGAGTGATTAATATAAGTTGTAAGAACTTTGTTTCGCAATCGAGCTAAATAGACGTGTATTTAACTAAGAATATATTCATCGAACGCTTAATGTCAAACAATTGTGAAGCTTGCCTATGAACAGATGTCATTAGAAATTACACCACGCCATGTTATTACCAAACATGTAAATAGTATTGTATGATATTTGTATCATAATAAATCACACGTATATATAAAATGAATTAAAGTAAGCACAATGATAAATTACATTCACCTAATACATTCCGTGATCCGATACCAGTATTCAATTACCAGATCAGAGAATCCGATTTTGTCTCCAAAAACTCTTTTTTCACTTGTGTCTTTGTTACGAACAACCCAACGGTGTAGCGTTCACCCGTTAGTGGGCTCTTCAGGACATAGCAAAATCTATCAATTTCTCATTTTACGGCAATATCTGGTATACATTGCAAATTATATGGTGTCTCCTTGCGAATGCTGGTGTCATGCAATGTGACTTTAAACAAGTTTATATGATGATCCAGAGGGGAATATTGGTGTCTGTTTTATGTGTGGATAGTCGTGATAGCGCAAGGGTAGCGCGTTCGCTTCAGGTGCGAAATGACCGGAGTTCGAGCCCCGTTGGAGCCGTTACGAGTGTGCCCTTAGGCTAAGCATTTAAACTCCACATTGCTTCTGCTCTCTCTCTCTCTCTCTCTCGTGGCGAAGGATTCCATAAGGAATGAGGTCTCGTGAGTGATTAATATAAGTTGTAAGAACTTGTTTCGCAATCGAGCTAAATAAATTTGTATTAACAATTTGTATTAATTACGGCGGTTATATCCGTTAAAAACTATTCGTGTGCATACTAGTTGTTGATACGTTTTCACATCTTATTGTTGCTTCTGTCCTTGCCCTCTGTTTAATTTTTAACTTTATTTATTTTACAACGATTGCGAAGCAAGTTTTAGCAACTTATATTAATCACTCTCGTTGGCTCGGATGAAAGCGTAAATGTGGTTTATTCGCGGGGGAAGGAAACCGGAGTACCCGGAGAAAACCCACCTGTCCGATCTGGCGACCATCGTACCATCTCATACACTTCCCGGTCCGAGGATCGAACCCGGATTGCATTGGTGAGAAGCGAGCACGTTAACCACTGCGCTAATAGGACAGCCGTCTGTTTGGGCGTCCGTCCGTTTATGTGTCCGTCTGTTTACTATTACCTGGTCCGTACTTGACCTCCAAACCCTGTAGTTAGATGTTCACAAAACATTGCAGGAAGCATAAGTAGGAATATTGTAATTCCGTTCAGGTTGAGTTATCATAAACGGATGTACGACCCTTTGAACATTTTTGCACACGCTACTGTTCCTCACTTCATCACGTAAACTCCATTGTGTTTCTCACTTGTTCCAATCTGAATTCAATCATGAACAATGAGAGACATTACTTGTTTTTCTATTACCTCCCTTGATGGATAAAGTCAGATTTATCCCTAAATGTATATTGTCCTTTTAGTTGGAATCCTTTGTTTTTACTGTTGTCGTCTAAACAGATGTTGCGTTAGGATAAATGTAATTTTATCAAGATCGTGTTAATTAAGTGTACCATTTTTTGCAGTAAGGTATCCATTGGACATGCTAAAGGATATTTGTCGAGATTTAATAATTTCATAATTATAAGACGAGAATACGGATGAGAATGGAAAACATGTGGTGCAAAGGAAACAACGATAAAAACAGAGTTGACCAATTAAGAGGACCAATATACTATTAGGAGTATCCAGGGGCAGTAACTAACTAATGTTTAGCATTGCACAATTATCGGAGTCAGAAATAAATAGACAAAGTAGACATATGACATACATAGTCTACTTACTTAGCTCGGTGATAGCGCAGTGGTAGCGCGGTGATAGCGCAGTGGTAGCGCAGTGGTAGCGCGGTGATAGCGCAGCGGTTGCGCGGCGATAGCATTTGATAGTGCGGTGATAGCGCAATGATTCGCGATGATGGCGCAGTAGTAGCGCGTTGATAGCGCAGGTGGTTGAATCGTGATGGCGCTGTGATAGTGCGATGATAGCGCAGTGGTTGTGTGGTGATGGCGCAGTTGTAGCGCGACGATTGCGCAGGCCATAGCGCTGTGATAGTGCGGTGATAGAGCAATGAAAGCGGGGTGATAGTGCAGTTTTTGCGCAGTGATAGCACAGCTGTAGCGCAGTGGTAGCGCAGTGGTAGCGCAGTGGTAGCGTGGTGATAGCGCAATGGTAGTGCGGTGATAGCGCAGTTGTTGCGTATTATACAGCTGTAATATATTTCATAGACTCGAACTTGCAGCGGTGAGGGACAAGTGATTTAAAATCAATGACATAAACACCTTGGCCACGAAAGCTCCATTGAACTTGTAAATAAAATGTGTGTGTGTGTTTTACGCTTATTTATCGTTGCTACCGGTTGCCCATATGAGCGACATCTCCTGAAGAGATTAGTCATTTTAGATTTTTGGAGGATAGTGCAATGATACAGACAGAGACCCATTCCAGAGTCTCCTCTGGTTCTTTTACGTGCACGGTGAACAGCACCGACACGGTTTAAAGTCCCATCTGAAAGACTTTTAATTTTATTAGGGTCAGACGAACCTGCGATCCCTGGATTATCAGTCCAATGTAAAACAATTAATTCATTTATTTTACAACGATTGTGAAACAAGCTTTACACAACCGGAGTACCCGGAGAAAACCGATCAGTCCGATCTGGAGACCACCGTACCATCTCATATACTTCCCGGTCCGTGAATCGAACCAGGGTTGCATTGGTGAGAAGCTCAAATGAATTAGCTTATTATCTTTCTGTAAAGGTGAAGTATCGTACCCTGTTACATATTAGCAATGCTGTAACACATAACTGGTCAACCGGTAATCTTACAGAGTTACCGCTGATATCAACCTCAAGGGTATATAATAAAATACGGTACAGCTTCATATTACGAACACCTGCAATGGAGTTAATTTGCATAAGTTACACGTGCAAATTGTTCTACGATACAGTAATCTCAGATTACCTTCATTGCAAAAGTATTATCTAAGTTTATCGATATGTATATCTTTGCTAAATCTGACATATAGTTCCATCGTTGAAACCATTATTTGTTTTCCTTATTTTATTAGCATACTATATGCAAAATTTATGCTAATGAGCTGAGATGAAAATAGTCATAATTTTGACGTTGCATCGGTGTGTCCGATTTATAAAGTATGGTATGTGCATACATCCCAGACTATACACGTGCTTATATTGAATAATGCATTGTTAGTACATTACTAGTACATTGTTAGTACATTACTAGTACATTACTAGTACATTGTTAGTACATTACTAGTACATTGTTAGTACATTACTAGTACATTGTTAGTACATTACGAGTACATTGCTAGTACATTGTTAGTACATTACTAGTACATTGCTAGTACATTGCCAGTACATTGTTAGTACATTGTTAGTACATTACTAGTACATTGTTAGTACATTACTAGTACATTGCTAGTACATTGCTAATACATTGTTAGTACATTGTTAGTACATTGCTAGTACATTACTAGTACATTGCCAGTACATTGCCAGTACATTGTTAGTACATTGTTAGTACATTGCTAGTACATTGCCAGTACATTGTTAGTACATTGTTAGTACATTACTAGTACATTGTTAGTACATTACTAGTACATTGCTAGTACATTGCTAATACATTGTTAGTACATTGTTAGTACATTGCTAGTACATTACTAGTACATTGCCAGTACATTGCCAGTACATTGTTAGTACATTGTTAGTACATTGCTAGTACATTGCCAGTACATTGTTAGTACATTGTTAGTACATTACTAGTACATTGTTAGTACATTACTAGTACATTGCTAGTACATTGCTAATACATTGTTAGTACATTGTTAGTACATTACTAGTACATTACTAGTACATTGCTAGTACATTGTTAGTATATTTCTAATACATTGCTAGTACATTGCTAGTACATTGCTAGTACATTATTAGTACATTGTTAGTACATTGTTGGTACATTGTTAGTACAGTGCTAGTACAGTGCTAGTACATTGTTAGTACATTGTTAGTACGTTGCTAGTACAGTGCTAGTACATTGTTAGTACATTGTTAGTACAGTGCTAGTACAGTGCTAGTACATTGCTAGTACATTGCTAGTACATTGTTAGTACATTGTTAGTACATTGTTAGTACATTGCTAGTACAGTGCTAGTACATTGTTAGTACATTGCGAGTACATTGCTAGTACATTGTTAGTACATTGATAGTACATTGCTAGTATATTGCTAGTACATTGTTAGTACATTGTTAGTACATTGCTAGTACATTGCTAATACATTGCAAGTATATTGCTAGTACATTGTTAGTACATTGATAGTACATTGCTAGTACATTGCTAGTACATTGCTAGTACATTGCTAGTACATTGTTAGTACATTGTTAGTGCATTGCTAGTACATTGTTAGTACGTTGCTAGTACATTGATGGTATATTGCTAATCCATTGCTAGTACATTGCTAGTACATTGCTAGTACATTACTAGTATATTGCTAGTATATTGCAATTACATTGTTAGTACATTGTTAGTACATTGTTAGTACATTGCTAGTACAGTACTAGTACATTGCTAGTATATTGCTAGTATATTGCTAATACATTGTTAGTACATTGTTGGTATATTGCTAATATAGTGTTAGTACATTAGTAGTACATTATTAATTTGACTCGAGTTAGACTACTCACAAGTCATGTACAAATGTATTAGTGTTTGCATTTATTTCATGCATTATTATATGTGCGTGCCGAATCTATAAGTAGTGTGTATGATGTTGTCTTATTATATTCATTTCAGTAATTCCAACTGGAGACTGTCAACAAGACAACGGAGTTTTACGGCATGCGTGCACATAGTACTTAGGGAGTGATTGACTAGATAGTATTTAACTAACATGCATTTAGGGAGTGTTGAACTAGCTTGTATTTAGGGAGTGTTGGTCCAGCTTGTATTTAGGGAGTGTTGGTCTAGCTTGTATTTAGAGAATGTTGAACTAGCTTGTATTTAGGGAGTGTTGGTCTAGCTTGTATTTAGGGAGTGATTGACTAGCTTGTATTTAGGGAGTGTTGGTCTAGCTTGTATTTAGGGAGTGATTGACTAGCTTGTATTTAGGGAGTGTTGGACTAGCTTGTATTTAGGGAATGTTAAACTAGCTCGTATTTAGGGAGTGTTGAACCAGCTTGTATTTAGGGAGTGTTGGTCTAGCTTGTATTTAGGGAGTGTTGGACTAGCTTGTATTTAGGGAGTGTTGGTCTAGCTTGTATTTAGAGAGTGTTGGTCTAGCTTGTATTTAGGGACTGTTGGACTAGCATGTATTTAGGGAGTACTGGACTAGCATGTAGTAAGGGAATGTTGAACTAGCATTTAATTAGGGAGTGTTGGACTAGCTTGTATTTAGGGAGTGTTGGATTAGTTTGTATTTAGGGAGTACTGGACTAGCATGTATTTAGGGAGTACTGAACTAGCTTGTATTTAGGGAGTGTTGGACTAGCTTGTATTTAGGGAGTGTTGGACTAGCATGTATTTAGGGAGTACTGGACTAGCATGTATTTAGGGAGTGTTGAACTAGCTTGTATTTAGGGAGTACTGGACTAGCTTGTATTTAGGGAGTGTTGGTCTAGCTTGTATTTAGGGAGTGATTGACTAGCTTGTATTTAGGGAGTGTTGGTCTAGCTTGTATTTAGGGTATGTTGAACTAGCTTGTGTTTAGGGAGTACTGGACTAGCTTGTATTTAGGGAGTTTTGAACTAGCTTGTATTTAGGGAGTGTTGAACTAGCTTGTATTTAGGGAGTGATTGACTAGCTTGTATTTAGGGAGTGTTGGACTAGCATGTATTTAGGGAATGTTGGTCTAGCTTGTATTTATGGAGTGTTCAACTAGCTTGTATTTAGGGAGTGATTTAATAGTTTGTATTTAGGGAGTGTTGGTCTAGCTTGTATTTAGGGAGTGATTGACTAGCTTGTATTTAGGGAGTGTTGGACTAGCTTGTATTTAGGGAATGTTGGTCTAGCTTGTATTTAGGGAGTGATTGACTAGCTTGTATTTAGGGAGTGTTGGACTAGCTTGTATGTTGGGGATGTTGAACTAGCTTGTATTTAGGGAGTACTGGACTAGCTTGTATTTAGTGTGTACTGGATTAGCTTGTATTTAGGGAGTACTGGACTAGCTTGCATTTAGGGAGTACTGGACTAGCTGGTATTTAGGGAATGTTGGTCTAGCTGGTATTTAGAGAGTACTGGACTAGCTTGTATTTAGGGAGTGTTGGACTAGCTTGTATTTAGGGAGTGTTGGACTAGCTTGTATTTAGAGTGTTCTGGATTAGCTTGTATTTAGGGAGTGCGGGATTAGCTTGTATTTAGAGAGTGCGGGGCCAGCTTGTATTTAGAGTGTACTGGATTAGCTTGTATTTAGGGAGTACAGGACGAGCTTGTATTTAGAGTGTACTCGATTAGCTTGTATTTAGTGAATACTGGACAAGCTTGTATTTAGGGAGTGCATGACTAGTTTGTATTTAGGGAGCGTTGGACTAGCTTGTATTTAGGGAGTGTTGGACTAGCTTGTACTTAGGGAGTGCTGGACTAGCTTGTATTTAGGGAGTGTTGGACTAGCTTGTATTTAGGTAGTGCGAGATTAGCTTGTATTTATGGAGTGCGGGACTAGCTTGTATTTAGGGAGTGCGGGACTAGCTTGTATTTAGGGAGTATTGGACTAGCTTGTATTTAGGGAGTGCGGGACTAGCTTGTATTTAGGGAATGTTGGACTAGCTTGTATTTAGTGAGTGTTGGTCTAGCTTGTATTTAGGGAGTGTTGGACTAGCTTGTATTTAGTGAGTGTTGGACTAGCTTGTATTTAGGGAGTGTGGGACTATCTGGTATTTAGGGACTGTTGGACTAGCATGTATTTAGAGAGTACTGGACTAGCATGTATTTAGGGAATGTTGAACTAGCATGTATTTAGGGAGTACTGGACTAGCATGTATTTAGTTTATGCAAATTTATTTTAGCTCGATTGCCAAACAAGTTATTTCAACTTATATAAATCACTCTCGAGACCTCGTTCCTGATGGAATCCATCGCCACGAGGGAGAGAGAAGAGGCAACGTGGAATTTAAATGCCTTGCCTAAGGGCACAATCGTAACGGCTCCAGTGGGGCTCGAACTCTGGACCTTTCGCACCTGAAGCGAACGCGCATCCACTGCGTTATCACGACTTCCACGTATTGTAGCATGTATTTAGGGAGTACTGGACTAGCTTATAATTAGGGAGTGTTGGATTAGTTTGTAGTTAGGGAGTACTAGACTAGCATGTATTTAGGGAGTACTGAACTAGCTTGCATTTAGGGAGTACTGGACTAGCTTGCATTTAGGGAGTACTGGACTAGCTTGTATTTAGGGAGTACTGAACTCGCTTGTATTTAGGGAGGACTGCACTAGCTTGTATTTATGGATTACTGATCTAGCTTGTATTTAGGGAGTACTGTACTAGCTTGTATTTAGGGAGTACTGGACTAGCATGCATTTAGGGAGTACTGGACTAGCATGTATTTAGGGAGTGTTGAACTAGCATGTATTTAGGGAGTGTTGAACTAGCTTGTATTTAGGGAGTACTGGACTAGCTTGTATTTAGGGAGTGTTGAACTAGCATGTATTTAGGGAGTGTTGAACTAGCATGTATTTAGGGAGTACTGGACAAGCATGTATTTAGGGAATGTTGGACTAGCTTGTATTTAGGGAGTACTGGACTAGCATGTATTTAGGGAGTGTTGAACTAGCTTGTATTTAGGGAGTACTGGACTAGCATGTATTTAGGGAGTGTTGAACTAGCTTGCATTTAGGGAGTACTGGACTAGCTTGTATTTATGGAGTGTTGAACTAGCTTGTATTTAGGGAATACTGAACTAGCTTGTATTTAGGGAGTACTGGACTAGCATGTATTTAGGGAGTACTGCACTAGCTTGTATTTAGGGATTACTGATCTAGCTTGTATTTAGGGAGTACTGGACTAGCATGCATTTAGGGAGTACTGGACTAGCATGTATTTATGTATTTAGGGAGTACTGGACTGGCATGTATTTAGGGAGTACTGGACTAGCATGTATTTAGGGTGTACTGGACTAGCTTGTACTTAGGGAGTACTGAACTAGCATGTATTTAGGGAATGTTGAACTAGCATGTATTTAGGGAGTGTTGAACTAGCTTGTATTTAGGGAGTACTGAACTAGCTTGTACTTAGGGAGTACTGAACTAGCTTGTATTTAGGTAGTACTGGACTAGCATGTATTTAGGGAATGTTGAACTAGCTTGTATTTAGTGAGTGTTGGTCTAGCTTGTATTTAGGGAGTGTTGGACTAGCTTGTATTTAGTGAGTGTTGGACTAGCTTGTATTTAGGGAGTGTGGGACTATCTGGTATTTAGGGACTGTTGGACTAGCATGTATTTAGAGAGTACTGGACTAGCATGTATTTAGGGAATGTTGAACTAGCATGTATTTAGGGAGTACTGGACTAGCATGTATTTAGTTTATACAAATTTATTTTAGCTCGATTGCCAAACAAGTTATTTCAACTTATATAAATCACTCTCGAGACCTCGTTCCTGATGGAATCCATCGCCACGAGGGAGAGAGAAGAGGCAACGTGGAATTTAAATGCCTTGCCTAAGGGCACAATCTTAACGGCTCCAGTGGGGCTCGAACTCCGGACCTTTCGCACCTGAAGCGAACACGCATCCACTGCGTTATCACGACTTCCACGTATTGTAGCATGTATTTAGGGAGTACTGGACTAGCTTATAATTAGGGAGTGTTGGATTAGTTTGTAGTTAGGGAGTACTAGATTAGCATGTATTTAGGGAGTACTGAACTAGCTTGCATTTAGGGAGTACTGGACTAGCTTGTATTTAGGGAGTACTGAACTAGCTTGTATTTAGGGAGTGTTGAACTAGCTTGTATTTAGGGAGTACTGAACTCGCTTGTATTTAGGGAGGACTGCACTAGCTTGTATTTAGGGATTACTGATCTAGCTTGTATTTAGGGAGTACTGTACTAGCTTGTATTTAGGGAGTACTGGACTAGCATGCATTTAGGGAGTACTGGACTAGCATGTATTTAGGGAGTGTTGAACTAGCATGTATTTAGGGAGTGTTGAACTAGCTTGTATTTAGGGAGTACTGGACTAGCTTGTATTTAGGGAGTGTTGAACTAGCATGTATTTAGGGAGTGTTGAACTAGCATGTATTTAGGGAGTACTGGACAAGCATGTATTTAGGGAATGTTGGACTAGCTTGTATTTAGGGAGTACTGGACTAGCATGTATTTAGGGAGTGTTGAACTAGCTTGTATTTAGGGAGTACTGGACTAGCATGTATTTAGGGAGTGTTGAACTAGCTTGCATTTAGGGAGTACTGGACTAGCTTGTATTTATGGAGGGTTGGACTAGTTTGTATTTAGGGAGTGTTGGACTAGCTTGTATTTAGGGAGTGTTGGACTAGCTTGTATTTAGGTAGTGTTGGACTAGCTTGTATTTATGGAGGGTTGGACTAGTTTGTATTTAGGGAGTGCGGGACTAGCTTGTGTTTAGTGAATACTGGACTAGCTTGTATTTATGGAATGTTGAACTAGCATGTATTTAGGGAGTGTTGGACTAGTTTGTATTTAGGGAAAGCGGGACTAGCTTGTAATTAGTGAATACTGGACTAGCTTGTATTTAGGGAATGTTGAACTAGCACATATTTAGGGAGTGCTGGACTAGCTTGTATTTAGGGAGTATTGGACTAGCATGTATTTAGGGAGTGTTGGTCTAGCTTGTATTTAGGGAGTACTGGATTAGTTTCTATTTAGGGAGTGCGGGACTAGCTTGTATTTAAAGAGTGTTGGTCTAGCTTGTATTTATGGAGTGTTGAACTAGTTTGTATTTAGGGAGTGTTGGACTAGCTTGTATTTAGAGAATGTTGAACTAGTTTGTATTTAGGGAGTGTTGGATTAGCTTGTATTTAGGGAATGTTGAACTAGTTTGTATTTAGGGAGTGTTGGATTAGCTTGTATTTAGGGAGTGCGGGACTAGTTTGTATTTAGGGAGTGTTGGATTAGCTTGTATTTAGGGAATGTTGAACTAGTTTGTATTTAGTGAGTGTTGGACTAGCTTGTATTTAGGTAGTGCGGGATTAGCTTGTATTTAGGGAATGTTGGACTAGCTTGTATTTAGGGAGTGTTGGACTAGCTTGTATTTAGGGAGTGCGTGACTAGTTGGTATTTAGGAAGTGTTGGACTGGCTTGTATTTAGGGAGTGTTGATCTAGCTTGTATTTAGAGAGTGTTGGTTTAGCTTGTATTTAGGGACTGTTGGACTAGCATGTATTTAGGGAGTACTGGACTAGCATGTATTTAGGGAGTACTGGACTAGCTTATATTTAGGTAGTGTTGGATTAGTTTGAATTTAGGGAGTACTGGACTAGCATGTATTTAGGGAGTACTGAACTAGCTTGTATTTAGGGAGTACTGGACTAGCTTGTATTTAGGGAGTACTGAACTAGCTTGTATTTAGGGAGTGCTGGACTAGCTTGTATTTAGAGAATGTTGAACTAGTTTGTATTTAGGGAGTGTTGGATTAGCTTGTATTTAGGGAGTGCGGGACTAGTTTGTATTTAGGGAGTGTTGGATTAGCTTGTATTTAGGGAATGTTGAACTAGTTTGTATTTAGGGAGTGTTGGATTAGCTTGTATTTAGGGAGTGCGGGACTAGTTTGTATTTAGGGAGTGTTGGATTAGCTTGTATTTAGGGAATGTTGAACTAGTTTGTATTTAGTGAGTGTTGGACTAGCTTGTATTTAGGTAGTGCGGGATTAGCTTGTATTTAGGGAATGTTGGACTAGCTTGTATTTAGGGAGTGTTGGACTAGCTTGTATTTAGGGAGTGCGTGACTAGTTGGTATTTAGGGAGTGTTGGACTGGCTTGTATTTAGGGAGTGTTGATCTAGCTTGTATTTAGAGAGTGTTGGTTTAGCTTGTATTTAGGGACTGTTGGACTAGCATGTATTTAGGGAGTACTGGACTAGCATGTATTTAGGGAGTACTGGACTAGCTTATATTTAGGTAGTGTTGGATTAGTTTGAATTTAGGGAGTACTGGACTAGCATGTATTTAGGGAGTACTGAACTAGCTTGTATTTAGGGAGTACTGTACTAGCTTGTATTTAGGGAGTGTTGAACTAGCATGTATTTAGGGAGTGTTGACCTAGCTTGTATTTAGGGAGTACTGGACTAGCTTTTATTTAGGGAGTACTGAACTAGCTTGTATTTAGGTAGTACTGGACTAGCATGTATTTAGGGGGTATTGGACTAGCTTGTATTTAGGGAGTACTGGACTAGCTTGTATTTAGGGAGAACTGGACTAGCATGTATTTAGGGAGTACTGGACTAGCTTGTATTTAGGGAGTACTGAACTAGCTTGTATTTAGGGAGTGCTGGACTAGCTTGTATTTAGGGAGTACTGGACTAGCTTGTATTTAGGGAGTACTGAACTAGCATGTATTTAGGGAATGTTGAACTAGCATGTATTTAGGGAGTGTTGGACTAGTTTTTATTTAGAAATGTTGGACTAGCTTGTACTTAGGGAGTGTTGGACTAGCTTGTATTTAAGGAGTGTTGGTCTAGCTTGTTCTTAGGGAGTGTTGGACTAGCTTGTATTTAAGGATTGTTGGTCTAGCTTGTATTTAGGGAGTGTTGGACTAGCATGTATTTAGGGAGTACTGGACTAGCATGTATTTAGGGAGTACTGGACTAGCTTGTATTTAGGGAGTGCTGAACTAGCTTGTATTTAGGGTGTACTGGACTAGCATGTATTTAGAGAGTACTGGACTAGCTTGTACTTAGGGAGTACTGGACTAGCATGTATTTAGGGAGTACTGGACTAGCTTGTATTTAGGGAGTACTGGACTAGCTTGTATTTAGGGAGTACTGGACTAGCTTGTATTTAGGGAGTACTGAACTAGCATGTATTTAGGGAATGTTGAACTAGCATGTATTTAGGGAGTGTTGGACTAGTTTGTATTTAGGGAGTGTTGGACTAGCTTGTATTTAGGGAGTGTTGGACTAGCATGTGTTTAGGGAGTACTGGACTAGCTTGAATTTAGGGAGTACTGGACTAGCTTGTATTTAGGGAATGTTGAACTAGCTTGTAATTAGGGAGTGTTGGACTAGCTTGTATTTAGGGAGTGCGTGACTAGTTGGTATTTAGGGAGTGTTGGACTGGCTTGTATTTAGGGAGTGTGGGTCTAGCTTGTATTTAGAGAGTGTTGGTCTAGCTTGTATTTAGGGACTGTTGGACTAGCATGTATTTAGGGAGTACTGGACTAGCATGTATTTAGGGAGTACTGGACTAGCTTATATTTAGGTAGTGTTGGATTAGTTTGAATTTAGGGAGTACTTGACTAGCATGTATTTAGGGAGTACTGAACTAGCTTGTATTTAGGGAGTACTGTACTAGCTTGTATTTAGGGAGTGTTGAACTAGCATGTATTTAGGGAGTGTTGACCTAACTTGTATTTAGAGAGTACTGGACTAGCTTGTATTTAGGGAGTACTGAACTAGCTTGTATTTAGGTAGTACTTGACTAGCATGTATTTAGGGGGTACTGGACTAGCATGTATTTAGGGAGTACTGGACTAGCTTGTATTTAGGGAGTACTGAACTAGCTTGTATTTAGGGAGTACTGGACTAGCTTGTATTTAGGGAGTACTGAACTAGCTTGTATTTAGGGAGTGCTGGACTAGCTTGTATTTAGGGAGTACTGGACTAGCTTGTATTTAGTGAGTACTGAACTAGCATGTATTTAGGGAATGTTGAACTAGCATGTATTTAGGGAGTGTTGGACTAGCTTGTATTTAAGGATTGTTGGTCTAGCTTGTATTTAGGGAGTGTTGGACTAGCATGTATTTAGGGAGTACTGGTCTAGCATGTATTTAGGGAGTACTGGACTAGCTTGTATTTAGGGAGTGCTGAACTAGCTTGTATTTAGGGTGTACTGGACTAGCATGTATTTAGGGAGTACTGGACTAGCTTGTACTTAGGGAGTACTGGACTAGCATGTATTTAGGGAGTACTGGACTAGCTTGTATTTAGGGAGTACTGAACTAGCTTGTATTTAGGGAGTACTGTACTAGCTTGTATTTAGGGAGTGTTGAACTAGCATGTATTTAGGGAGTGTTGACCTAGCTTGTATTTAGGGAGTACTGGACTAGCTTGTATTTAGGGAGTACTGAACTAGCTTGTATTTAGGTAGTACTGGACTAGCATGTATTTAGGGGGTACTGGACTAGCTTGTATTTAGGGAGTACTGGACTAGCTTGTATTTAGGGAGTACTGGACTAGCTTGTATTTAGGGAGTACTGGACTAGCTTGTATTTAGGGAGTACTGAACTAGCTTGTATTTAGGGAGTGCTGGACTAGCTTGTATTTAGGGAGTACTGGACTAGCTTGTATTTAGGGAGTACTGAACTAGCATGTATTTAGGGAATGTTGAACTAGCATGTATTAAGGGAGTGTTGGACTAGTTTTTAATTAGGAATGTTGGACTAGCTTGTATTTATGGAGTGTTGGACTAGCTTGTATTTAGGGAATGTTGGACTAGCTTGTATTTAGGTAGTGTTGGACTAGCTTGTATTTATGGAGGGTTGGACTAGTTTGTATTTAGGGAGTGTTGGACTAGCTTGTATTTATGGAGTGTTGGACTAGCTTGTATTTAGGGAGTGTTGGACTAGCTTGTATTTAGGTAGTGTTGGACTAGCTTGTATTTATGGAGGGTTGGACTAGTTTTTATTTAGGGAGTGCGGGACTAGCTTGTGTTTAGTGAATACTGGACTAGCTTGTATTTAGGGAATGTTGAACTAGCATGTATTTAGGGAGTGTTGGACTAGTTTGTATTTAGGGAATGCGGGACTAGCTTGTAATTAGTGAATACTGGACTAGCTTTTATTTAGGGAATGTTGAACTAGCACGTATTTAGGGAGTGCTAGACTAGTTTGTATTTAGGGAATGCGGGATTAGCTTGTAATTAGTGAATACTGGACTAGCTTTTATTTAGGGAATGTTGAACTAGCACGTATTTAGGGAGTGCTGGACTAGCTTGTATTTAGGGTGTGCTTGACTAGCTTGTATTTATGGTATGCTGGACTAGCTTGTAATAAGGGAGTGCTGGACTAGCTTGTATTTAGGGAGTGCTGGACTAGCTTGTATTTAGGGAATGCGGGACTAGCTTGTATATAGTGAATACTGGACTAGCTTGTATTTAGGGAATGTTGAACTAGCACGTATTTAGGGAGTGCTGGACTAGCTTGTATTTAGGGAGTGTTGGACTAGCATGTATTTAGGGAGTGTTGGTCTAGCTGGTATTTAGGTAGTACTGGATTATTTTCTATTTAGGGAGTGCGGGACTAGCTTGTATTTAGGGAGTACTGGACTAGCTTGTATTTAGGGAGTACTGAACTAGCATGTATTTAGGGAATGTTGAACTAGCATATATTTAGGGAGTGTTGGACTAGTTTGTATTTAGGGAATGCTGGACTAGCTTGTAATTAGTGAATACTGGACTAGCTTGTATTTAGGGAATGTTGAACTAGCACGTATTTAGGGAGTGCTGGACTAGCTTGTATTTAGGGAGTGCTTGACTAGCTTGTATTTAGGGTATGCTGGACTAGCTTGTAATAAGGGAGTGCTGGACTAGCTTTTTTTTAGGGACTGTTGGACTAGCATGTATTTAGGGAGTACTGGACTAGCATGTATTTAGGGAGTACTGGACTAGCTTATATTTAGGTAGTGTTGGATTAGTTTGAATTTAGGTAGTACTGGACTAGCATGTATTTAGGGAGTACTGAACTAGCTTGTATTTAGGGAGTGTTGAACTAGCATGTATTTAGGGAGTGTTGACCTAGCTTGTATTTAGGGAGTACTGGACTAGCTTGTATTTAGGGAGTACTGAACTAGCTTGTATTTAGGTAGTACTGGACTAGCATGTATTTAGGGGGTACTGGACTAGCTTGTATTTAGGGAGTACTGGACTAGCTTGTATTTAGGGAGTACTGAACTAGCTTGTATTTAGGGAGTACTGGACTAGCTTGTATTTAGGGAGTACTGAACTAGCTGGTATTTAGGGAGTGCTGGACTAGCTTGTATTTAGGGAGTACTGGACTAGCTTGTATTTAGGGAGTACTGAACTAGCATGTATTTAGGGAATGTTGAACTAGCATGTATTTAGGGAGTGTTGGACTAGTTTTTATTTAGGAATGTTGGACTAGCTTGTATTTAGGGAGTATTTGACTAGCTTGTATTTAAGGAGTGTTGGTCTAGCTTGTATTTAGGGAGTGTTGGACTAGCTTGTGTTTAAGGAGTGTTGGTCTAGCTTGTATTTAGGGAGTATTGGACTAGCATGTATTTAGGGAGTACTGGACTAGCATGTATTTAGGGAGTACTGGACTAGCTTGTATTTAGGGAGTGCTGAACTAGCTTGTATTTAGGGTGTACTGGACTAGCATGTATTTAGGGAGTACTGGACTAGCTTGTACTTAGGGAGTACTGGACTAGCATGTATTTAGGGAGTACTGGACTAGCTTGTATTTAGGGAGTACTGAACTAGCTTGTATTTAGGGAGTACTGTACTAGCTTGTATTTAGGGAGTGTTGAACTAGCATGTATTTAGGGAGTGTTGACCTAGCTTGTATTTAGGGAGTACTGGACTAGCTTGTATTTAGGGAGTGCTTGACTATCTTGTATTTAGGGTATGCTGGACTAGCTTGTAATAAGGGAGTGCTGGACTAGCTTGTATTTAGGGAGTGCTGGACTAGC
The DNA here is from genome assembly GCA_014843695.1 of Archivesica marissinica. Classification (NCBI taxonomy): domain Eukaryota; kingdom Metazoa; phylum Mollusca; class Bivalvia; order Venerida; family Vesicomyidae; genus Archivesica; species Archivesica marissinica. The sequence continues at coordinate 82,725,483 of CM026391.1, forward strand.
TTGTATTTAGGGAATGCTGGACTAGTTTGTATTTAGGGAGCACTGGACTAGCTTGTATTTAGGGAATGTTGAACTAGCATGTATTTAGGGAGTGTTGGACTAGTTTGTATTTAGGGAATGCGGGACTAGCTTGTATTTAGTGAATACTGGACTAGCTTGTATTTAGGGAATGTTGAACTAGCACGTATTTAGGGAGTGCTGGACTAGCTTGTATTTAGGGAGTGTTGGACTAGCATGTATTTAGGGAGTGTTGGTCTAGCTTGTATTTAGGGAGTACTGGATTAGCTTGTATTTAGGGAGTACTGAACTAGCATGTATTTAGGGAATGTTGAACTAGCATATATTTAGGGAGTGTTGGACTAGTTTGTATTTAGGGAATGCGGGACTAGCTTGTAATTAGTGAATACTGGACTAGCTTGTATTTAGGGAATGTTGAACTAGCACGTATTTAGGGAGTGCTGGACTAGCTTGTATTTAGGGAGTGCTTGACTAGCTTGTATTTAGGGTATGCTGGACTAGCTTGTAATAAGGGAGTGCTGGATTAGCTTGTATTTAGGGAGTGCTGGACTAGCTTGTATTTAGGGAATGCTGGACTAGTTTGTATTTAGGGAGCACTGGACTAGCTTGTATTTAGGGAATGTTGAACTAGCTTGTATTTAGGGAGTACTGGACTAGCTTGTATTTAGGGAGTGCAGGACTAGCTTGTATTTAGGGAGTGTTGTTCTAGCTTGTATTTAGGGTATGCTGGACTAGCTTGTATTTAGGGTGTACTGGACTAGCATGTATTTAGGGAGTACTGGACTAGCATGTATTTAGGGAGTACTGGACTAGCTTGTATTTAGGGAGTACTTGACTAGCTTGTATTTAGGGAGTACTGGACTAGCTTGTATTTAGGGAGTACTGAACTAGCATGTATTTAGGGAATGTTGAACTAGCATATATTTAGGGAGTGTTGGACTAGTTTGTATTTAGGGAGTGTTGGACTAGCTTGTATTTAGGGAGTGTTGGACTAGCTTGTATTTAAGGAGTGTTGGTCTAGCTTGTATTTAGGGAGCGTTGGACTAGCATGTATTTAGGGAGTACTGGACTAGCATGTATTTAGGGAGTAGTGGACTAGCTTGTATTTAGGGAATGTTGAACTAGCTTGTATTTAGGGAGTGTTGGACTAGCATGTATTTAGGGAGTACTGGACTAGCATGTATTTAGGGAGTACTGGACTAGCTTGTATTTAGGGAATGTTGAACTACCTTTTATTTAGGGAGTGTTGGACTAGCATGTATTTAGGGAGTACTGGACTAGCATGTATTTAGGGAGTACTGGACTAGCTTGAATTTATGGAGTACTGGACAACTTGTATTTAGGGAATGTTGAACTAGCTTGTATTTATGGAGTGTTGGACTAGTTTGTATTTAGGGAATGTTGGTCTAGCTTGTATTTATGGAGTGTTGGATTAGTTTGTATTTAGGGAGTGTTGAACTAGTTTGTATTTAGGGAGTGCTGGACTAACTTGTATTTAGGGAGTGCTGGACTAGCTTGTATTTAGGGAATGCTGGACTAGTTTGTATTTAGGGAGCACTGGACTAGCTTGTATTTAGGGAATGTTGAACTAGCTTGTATTTAGGGAGTACTGGACTAGCTTGTATTTAGGGAGTGCAGGACTAGCTTGTATTTAGGGAGTGTTGGTTTAGCTTGTATGTAGGGTATGCTGGACTAGCATGTATTTAGGGTGTGCTGGACTAGCTTGTATTTAGGGAATGCTGGACTAGCTTGTATTTAGGGAGTACTGGACTAGCTTGTATTTAGGGAGTACTGAACTAGCATGTATTTAGGGAATGTTGAACTAGCATGTATTTAGGGAGTGTTGGACTAGCTTGTATTTAAGGAGTGTTTGTCTAGCTTGTATTTAAGGAGTGTTGCTCTAGCTTGTATTTAGGGAGTGTTGGACTACCATGTATTTAGGGAGTACTGGACTAGCATGTATTTAGGGAGTACTGGACTAGCTTGTATTTAGGGAGTACTGGACTAGCTTGTATTTAGGGAATGTTGAACTAGCTTGTATTTAGGGAATGTTGGACTAGTTTGTATTTAGGGAGTGTTGAACTAGTTTGTAATTAGGGAGTACTGTACTAGATTTTATTTAGGGAATGCGGGACTAGTTTGTATTTAGGGAGTGCTGGACTAGTTTGTATTTAGGGAGTGCGGGACTAGCTTGTATTTATGGAGTGTTGGACTAGCTTGTATTTAGGGAGTGTTGGACTAGCTTGTATTTAGGTAGTGTTGGACTAGCTTGTATTTATGGAGGGTTGGTCTAGTTTGTATTTAGGGAGTGCGGGACTAGCTTGTGTTTAGTGAATACTGGACTAGCTTGTATTTAGGGAATGTTGAACTAGCTTGTATTTAGGGAATGTTGGACTAGTTTGTATTTAGGGAGTGTTGAACTAGTTTGTAATTAGGGAGTACTGTACTAGATTTTATTTAGGGAATGCGGGACTAGTTTGTATTTAGGGAGTGCTGGACTAGTTTGTATTTAGGGAGTGTTGGACTAGCTTGTATTTAGGGAGTGTTGGACTAGCTTGTATTTAAGGAGTGTTGGTCTAGCTTGTATTTAGGGAGCGTTGGACTAGCATGTATTTAGGGAGTACTGGACTAGCATGTATTTAGGGAGTAGTGGACTAGCTTGTATTTAGGGAATGTTGAACTAGCTTGTATTTAGGGAGTGTTGGACTAGCATGTATTTAGGGAGTACTGGACTAGCATGTATTTAGGGAGTACTGGACTAGCTTGTATTTAGGGAATGTTGAACTACCTTTTATTTAGGGAGTGTTGGACTAGCATGTATTTAGGGAGTACTGGACTAGCATGTATTTAGGGAGTACTGGACTAGCTTGAATTTATGGAGTACTGGACAACTTGTATTTAGGGAATGTTGAACTAGCTTGTATTTATGGAGTGTTGGACTAGTTTGTATTTAGGGAATGTTGGTCTAGCTTGTATTTATGGAGTGTTGGATTATTTTGTATTTAGGGAGTGTTGAACTAGTTTGTATTTAGGGAGTGCTGGACTAACTTGTATTTAGGGAGTGCTGGACTAGCTTGTATTTAGGGAATGCTGGACTAGTTTGTATTTAGGGAGCACTGGACTAGCTTGTATTTAGGGAATGTTGAACTAGCTTGTATTTAGGGAGTACTGGACTAGCTTGTATTTAGGGAGTGCAGGACTAGCTTGTATTTAGGGAGTGTTGGTTTAGCTTGTATGTAGGGTATGCTGGACTAGCATGTATTTAGGGTGTGCTGGACTAGCTTGTATTTAGGGAATGCTGGACTAGCTTGTATTTAGGGAGTACTGGACTAGCTTGTATTTAGGGAGTACTGAACTAGCATGTATTTAGGGAATGTTGAACTAGCATGTATTTAGGGAGTGTTGGACTAGCTTGTATTTAAGGAGTGTTTGTCTAGCTTGTATTTAAGGAGTGTTGCTCTAGCTTGTATTTAGGGAGTGTTGGACTACCATGTATTTAGGGAGTACTGGACTAGCATGTATTTAGGGAGTACTGGACTAGCTTGTATTTAGGGAGTACTGGACTAGCTTGTATTTAGGGAATGTTGAACTAGCTTGTATTTAGGGAATGTTGGACTAGTTTGTATTTAGGGAGTGTTGAACTAGTTTGTAATTAGGGAGTACTGTACTAGATTTTATTTAGGGAATGCGGGACTAGTTTGTATTTAGGGAGTGCTGGACTAGTTTGTATTTAGGGAGTGCGGGACTAGCTTGTATTTATGGAGTGTTGGACTAGCTTGTATTTAGGGAGTGTTGGACTAGCTTGTATTTAGGTAGTGTTGGACTAGCTTGTATTTATGGAGGGTTGGTCTAGTTTGTATTTAGGGAGTGCGGGACTAGCTTGTGTTTAGTGAATACTGGACTAGCTTGTATTTAGGGAATGTTGAACTAGCTTGTATTTAGGGAATGTTGGACTAGTTTGTATTTAGGGAGTGTTGAACTAGTTTGTAATTAGGGAGTACTGTACTAGATTTTATTTAGGGAATGCGGGACTAGTTTGTATTTAGGGAGTGCTGGACTAGTTTGTATTTAGGGAGTGCGGGACTAGCTTGTATTTATGGAGTGTTGGACTAGCTTGTATTTAGGGAGTGTTGGACTAGCTTGTATTTAGGTAGTGTTGGACTAGCTTGTATTTATGGAGGGTTGGTCTAGTTTGTATTTAGGGAGTGCGGGACTAGCTTGTGTTTAGTGAATACTGGACTAGCTTGTATTTAGGGAATGTTGAACTAGCATGTATTTAGGGAGTGTTTGACTAGTTTGTATTTAGGGAATGCGGGACTAGCTTGTAATTAGTGAATACTGGACTAGCTTGTATTTAGGGAGTGCTTGACTAGCTTGTATTTAGGGTATGCTGGACTAGCTTGTAATAAGGGTGTGCTGGACTAGATTGTATTTAGGGAGTGCTGGACTAGCTTGTATTTAGGGAATGCTGGACTAGCTTGTATTTAGGGAGCATTGGACTAGCTTGTATTTAGGGAATGTTGAACTAGCACGTATTTAGGGAGTGCTGGACTAGCTTGTATTTAGGGAGTGCTTGACTAGCTTGTATTTAGGGTATGCTGGACTAGCTTGTAATAAGGGAGTGCTGGACTAGCTTGTACTTAGGGAGTGCTGGACTAGCTTGTATTTAGGGAATGCTGGACTAGCTTGTATTTAGGGAGCACTGGACTAGCTTGTATTTAGGGAATGTTGAACTAGCTTGTATTTAGGGAGTACTGGACTAGCTTGTATTTAGGGAGTGCAGGACTAGCTTGTATTTAGGGAGTGTTGGTCTAGCTTGTAGTTAGGGTATGCTGGACTAGCATGTATTTAGGGAGTGCTGGACTAGCTTGTATTTAGGAAATGCTGGACTAGCTTGTATTTAGGGAGCACTGGACTAGCTTGTATTTAGTGAATGCTAGACTAGCTTGTATTTAGGGAGCACTGGACCTGTTTGTAATTAGGGAATGCTAGACTAGCTTGTATTTAGGGAATGCTGGACTAGCATGTATTTATGGAGTGTTGGATTAGTTTGTATTTAGGGAGTGTTGAATTAGTTTGTATTTAGGGAGTGTTGGACTAGTTTGTATTTAGGGAGTGTTGAACTAGTTTGTATTTAGGGAGTGCGGGACTAGCTTGTATTTATGGAGTGTTGGACTAGCTTGTATTTAGGGAGTGTTGGACTAGTTTGTACTTAGGGAATGTTGGACTAGCTTGTATTTATGGAGGGTTGGACTAATTTGTATTTAGGGAGTGCGGGACTAGCTTGTATTTATGGAGGGTTGGACTAGTTTGTATTTAGGGAGTGCTGGACTAGCTTGTATTTATGGAGGGTTGGACTAGTTTGTATTTAGGGAGTGCGGGACTAGCTTGTATTTATGGAGTGTTGGACTAGTTTGTATTTAGGGAGTGCTGGACTAGTTTGTACTTAGGGAGTGCGGGACTAGCTTGTATTGATGGAGTGTTGGACTAGCTTGTATTTAGGGAGTGTTGGACTAGTTTGTATTTAGGGAATGTTGGACTAGCTTGTATTTAGGGAGTGTTGGACTAGTTTGTATTTAGGGAGTGCTGGACTAGCTTGTATTTATGGAGGGTTGGACTAGTTTGTATTTAGGGAGTGTGGGACTAGCTTGTGTTTAGTGAATATTGGACTAGCTTGTATTTAGGGAATGTTGAACTAGCATGTATTTAGGGAGTGTTGGACTAGTTTGTATTTTGGGAATGTTGAACTAGCATGTATTTAGGGAGTGTTGGACTAGTTTGTATTTAGGGAATGCAGGACTGGCATGTATTTAGGGAGTACTGGACTAGCTTGTAATTAGTGAATACTGGACTAGCTTGTATTTAGTGAATGTTGATCTAGCATGTATTTAGGGAGTGCTAGACTAGCTTGTATTTAGGGAGTGCAGGACTAGCTTGTATTTAGGGAGTGTTGGTCCTGCTTGTATTTAGGGTATGCTGGACTAGCATGTATTTAGGGAGTGTTGGACTAGTTTGTATTTAGGGAATGCAGGACTAGCATGTATTTAGGGAGTACTGGACTAGCTTGTAATTAGTGAATACTGGACTAGCTTGTATTTAGGGAATGTTGATCTAGCATGTATTTAGGGAGTGCTAGACTAGCTTGTATTTAGGGAGTGCAGGACTAGCTTGTATTTAGGGAGTGTTGGTCCTGCTTGTATTTAGGGAGTGCTGTACTTGCTTGTATTTAGGGAATGCTGGACTCTCATGTATTTAGGGAGTGCTGGACTAGCATGTATTTAGGGAGTGCTGGACTAGCTTGTATTTAGGGAATGCTGGACTAGCTTGTATTTAGGAAATGTTGAACTAGCTTGTATTTGATGGAATCCATAGCCGTGAGAGAGAGAGAGAGAGAGAGAGAGAGAGAGAGAGAGACGTGAAAGTGTGGAATTTAAGTGCCCTGCCAAATGGCACAATCGTAACGGCTACAACTGCACCGGAACTTGTGGGTCAATCACATCTGAAGCTGACGCTTACGACTAAGCTATCACGACTTCCACAAATAAATAAGTTAGATCCTTAATGAGAACAGAGTGATTAGTGTGACTTCAACGGCGTTAATATTGAAATATTGCCATATTTCGTATATCATAGGCGCAATTGAATGGTTTATGGTTAGATTTTATGACACAAATATAAAAGAAGATATTTTAATCATATTCATATAGCGCATAAGCTTCTAAAATGTCATCTTTTCTTAATGACTCTCACTGGGCGTATATTCACCAGATATGTAAAATAGGCATGAAATGTATCTCTTTCGTTAGTGACCCCGCTATGTGAAAATGAGCCTGCATAATATTTACTTTTTAAAATAAATCAGGCACAAAATATTTCAATTCAGGTTTACTTCAAGCGTTAAGTATCGGAATGGGGTACAACATCAGCCATAATAAGAAACGTAATGCACTTAACAAGCAGAATAATTTCTATTGCATATGTTTGTATCATTTCCCACACACATGTATGGATTATTTAGAATAGTATTAAAGTATGCTCCGCCAATTATGGAACAGCATTTATGGAGTATATATCCTAGAATTGTATGTCCCGCCCATTATGGAACATCATTTATGGAGTATATATCCTAGAATTGTATGTCCCGTCCATTATGTAACATCATTTATGGACCCAGTATATATCCTAGAATTGTATATCCCGCCGATTGTGTAACATCATTTATGGAGTATATATTCTAGAATTGTATGTCCCGCCCATTATGTAACATCATTTATGGAGTATATATTCTAGAATTGTATGTCTCGCCCATTATGTAACATCATTTATGGAGTATATATCCTAGAATTGTATGTCCCGCTCATTGTGTAACATCATTTATGGAGTATATATCCTAGAATTGTATGTCCTGTCCTTTATGTAACATCATTTATGGAGTATATATCCTAGAATTGTATGTCCCGCCCATTGTGTAACATCATTTATGGAGTATTTATCCTAGCATTGTACGTCCCGTCCATGATGTAACATCATTTATGGTGTATACTCTAGACTTGTATGTCCCGTCCTTTATTTAACATCATTTATGGAGTATATATCCTAGAATTGTATGTCCCGTCCATTATGGAACATCATTTCAATTTATGGAGTATATATCCTAGAATTGTATGTCCCGCCCATAATATAACATCATTTATGGAGTATTTATCATAGAATTGTATGTCCCGTCCTTTATGCAACATTATTTATGGAGTATATATCCTAGAATTGTATGTCCCGTCCATTATGGAACATCATTTTAATTTATGGAGTATATATCCTAGAATTGTATGTCCCGCCCATAATATAACATCATTTATGGAGTATATATCCTAGAATTGTAAGTCCAGCCCCATTATGGAACATCATTTATGGAGTATATATCCTAGAATTGTATGTCCTCTCCATTATGTAACATCATTTATGGAGTATATATCCTAGAATTGTAAGTCCTGTCCTTTATGTAACATCATTTATGGAGTATATATCCTAGAATTGTATGTCCCGCCCATTGTGTAACATCATTTATGGAGTATATATCCTAGAATTGTACGTCCCGCCCATTATGTAACATCATTTTAAATTATGGAGTATATATCCTAGAATTGTATGTCCCGCCCATTGTGTAACATCATCTATGGAGTATATATCCTAGCATTGTATGTCCCGTCCATTATGTAACATCATTTATGGAGTATATATCCTAGAATTGTATGTCCCGTCCATTATGTAACATCATTTATGGAGTATATATCCTAGAATTGTATGTCCCGCTCATTGTGTAACATCATTTATGGAGTATACATCCTAGAATTGTATGTCCCGCCCATTATGGACCATCATTTTAATTTATGGAGTATATATCCTAGAATTGTATGTCCCTTCCATTATGTAACATCATTTATGGAGTATATATCCTAGCATTGTATGTCCCGCCCATTATGTAACATCATTTATGGAGTATATTCTAGACTTGTATGTCCCGTCCTTTATGTAACATCATTTATGGAGTAAATATCCTAGAATTGTATGTCCCGCCCTATATGTAACATCATTTATGGAGTATGTATCCTAGCATTGTATGTCACGCCCTATAGGTAACATCATTTATGGAGTATATATCCTAGAATTGTATGTCCCGCCCATTATGGAACATCATTTATGGAGTATATATCCTAGAATTGTATGTCCCGTCCATTATGTAACATCATTTATGGAGTATATATCGTAGCATTGTATGTCCCGCCCATTATGTAACATCATTTATGGAGTATATTCTAGACTTGTATGTCCCGTCCTTTATGTAACATCATTTATGGAGTAAATATCCTAGAATTGTATGTCCCGCCCTATATGTAACATCATTTATGGAGTATGTATCCTAGCATTGTATGTCACGCCCTATAGGTAACATCATTTATGGAGTATATATCCTAGAATTGTATGTCCCGCCCATTATGGAACATCATTTATGGAGTATATATCCTAGAATTGTATGTCCCGTCCATTATGTAACATCATTTATGGAGTATATATCCTAGCATTGTATGTCCCGCCCATTATGTAACATCATTTATGGAGTATTTATCCTAGCATTGTATGTCCCGCCCATTATGTAACATCATTTATGGAGTATATATCCTAGAATTGTATGTCCCGCCCATTATGGAACATCATTTATGGAGTATTTATCCTAGCATTGTATGTCCCGCCCATTATGTTACATCATTTATGGAGTATTTATCCTAGCATTGTATGTCCCGCCCATTATGTAACATCATTTATGGAGTATATATCCTAGCATTGTATGTCCCGCCCATTATGTAACATCATTTATGGAGTATATATCCTAGAATTGTATGTCCCGCCCATTATGTTACATCATTTATGGAGTATTTATCCTAACATTGTATGTCCCGCCCATTATGTAACATCATTTATGGAGTATATATCCTAGCATTGTATGTCCCGTCCATTATGTAACATCATTTATGGAGTATATATCCTAGAATTGTATGTCCCGTCCATTATGTAACATCATTTATGGAGTATTTATCCTAGCATTGTATGTCCCGCCCATTATGTAACATCATTTATGGAGTATATATCCTAGCATTGTATGTCCCGTCCATTATGTAACATCATTTATGGAGTATATATCCTAGAATTGTATGTCCCGTCCATTATGTAACATCATTTATGGAGTATTTATCCTAGCATTGTATGTCCCGCCCATTATGTAACATCATTTATGGAGTATATATCCTAGCATTGTATGTCCCGTCCATTATGTAACATCATTTATGGAGTATATATCCTAGAATTGTATGTCCCGTCCATTATGTAACATCATTTATGGAGTATATATCCTAGAATTGTATGTCCCGCCCATTATGTAACATCATTTATGGAGTATATATCCTAGAATTGTATGTCCCGCCCATTATGTAACATCATTTATGGAGTATATATCCTAGAATTGTATGTCCCGCCCATTATGTAACATCATTTATGGAGTATATATCCTAGCATTGTATGTCCCGTCCATTATGTAACATCATTTATGGAGTATATATCCTAGCATTGTATGGCGCGCCCATTATGGAACATCATTTTATTTTATGGAGTATATATCCTAGGATTGTATGTCCCGCCCATTATGGAACGTAATTTTATTTTATGGAGTATATATATCCTAGAATTGTATATCCCGCTCAAGGAGGAATTTAGGGAGGGTGGGAGAGGGAGGGACCACAGCCATGAATATGACCTCGACAACTACAAGACAGACATAATTAAAGAGCAAACTCGAATAACATAAATATCATGGGAGATGCAATGTTATGTTTAATTTATATTTGTTATTTAATGACATTATGGCATTATACTTTACTTTTATTACAAGTATTTTACCACATGGCATTTATTATTGAAATACTTTTACTTGATACTGATAGATAGTTTCATTTAGACATCTTTGGTTTCATTAGATATCTTTGGTTTCATTTAGATATCTTTGGTTTCATTTTTTCATTTAGATATCTTTGGTTTCATTTAGATATCTTTGGTTTTATTTAGATATCTGTGTGAACAAAGCGTGTGGCATTTCATATAGACTGTACTATTCTATCCATAGTCTATATCGAAAGTGGTACACGCTGGACTGGCAATCCAATGATCGCAGATTCGATCCCCCGTCTGACCCTAATAAAATTAACAGTCTTTCAGATGGGACTTTAAACCGAGGTCTCATGTCGGTGCTGTACACCGTGCACGTAAAAGAACCAGAGGTGAATCTGGAATGGGTATCTGTCTGTATCATTGCACTATCCTCTCACATCTAAAATGACTAATCTCTTCAGGAGGCTTCGCTCATATTGGCAACCGATAGCGACGATAAATAAACGTAAAACACACAAGTCTATATCATAACTGTTATATCTAATAATAGGAACACTAAATACTGTTAATATAATACCATAATAAGTACTATTATTGATTTGGAGAGGCATGCTAAATTATATTAGTAATAAAATCGATAAAAACTATTATATTCTAACAGTTAACATAATGTAGCTTTTTGTAATAATTATTGACCACCATTAGCTTCGAGTTAGCAATTGTATCGGAGACTGTATCTGGGAATCTCAATTACCCCTCTATCTCTCTCTCTCTCTCTCTCTCTCTCTCTCTCTCTCTCTCTCTCTCTCTCTCTCTCTCTCTCTCTCTCTCTCCCTCTCCCTATATATCTCCCTCTCTCTCCCTATCTCCCTCTCTCTACTCTCTCCCTCCCTCCCCCTCTCTCTCTCCCTCCCTATCTCTCCCTCCCTCCATCCCTCTATCTAATATCTCCTTCCTCCCTCCCTCCCTCCCTCTCTCTCTCACTCCCTCCCTCCTCCCTCTCTCTCTCTCTCCTCTCTATATATCTCTCTCCCTCTCTCTCTCTCCCTCTCTCTCCCCTCTCTATCTCTCCCTCTATCTCTCTCTCGAACAGGAAGTCGTGATAGCGCAGTCGTAGCGAGTCCGCTTAATGTGCGAACGTTCGAGCGCCGTTGGAGCCCTTAGACAAGACATTTAAATTCAACATGCCTCTTCTCCCTCCATCGTGGCTATGAGTTCCAAAATGAATGAGGTCTCGAGAGTGATTAATATAAGTTGTAAGAGCTTGTTTGGCAAAATAAATGTGTATAAACTGTATCACACCTTTGAGTTAACCCCGGAACATGATATTTTTCTGAAAACCCCTTGAGGTCGCCTCAGACCATGATATGTATCTGCAAACCCCTTGAGGTCGCCTCAGATCGTGCTATGTCTCTGCAAAACCATTAAGGTCGCCTCAGAAAAAGATATGTCTCTGCAAAACCTTTGAGGTCGCCTCAGGCCATGCTATGTATCTGCAAAACCCTTAAGGTCGCCTCAAACAATGATATGTATCGATAACCGGCTCGTGCATGTTGTACAACTACTGCCTTTATATAATGAGTGGTTAATATTTGTCAACGTATGGTTAAATATCTCGTCATCCATCCCAGGTGCAAGCAAAGATACCGTCATGAATGATTCCTTTGCATGCGAACAGAAGATTTAGACACACGTATGCGTGTATTTACAAGCATCAGGTAACATGGTATAACCTTCTTCCGTTATTCAACAATATATTGCGGGTATTTTATTCAGATTCGGTTTCAAAAAGGCGTTCGTGTTCACCTATAATCACAAACAACTCATCTTTCATCAAAAACAAGGAAACATATCATTTCCTCTCAACTGTAGTTTAGAAACTCGCTATTATATTCATTGTCAAACTTGTAGAATCACCCCCCCCCCCCTCCCCTTATCATCACATCGAAAACAGCCAATTGTGTTCCACACTTCAAAGCTTTACATACAAGACCATGCGCATAGCGCCTATATGGCACTGACAGTCCGGTTCTGCAGATTGCCACCGAAAATGAAATATCTAAATAGGACAAAAATGCAATAGAAAGTGGGTATTAGCATGTCTGTATGTAGCCTGGGTACCAGTCTGTTGATTTTTCAATTTTTAACTTCTGGCAAAATGTCGATATTATCAGAAACTCAATACGGCTCAATTAATAGTCTCGGTGTTTAAATATATTTATTTGACTGACCAGGCAAAATATATCGACGGATCTGTAGTCCAGTGGTAACACGCTGGACTGGTAATCCAGGGATCGCAGGTTCGATCCCCCGTCTGACCCTAATAAAATTAACAGTCTTTCAGATGGGACGTTAAACCAAGGTCTCGTGTCGGTGCTTTACACCGTGCACGTAAAAGAACCAGAGACGACTCTGGAATGGGTCTCTCTCTGTATCATTGCACTATCCTCCAAAAATCTAAAATGACTAATCTCTTCAGGAGGCGTCGCTCATATGGGCAACCGGTAGCGACGATAAATAAACGCAAAACACACATTTGTCAGCATTTATCTAAGAAACAAATTAATCATATAATAATAAAACTGTATATGCATACTATTATCAGAGATTATAATTTTATAGATGTTGCCATTATTTTATATTATATATAGTCGTTCAAAAGCTCACTCAGAGCTTGTGTTGTATTGTTGCTATCTTGCCGACTTAAAATAAAATGTATCTTATCTTGAAGGTATGACGTCACGACAGTGTTTTAAATAAATTAGTGTTTATGAATGTCATTACAATATACAATACTGTTTACATACTAACCTTAATAAATTATGGTATCACAATTAATAGGGGTATCTGGAGCAGCAGACTCACAATGTGTGTTGTTTGTTTGCTTGTGTGTTTGTTTGTTGTTGTTTTTTCCTTCTATGTTGGGTGTATGTATTTTTCATTTTATATCAAAACGAACTATTTCAACAAATATATCAACTTAATAAATTATGCATGTATTAGTTCTTGGAGTATATGTCTCATTTCCTAGGTCAGTATGGTAATTTAGAATTTAAATAAATTTAATTTAAAATCTAACTACAGTTGAAAATATATGTAAGAAGCAAACTGTGGAATAGTAAACTGTGTTAGTTGACAGTTCATTGGTATTCCAAGTCATTGATAATGGCTTGAGGAGAGATCAAAATAGCGCTCCTTTAGACAGGTAGTCATTATTAGGGGATGTTTGTTTAACACAGATTTGACTGTATATCATCAGGTTCTCGAGTGGTTGAGGGCATTTCAGACGTATCTGTAGTCCAGTGGTTAACACGCTGGACTGGTAATCCAGGGGTCGCAGGTTCGATCCCCCGTCTGACCCTAATACAATTAACAGTCTTTCAGATGGGACGTTAAACCGAGGTCTCGTGTCGGTGCTTTACATCGTGCACGTAAAAGAACCAGAGGGGACTCTGCAATGGGTCTCTATCTGTATCATTGCACTATCCTCCAAAATCTAAAATGACTAATCTGTTCAGAAGGCGTCGCTCATATGGGCAACCGGTAGGGACGATAAATAAACGTAAAGCACACAAGTTGAGGACATTGACTCCAAATCATTTCGCTTTCACCGTTGTAGGTTCCACTCCCACAGTGGGTGTCGAATTATTTCAAGGAAACTATCCAGATGGCGCACACAACGTCTGTTGATCTACAACGATGCCCGTCCGCGCCTGAAATACTGTTCCGATGGTCACACAGGACCTCCCTACATCCATGATAGCAGGAGTCGCCATAAACGACGTACGCTGTTGGTGCCACTTCCAAACAACATAAACAATCAATCTGTATATCATATTTATAAGTTACACGATTCATTTATTATAGAACATGCAATAATAAACAAACAGCTGCCATTTTAGTTGTTATTGTTTTATTGTTAACTATTGCTTAAATAAGCTTGTAAGTGTGTTGATTAGCACGATCTAATCACGTGACATATATAATATCATTAGAGGAAATGTCGTCTTATCTTATAGGACATTTACCGCAAATATATATATATTGACATATCACATTTATCTCCAAATACTCGCTTTATAGATCAGTGTCTGTATCAAACCATCTATGGTGTAATTAAATCTCGGTACCAGGGTCTGCTCCCAGCAATATATACATATATTAGCTGGTTATTAGTATTCAAAGATTCCAACCGATAGAAAATGATACTGACTCTCATCAACAGATGCTCTCTAATACAGACCGGATACCGCATCTAGCAGAGACGCGAACAATATAGTACAGACAGGATACCGAATCTAGCAGAGACGCGAACTATTTAATGCAGACCGAATATCGCATCTAGCAGAGACACGAACAATATAGTACAGACAGGATACCGCATCTAGCAGAGACATGAACTATTTAATACAGACCGGATACCGCATCTAGCAGAGACACGAACAATATAGTACAGACCGGATACCGCATCTATAAGAGACGCGAACAATATAGCACAGACAGGATACCGCATCTAGCAGAGACATGAACTATTTAATACAGACCGGATACCGCATCTAGCAGAGACACGAACAATATAGTACAGACCGGATACCGCATCTAGCAGAGACGCGAACAATATAGCACAGACAGGATACCGCATCTACCAGAGACGTGAACTATTTAATACAGACCGGATACCGAATCTAGCAGAGACACGAACTATTTAATACCAAGCACATGATCTACACGAGATAATATTCACACTTCAAATTCTGGCAACAACACTTCAGTGTTCACATATATAACTTTATCTGGCGACACCGTTTCAGTGTTCACATATATAACTTCCTCTGGTGACACCGTTTCAGTGTTCATAAATAGGCCTATCTCTGGCGACACCGCTTCAGTGTTCACATATAGATCATCCTCTGGCGACAACACTTCAGTGTTCATAGATAGAACTTCCTCTGGTGGCAACGCTTCAGTGTTCACAAATAGGTCATCCTCTGGCGACAACGCTTCAGTGTTCACAGATAGAACTTCCTCTGGTGGCAAAACTTCAGTGATCAGAATTCTCTACATGTTTTGCTGAGTTGCCGAATTCTTGCAGTTTGTGATAACAGCGACAGTGCAAATAATACTTTGGAAGTTGGATCACATATTCACAATCTGAAATATACACAAACTATATTGTGTACTGTTCGTTATGGTGACATTCAAATGCATTATGGGAAATTAACAATTACTTAGCATAAGAATGGCTGTATCACGATATGCTTATTTCATAGAAATGGCCTCGTCTAGCTCCACAATAGCACTAATTACTACACAATGCTGTATTGCAGCATCACATATTTTAAGGAATTTCAAGTATAATTGAAATAATGTTTAACATTATTTCATTTCAAAGTAAAGGACATAAGATACCACTTTACGACATCTACATTTCGACCTATTTCTGGTTGTCGTTTGACTGGCGGCCATCTTGTTTTGTTCAGCGTAACAGTATCTTACATGAAAGGAAATTAAAGAAATGTTTCTCTCGTCCGATCGCGATGTATTTACAGTTATGTCTAAAGATATTATGCTAAAGCTTTTATTGGACCATTAACACAAATCAGTCGCCTTCTTTAAACATAAATAACAAAGACAAAGCTAAAGAGCACTTTGCTGATTTGGATCAGGCATTAATTTAAAATTAATATTTGTATATGAATGATCAAAATGTGCATGTTTTTTTTGTTCCTTTTTTCAGGTGGACCATTTTGTCCCCAGATTGACTTTTAGGGCGTTTAATCCTCGGTCAAGACTCGTTTGTATTTTATTATCCTTAAATTGAACCTTTCATGCTTAATGAAATGTCATTTGATATATTTTATATTGCATTAACGGAAATGTATTTGATATATTTAAAAGCTTAATAACGGACATTGCGCCTAAAGATAGACATCAGAGCTCGATGAATCTTAAATTGGAGACTGGTATCTAATAGTTCGCATCGCCAACTCTCAATATATTCTGTAAATGCGAATAGAAAGTAACTATCTTTATGACCAGATATTAACCGTGCTGGTATTTAATTGTGCTTTTAATACCACCCAAATCGTTCAGGTGGACGACAAGAGCGGGATATGGGTTGAAATGACTTCTTTAGTATCACTGGAATCTTAAATTTCATTTATTCACGAAGCTCCTCGGGTTTAATGTCAATACAGCTGAAATGTTGCATCTACTTTGTTATTTTTATTTTATTAATATGCCAGTATGCTAGTAGTGGGATCTTGATTTATCCGATTATATACTTTTGTCCAGCTGCAGCGGGTATATGAAGCGGGTATATACAGCGGGTATATACAGCGGGTATGTGCAGATGTATTGAGAGACCTGTAACGCCTGTGTCCCTATAGAATGTCCCACATATTCGTGAACCTCATGCTTACTGTTACTATAGAAATACAGTAAATTGTATTAGGCCTGTACCATCATCAAAACAAGACAAATCATATATACAGTCGAGCATTCTATTTCTTTCGATTTATCCCATTTTTTGACGCACTTGTTAGCATCAACTGACCGAAATCTTCAGACGAGGCCACGAGGTTATAAAACATGCCTCCAATCTCAAGCTCAGTCTCAAGCTTCTGATTGGCTCAGCTGACAGTAAAACTCAGAATCAACCAATCAAATCACGTCAGCTTGAGTTGGAGATTTGAGAATAGAATATGTTATTAATATTAAAATACTGGACACTCACATACATTGCATGTTTTTAAAAACATGAATATATAGGTTAATTGCAAAACACCTAATCGCATTCACTTCCTGAAATACATGTTCTTGTTACGTTGTATGTCAATCAACTTTCCACATGCAATGACAGGCTGCTATATGGAATTGCAAAGGGTGTATGAGAAGGCTTAGGGTTACATGTTGGTTTCCGTTCCTCTTATTCAACTTAGAAAATGGATGTTAGTCATATTCTTGACCACAAGAACTTTCTATGGGTTGTCGCTGGATCAAATAGTTCCTTCTCATCCCTGTATTTACTAGATTATGGAAGAAGTGTTCGATCAGTTATGTTTGTTTGTTTGTTTGTTTGTTTGTTTGTTCGTTCGTTTGTTTGTTTGTTTGTTTGTTTGTTTGTTTGTTTGTTTGTTTGTTTGTTTGTTTGTTTGTTTGTTTGTTTGTTTGTTTGTTTGTTTGTTCTGGTTGTACACCTTCATCGGCACCATTTTGGGCTATATCGCCGGCGGGCAGTTTACCTAACAACACAGGTGCTGGGCAGGCTCCAGTACTTGGTCCACCAACCTCCGTAAGAAACTGCCAACTTTTTCAAATGAACAGACACGACCGGAGCGGGGCTCAAATCAGTGGCCATCAGTAACGATAGGTTACAGTGGTATACAAGTCAGGTGACCTAACCACTCGAACACGGAGGCGGTCCATTCGATTATGATGTACGTTCTTACAAGTTGAGTCTAATCGTTCTGGAGACCTCATTCCAAAATGGAACCCATCGCCAAGAGGGAAAACGATGAAGCTATGTGAAATTAATTCAAATTATAGTATAATGCCGGAGGACGTCAGCATTACAGTTCTGGTTGGCTTGAACATACAGTACATAGGTTGCGAGGCGGATACCTATCCATGTTACAACGGAGGCTCCACTACACCACTGTACACTGGTCTTTCATATAAAGATTAACACGCACCTGTTGAATACTTGTCGCAACATTCTGTAGCACCCTCTGTCAGCATACTGATTGCTCCTTACTGGTCAGTGTTGATTCACACTCATTAAACTTGAACTGTCTCTTGTCGTAAAACCTCAACAAGACAGGGCTTTGAGGATGGTAACCTTTCAGGTGCAGAAAGTGTTGGCCTGGCTCTGTTGTAGTGTGGCCACAATCCTCACAGACGTATAGTTTCGCGCGCCTTTCCTACAAATATAAAACTACATATGATACATATGCATTAACCCATTTTATTCTGGATACATTTAAAGGATTTTGCAAACTACAGAGATCCAGATCAACGCAGCGTGATGCTGCGTGCTGATCAGGATATATGTTGTTTGCTACATAGCCAAGTGTCTTAGCAAGATCATCTGAATAGCAAACAAAATCAGACGGCACGTTCCATGGCGGCTGATATGGCTCTGTTTTCTTTGTAAATACTGTTTGAACGGTATCAAGAATCAAATAGATTAGGCATATATTGTGTGTCATTTGATTGCTTGTTATCAGCTATTAATGCCAAGCTTACCATTCTTACATTTATATTTGTACTTTCGTCAATCATATATACATAAATATCACCATACCTTGTAACGATTTCTAGCATGCAGTGGAGCGAAATGCAATAAGCTTTTAGCTTTCATTTCAATCTACTTGTATTTATTGTGTACATAATTATTTGTAGTAAATTATGTTATATAATGTCGAATAAATATGTTTAAACCAAAATAGAAACTAATATAAATACATGGGTTTAATCAAAGGATATTAGAGCAATGAAGGTTGATGGATATAGTTTTCAGCGCTTATTTCACAACCACAGTACTCCACTTTGCCGTAGCCCCCTGCTTAAATCGGGGAGACGCCCCCAGAAGGGTATTAGGCATTTTGGGGGCTATTGCAAACTACAGAAGGCGCTCCAATTCCAAATGTTACATGATACTGCGGTATATAGTCCCATCTGAAAAACGTATTATTATTACAGTCAGGCGAGGGGTCGAACCTACGATCCCTGGATTCGCAATCCACCGTGCTAACCACTGGGTCACTGACCCGTCTATGTTGAGGTTTGTGTGTGCGTTTTACGTTTATTTATCGTCGCTACCGGTTACCCATATGAGCGCCGCCTCCTGGAGAGATTATTCAATTTAGATTTTTGGAGGATAGTGCAATGATAGAGACAGAGACACATTCCAGAGTCTCCTCTGGTTCTTTTACGTGCACGGTGTAAAACACCGACACGAGACCTTGGCTTAAAGTCCCATCTGAAAGACTGTTAATTTTATTAGAGTCAGATAGGGGATCGAACCTGCGATCCTTGGATTGTTGAGGGATTTGATAATCAGCTCACCTTATATCCGAAGATGTAATCAGATCCGTGCACCTTTTTACAGTGGGACTCCAGGGAACATCTTTGTGTAAACGCTTTGCCACAAGCTTCACATTTGTATGGCCGGACGCCTGTAAATATAGCATGTTGTATATATAGTACTGGATTATATACACGACCTATCACCGAGCATACTCCAATTTTCTTTGTTTTGTGATGGGGGGTTTAAAGTGTGTGGCGTCCGTGGTCCAATGGTAGAGCGTCGGATTTGGAATCGAACGATCCGTGTTCGGTATTCAGTCAGGCCACGTATGTAGTGTCATTGAGCAATGCACCTCACATACATTGCTTAGTACTGGTTAACCACTTAGGTCGGCTAAGCTTGCCCAGGAAAACATGTATTCGTCCCCTCAAGGGGTTTGACATTAATGGAACATACATACATACATTAAGTCGAATATACAGCTTATGTTAGCGTAATATAAGATTACAACATAGAAGAAAAGCTTAGTTTATACAAATTTATTTTAGCTCGATTGCGAAACAAGTTCTTTCAAACTTATATTAATCACTCTCGAGACCTCATTCCTGATGGAATCCATCGCCATGAAGGAGAGAAGAGGCAATGTGGAATATAAATGCCTTGCCTAAGGGCACAATCGTAACGGCTCCAGCGGGGCTCGAACTCCGGACCAGAAGAAAAGCTAATGAGCCCTTCCAAGAAAGCGAAACAGCTTCGTCTGTATTTGCAATCGGCATAATTTATTAAAAAATATGTGATATAAATGTTATGTAAGTGAAACATGGCCAAGTCCAATTACAAGATAAACCATAAAAAACCGTTACTTTTTCGCTACAAATTTTAGAATTATTGATTTTACTATCATGAGTGAAAAAAATAATCCTTCACACATTGCACTAATTTACTCAATATTTCGCATAAATTATTTTCATACCAAATGTGCCTTCTTTTTTTTCTAAAAAGGATATAAATTTTACCTCTAAGGCAAGTGCACAGTTTCTTGTTGGTGTCAGTATGCATAGTGTATATGATTAGTCGTATATTATACTAATGAAACACATATTATTAATTAAAACATTTTCTTAGCTTCATACCTTCTTTAATTTATTTTGTTTAATATTTGAGCATAATAATTTAGCGGCAGCGAAATTGATATAGTGATGTAATTCGCTGCTGCTATGCGACCATAGTTTATACAAATTTATGTTAGCTCGATTGCTGCAAAACAAGTTCTTATAGCTTATATTAATAACTCTCGAATATGTGGGCTCATATATGGACAGCAATCTCATGTGGGCCGCATATTGTGGTAAGCAATTATTAAGCCATATAACATTTACATGAAATTTGACTAACTGTGGTGTATAAGCATGTAATAGCATATAGCTCTGTGTGATCTTTCATAAATGTCTCTTAACATCCAAGAACGAAGTATTAATTCATGATAAAGAAATTACATTGTACTTTATCTTAAAGTTATATTCGTGTTCAGAAAATCAAAATTACACTGTATGCGAATGTCCTGATTGTTATGTCTGCAACATTAATAAAACATGTTAAAAGTGATGTATGTAAGTTAATGTATTTGCTATAATGACTTGTTTCGGAGAAAGGAGATACGCGTAACGGCGGGTGCCGAAGGGGAAGTCAGATTATCAGTCATAATAAGTTAATATATTTTTTCAAGTACGATATAAAATGTATTAGGGTGAAGTATCTACCTGAAACACTTGGGTGATATATGAGTATATTTATATTACAGGATATAGAAAACGCACATCTACATTATATACTAGAGGACATACAAACGCACACCTACATTATATACTAGAGGACATAGAAAACGCACACATACATTATATACTAGAGGACATAGACAACGCACACCTACATTATATACTAGAGGATATAGAAAACGCACACCTACATTATATACTAGAGGACATAGAAAACGCACACCTACATTATATACTAGAGGACATAGAAAACGCACACCTACATTATATACTAGAGGACATAGAAAACGCACACCTACATTATATACTAGAGGACATAGAAAACGCACACCTACATTATATACTAGAGGACATAGAAAACGCACACCTACATTATATACTAGAGGACATAGAAAACGCACACCTACATTATATACTAGAGGACATAGAAAACGCACACCTACATTATATACTAGAGGACATAGAAAACGCACACCTACATTATATACTAGAGGACATAGAAAACGCACACCTACATTATATACTAGAGGACATAGAAGCACACCTACATTATACTAGAGGACATATAAAACGCACACCTACATTATATACTAGAGGACATAGAAAACGCACACCTACATTATATACTAGAGGACATAGAAAACGCACACCTACATTATATACTAGAGGACATAGAAAACGCACACCTACATTATATACTAGAGGACATAGAAAACGCACACATACATTATATACTAGAGGACATAGAAAACGCACACCTACATTATATACTAGAGGACATAGAAAACGCACACCTACATTATATACTAGAGGACATAGAAAACGCACACCTACATTATATACTAGAGGACATAGAAAACGCACACCTACATTATATACTAGAGGACATAGAAAACGCACACCTACATTATATACTAGAGGACATAGAAATACGCACACCTACATTATATACTAGAGGATATAGAAAACGCACACCTACATTATATACTAGAGGACATAGAAAACGCACACCTACATTATATACTAGAGGACATAGAAAACGCACACCTACATTATATACTAGAGGACATAGAAAACGCACACCTACATTATATACTAGAGGATATATAAAACGCACACCTACATTATATACTAGAGGACATAGAAAACGCACACCTACATTATATACTAGAGGACATAGAAAGCGCACATCTACATTATATACTAGAGGACATACAAACGCACACCTACATTATGTACTAGAGGACATAGAAAACGCACACCTACATTATGCACCAGAGGGCATAGAAACCGCACACCTACATTATATACTAGAGGACATAGAAAACGCACACCTACATTATATACTAGAGGACATAGACAACGCACACCTACATTATATACTAGATGATATAGAAAACGCACACCTACATTATATACTAGAGGAAATAGAAAACGCACACCTACATTATATACTAGAGGACATAGAAAACGCACACCTACATTATATACTAGAGGATATAGAAAACGCACACCTACATTATATACTAGAGGACATAGAAAACGCACACCTACATTATATACTAGAGGACATAGAAAACGCACACCTACATTATATACTAGAGGACATAGAAAACGCACACCTACATTATATACTAGAGGACATAGAAAACGCACACCTACATTATATACTAGAGGACATAGAAAACGCACACCTACATTATATACTAGAGGACATAGAAAACGCACACCTACATTATATACTAGAGGACATAGAAAACGCACACCTACATTATATACTAGAGGACATAGAAAACGCACACCTACATTATATACTAGAGGACATAGAAAACGCACACCTACATTATATACTAGAGGACATAGAAAACGCACACCTACATTATATACTAGAGGACATAGAAAACGCACACCTACATTATATACTAGAGGACATAGAAAACGCACACCTACATTATATACTAGAGGACATAGAAAACGCACACCTACATTATATACTAGAGGACATAGAAAACGCACACCTACATTATATACTAGAGGACATAGAAAACGCACACCTACATTATATACTAGAGGACATAGAAAACGCACACCTACATTATATACTAGAGGACATAGAAAACGCACACCTACATTATATACTAGAGGACATAGAAAACGCACACCTACATTATATACTAGAGGACATAGAAAACGCACACCTACATTATATACTAGAGGACATAGAAAACGCACACCTACATTATATACTAGAGGACATAGAAAACGCACACCTACATTATATACTAGAGGACATAGAAAACGCACACCTACATTATATACTAGAGGACATAGAAAACGCACACCTACATTATATACTAGAGGACATAGAAAACGCACACCTACATTATATACTAGAGGACATAGAAAACGCACACCTACATTATATACTAGAGGACATAGAAAACGCACACCTACATTATATACTAGAGGACATAGAAAACGCACACCTACATTATATACTAGAGGACATAGAAAACGCACACCTACATTATATACTAGAGGACATAGAAAACGCACACCTACATTATATACTAGAGGACATAGAAAACGCACACCTACATTATATACTAGAGGACATAGAAAACGCACACCTACATTATATACTAGAGGACATAGAAAACGCACACCTACATTATATACTAGAGGACATAGAAAACGCACACCTACATTATATACTAGAGGACATAGAAAACGCACACCTACATTATATACTAGAGGACATAGAAAACGCACACCTACATTATATACTAGAGGACATAGACGCACACCTACATTATATACTAGAGGACATAGAAAACGCACACCTACATTATATACTAGAGGACATAGAAAACGCACACCTACATTATATACTAGAGGACATAGAAAACGCACACCTACATTATATACTAGAGGACATAGAAAACGCACACCTACATTATATACTAGAGGACATAGAAAACGCACACCTACATTATATACTAGAGGACATAGAAAACGCACACCTACATTATATACTAGAGGACATAGAAAACGCACACCTACATTATATACTAGAGGACATAGAAAACGCACACCTACATTATATACTAGAGGACATAGAAAACGCACACCTACATTATATACTAGAGGACATAGAAAACGCACACCTACATTATATACTAGAGGACATAGAAAACGCACACCTACATTATATACTAGAGGACATAGAAAACGCTCACCTACATTAAATACTAGAGGATATATAAAACGCACACCTATATTATATACTAGAGGACATAGAAAACGCACACCTACATTATGCACTAGAGGGCATAGAAAACGCACACCTACATTATATGATTATTATTACATGAAAACGAAATACGAAGGATTCCATCAAAGATATATCACATCATTATTACAAAACACAAACTGAGCAACTAAAAATATTCCAAAATGTTTAACACTATGTATTTATTGTTTTTCGCTTAAAACCACACTTATCCGAAGTGTGCGTTTTCTATGTCCTGTATAATAGCAAACTATTTAGAAATTTTGAAAAATAAATATGTATTTTAACATCACATAGCCACATTTGTTATACCGTGTAATCAGCTGCAATTTTATTTTCGAATTGCGTGATAAAATTGTGTTGCTTATTTGCACGTCTGATGTAATACAAAACAGTTCTCAAATCAAGAAGAAAACCACTTTAATGTCAAATATAGAACGTCATCCCGTTACATAGAGCTTCATTTCTTTTCATGATTTCGCACTGACACGTTGAATAAAATACCACATGTACTGATCTGGCTGATATTTTTATATATTCCACATAAATCCGTTATTAGATAAAAGTGTCAGGGGTTTTCAATTTTATTTACCAGTTTAGAATTTCTTTCTACAGTTTCGTTTCATTGTTGAAATATTGTCACTTTTCTTTAGGGGTTTTGCAGATTATTTTTTTTTTTTTAGATTGTGTTCAAGTGACAGTCTGGAGTATTCAAATTACATCATGCTGTGGAAAAGTAAATGTTTGTTTACTTGCTGTTATGTGCTATATATTACTTCTCATATAATAGTATCATGAATGATATAACAGCGAGACGCCCATTAACTGTCAGTATACCTATATGTACTATATTTACACATATTTAATTTTAATTTATTTGCACATATTTACTTTATTCTAATAGTATTTTATTGCATTTTTTTCATACATTACATTGCAAATTAGGCGTTATTTTATTCAGTTATTATTATTGCTATATACGATTTACTCTGGAAACAATGCAAATTGATTGGGCTACAAGTTATGACAACATTATTTACAGTCATCCCCACCTCCACATAGTTACTAAAATATAATTAAACTAAATGTATATGTGTAATTATTACAGCTTGAATTAAGTCCGCCTTCGTGGTCAAGTGGTTACGGTCGCTGATTTGTATACCACTGTATCCCTATCAGCATTGATGGTCACGGGTTCGAGTCCCGCTCAGACCGTGTCTCTTTATATTAAAAGGTTGGCAGTTTCTTGCGGAGGTTGTGGCTACATGAGCATACCCAGGAAATGTGTTGTTATGTAAAATGCCCGTCGCTACCGTTTGCGACGATAAATAAACTGTTTAAGAACTATGACAGTGATGGTGTGGAAGACGATGAGATGGAAAGAGAAACAAGTGAAGATATAGTAGATGTTGCCGCTCACCAGTGTGTGTTCTGGTATGACGCTTGAGGTCAAACGTGTCGTTGAACCCTTTACCACAGAAGGTGCAGAGATACCGCTTGACTTCACTGTGGCACTTTAGGTGACGATTGAGCAGCCTCTGAAGATGAAAGGTCTTCTGGCATATTCTACAGATAAACCTGTCCTGGTCTCTCTGGAATGCTGAAATAACAATTAGTTTAATCATATTTTATTAGTTTAAACAATATTTATTTCTTTGAATACACATAGTCTAGTATACATACTATGTACATACATGTAGAATTGAGGAGAAAGCAACTTGCTTATATGGTTAACTCATATTGTATTGCATTCATTCTATATATACAATGAACCGAGAAAAAACAAATGAACACACTTGTATAATTATGCATAGAATATACAATTAATGCCGTTGATTTGCAAAAACAATTGTCAATAAATGTTGAAGCAAATGGGTTGGGCCACACGTTTTAACAACATTGGTTACGGCCCTCCTCCCCAATTCTGAAATATCAATTCAAGATCAAGTGTATGCATTACAGTCAGTCTATAGACTATATAAATAAACACTGTCAGAAATATGGTCATACATTCAATCATTCGAAAGACGTGATAGCGCAGTAGTAGCGCGTTCGCTTCAGTTGCGAAAGGTCCGGAGTTCGAGCCCAGCTGTAACCGTTACGATTGTGCCCTTAGGTAAGGCATTTAAATTCATTCCACATTGTCTCTTCCTCTCTCCCTCGTGACGATGGATTACATAAAGAATGAAGTGATTGATATAAGTTGTAAGAACTTGTTTCGCAATCGAGCTAAAATAAATGTGTATAAACTAAGCAAGCATTCGGAATACTACCAAGTCCGATTAGTATTCTTGAAACATGAATTGGTTCTTTTCCATATACCTCATTCCTGATGTAATCCAACGCCACGAGGGAGAGAGGGGAGGCAACGTGGAATGTATATGCTTTGCCTAAAGGTACAATCATAACGGCTACAGCTGGGCGTGAACTCGGGGCCTTTCACATCTGAAGCGAACGCGCTACCACAACGCTATCATGACTTCCAAATAATTGAACATTAGTAGTATGCATGTATAACAAATTTTCCTACTATGTATTTTCTACATTCTAGCTTCAGTTTAATTGTTACATTAATTAACCATTTTACTGAAAGACATTTTAAAATGTTAATTGATGGGTTAAACATTCCTGTGAAATCAGATAGTTCAGTTCACATACTGATTGCTAAAAATGAAAGTACTTCTTTCATCGAAGAAACAAGGGAGCTTTGAGCTAAAGACAAAGCCTACGGATACCGTGTTAATTGAATCAAATAGACAGTGTTAATTGTAACAAAAAAGAAAAGGTAGGCAGTTAATTGAAAGGGCGTATGACCGTAAATCATTAGTCAATTGATACAATCTTCGACCCAATGAGACATTACAGTTTCACATATCCGCAACTTTATTTATCGAAAATCAATTTCGAGAAATACACGCCGTGAGAAATTCCGTTACAGCGGTTCACGCCGAAAACTTAAGACTAGAACATACAGGTAATTACAGGGCACCCCTGCAGTACGCCTGCAAGAACCGTAAACACTTAAACATTTAGTAGACCTAGATAACAATGGCCATTCTCACTGAAAGGAGAAAGTGTGTCAAATGTGTTATTTCGCTGTCTCATCATTACACCTGAATGGTTTCATATTCAAGCAATGGAATATACATGTATATAAGATATGTTGATGTTACTGTTGGAGTCAGGTCCGGTATTTAATCAACCATTCATATACTCACACGAAAAAGAAAATGTGCACAATTTTATACCTATATATAGAAGCAATGAATATAGGCAAATTTGGTATCAAAATGTGCACAATTTTATACCTATATATAGAAGCAATGAATATAGGCAAAGTTGGTATCAAAATGTGCAAAATTGTATTGACTACACAATGTTTTACTTTTAATTGAAATTTGATAATTAGCAGAACAATGTTTTACGTGTGAATATAAGTATATAATTTCCCCTCTAACCAAGTGCACACTTTCTTTTTCGTGTGAGTATATTAACAGGATGCATGCTCTGCTTATATGCTTTCAATAATACATGTGTGTAACAGTCTCACTCTCAGATATATTCAATGGATATATACATAACAGCATTCCAAGCATAAATGAAAGCTCATTAGGAAAAGTGAACATAACTTATGCTAACGATGAGACCCTCAAGGAGAGAAACTATATAAGCTATGCTTCCGTTTTAGTCCTTTCCTATATACTTACTTCTTTGAGTTTGTGTACATGTATTGTTTTGTGAATGTATTTAGTGGAATAAATATGTTTAAACCAACGATGACACTCTGCCTGAATGAGAGCAGATAGTGCACATAGGCATTCACTCCCACGTGTCTACAACTCTAGAAATGATGGTTCGATGGTCAAACGAAAATGTAACAGAAAACGAGATTTGAATAGTGATATATTTGATCGTATTTGCCTGTAATTATGTCAAGGATAATGACTGCACCAGGTGATATCCAACAGCGAAACCCATCTTCTGTCTAATTTATCAACGCACCACATAATAATTACGGGAGATTTTAATGCTATTCTACGTGAAGTAGAGATGCTATTTCCGAAACGGTCATGAAGGAGTGTGTGTGCTTTAAAGTTTATAACCAGCAATACTATGATATATATAATTATTTTATTTACTAGTTAGCTGCACAGGGGTAGTATAGTTTACCAGATAATAGCCAATGCGAGCAAGTAATGCAATACTTTGTAATATACATGTAATTTGATTAATTGTGTGGGATCATTATTTTTGTATTTGCATATAATGCAACATAGATGTTGTATACTGTTATTGAAATACATGTAGATGATGAATTACCGAATTATACAAGTGTCGGGTTACAAGTGGCCCTATGTATTGTCACGCTTCAGAGTATCATCTCATAGACTTGAAGTAGAAACTGGTCGATGGCATAGACCCTTAGCAATACCATATGAAGAAAGAAAATGTAGATATTGTTTAACTTTAGAAGATGAATTTCCATTTGTTTTAGAATGTCAGCTATATACCGATTTAAGAAAAACACATATTAAGAAATACTTTTGGAGAAATCCAAATGTTCCTAAATGTATTGAATTGATGACCTCAAAAAAATGTCATAATAATTAAAGATTTTGCTATGTATATATACAAATCATTTCAAGTCACAAACAACCTGTTCTATGACTAGTGTTCATATCTCATTATACGTTATACGCTAGCCAATCGTAAACGTTTTGTATTTGCACGTGTTTTTATTTGCACATTTGCTCTATATAATTATATTACATAGTTAGTATTTTAGTTTAAACATATTTTATTTCACAATATAATACATATTGAACAATGCATACACACGCATACTCAGAATACAGAAACAGGATTAGAATGGAAGACAGAATCTTATATAATTCTTCCCTTCGACTATTACATAGTTACACAAGGCACGCAATGCCAGTGTTCACGTTTGAAAGTATGTAATGTGTATATAGTGTGTACTCATGTGCATATTGCCCATTGTATTTCGAAATAAACTCTTGAAATACTGAATGCCTGTGATCATTGAAAATCGAGCTGATTCATTTTATAATAATATCGATGGCTAAAATTGTAAATATTGACTGTGTATTCTCTTATCGGAAATATATTTGTTCATACACAGATGATTGGAAGATGCACTACACGTTATTGCTTGGAGCTGTTACTGTTTGCCGAATGTTAATGTAATGAGGTATCTTGGTAGATAAACGACTTCTCTTGGCATTAGGTGCTTCATGTGCTTCGTTTAAGAGGATATGTGTTTATCTGTATGCCTGGTCCATTTAATGTCTAAAATGGAAGTCGTGATAGCGCAGTGGATGCCCGTTCGCTTCAGGTGCGAAAGGTCCGGAGTTCGAGCCCCATTGGAGCCGTTACGAGTGTGCACTTAGGCAAGGCATTTAAATTCCACATTGCCTCTTCTCTCTCCTTCATGGCGATGGATTCCATCAGGAATGAGGTCTCGAGAGTGATTAATATAAGTTGAAAGAACTTGTTTCGCAATCGAGCTAACATCAATTTGTATAATCTAATGTCTAAATAATGTCAAGGATAGCGTCTTAGTATATCAAAGCATTATCTATGTTAGTGACAATTTATCTTGAAAAGATCAGTTATAAATGAAATCATATCTTGTGCAACGTATTTAAATGTATTGTACCAAATTGTCCTGGTCTGGAATCACTTTGCGTCTGGGATAGAAGTGGATTCTTGATTCCGTATCCTCCGTTTACCAGCTCAACTCCTTTCGGGGACTGCAATGTGAATATATTTCTCTATACAAGATGGTGCACTGCTTTCTACTCATATATAATTGACAAGAGTATGGTTGAGTCCATATCTGATTGAATGACTTTCACTTGCGTATGCATTGGCATAAGAAAATAAAAGCATCCTTGCATTGCTTCAAAATTGAACAAAAACGGCGAGAGTCCGTAGGCCATTGTGAGATAAGAGGCACATTGTGTCAATGTGATTTATACCTACAGACAATTATGCTGTAAAACTAAAACAATGTAAGGTAATCAAGCCTAGCTGTCGGTATGTATTCATACACTATCAGATGCAATGACATATTCTGCAACGTAATCGGTGTTATGCAATAGTCTCCACATGACACGTGAGACAATCCAAGCATTGCATTGTCCGTCAACATAACAGTTAATCCTATTTAAAGGAGTAACAGTATAGGAAATGTGACATTGTATACCTTTGGTGAGGTTTGAAAGTAGGTCGGTTGTGCATTTAACACTGGTATTGGGTCATATCGAGTACACTTCGAGACAACCACCTAGTTTAACAATGTGCATACGGGGCGCAATATTATACGATTTTGTGTACACAAGAGATAATGAGAATACAGTATTGCAGTGCTCAAGCATAAGCATAGCATTGCAGTTGTATCCTTTCGCTTATATATTTACCATGTTTATATTTGTAATTGTATTGTATATAAATAAGTAATAAAATATGATTAAACTAATAATTCAGAGAATCTCCGTCAGTTTTTAAATTAAAAATTAACCTTGCCATACAACTGAATATTAGTCTAATCAAACTTCTGTACAATATATCCAATGTAGTATGCATAGATGATACTGATGGATAAGACCACAAAACGGTCCAAGATCTGTTCTGGAGAGTTATCGAACTTACATGTGTTACTGGGGTCTGGTCCACAGGTTTCGCCATGGGTATTGTACTTAAAACGCAGTCCATAGCGTGGTGATTCATTGGATTTGTAGCGTGAAGAGGTGGCCTTTCACTTGAGCATTTGTTGAGTACTGAATGTGAACTGGTCGTAAACTTGTTCTGATTCGTAGATGCCATTTGTGGAACAGGGCGCCATATATGGGGATATATTGAAACTTCTTGACGAATATGGGAATATGGTTTGTATGATAGCAATGGTGAATGTGGAACTGTGAACGTATCTGGTGCACCGTTTGCATCTTTTGATGGTCTGGAAGATTTAGCTGCTCGGTCGACATCTGTTGATATTTCTTCAGCATTATTGTTAATGTCTGTTCTCGTGTTTGATGACGATACACATTGTGTTGTTGTAAGTAACGGCAATGTGTCTGATTTGCTAGTTGGAGAGTTACTAGATGAAGTTGTCACGTGGTTATATTCCGGTATCCGTTTTCCGGTATCTCTATTAGATTGTCGTTGAAAGTCAATTGTTGGTGAAATGGGAGTTTTATCTTTGTTGGAATTTGTATATAGTTCACTATTATACACAGAACGTGACGGCACAAATGCAGGGAATGTGCTTGATAACCGTGGAGATACATTCGACAACCCGGTAACAGATAACGGAGAATCTGGAGAGGCAAGTTCATGTTGGCGGAAAGGGAAGGACGAAATTGGCGACAGTGATAACAAATTACTTGGCGCGCAAAATAGTGGTTCCAATGAATAGCTTCGAGAGCCGAGGTTGGAGTTGAACGAGGAAGTTGCTGCTGGATTGAAGTCTATTGTCCTAGCTACGCGCTTTGATGGTATTGTGTGATAACCGTCTACGTTGTTGCGTGAGCGTAATTTATCTTCCTTTATTTCCTCATAGGAATGCTTCACATTGTCTTTATTTGGGCACGTTATCTCAGTGTTTGGATTATTGATCAGTGGAAGATAAAAGTGCCGGTGTTTTTTAGATGTATCGATATCACCATCCACCTCGTCGTACGACGCTGTGCACTCTTCCTCGGTAGTGACTGACTTCTCGCTCACCGTGCGCAAATCTGAAATGAAAGGATGGAATCTTAATATGAAATATTGTGGTTGTTTCCCGTGTTTAGCGTCGTACCAGCAGCTAATGTCATATGGCGACTCTCCAGCTATTCGTTGTGGAGACCACGCGTGCCCGTTCGAGCAGTATTTCAGACACGGACGTGTATAACCCATGTAGAACCACCGAGTTGTATTGCAGGGGCGGGTAGAACAACCGACCTTCCGGAAGTCAGCGGGATAGCTTCCTCAAGGTATGAAATAATTCGATACCCTCCGTGCGATTCGAACAAGCAAAAGTGAGGGGTAAATTATTTGAAGTCAACGACAATATCCACTCGTCCACGGACGGAGACCCCCTGGACACGCCACTCGGCCACGGACGGAGACCCCCTGGAAACGATGTAGTTTACGATTAGAAAGTGTTCAGTTGATTTAATTTGAATGAATGGCTCCTTGACCCGTAACTTTCCACAATGTACTTCAGTAGTTTAATGGCGACCCGCGGTATATCCTAGTCTAACGGACTAACGAAACTCAACATACAATTGAATACAATATCAAGCATTAAAAACATTTTTATGATACCCTGATCATATATTCTAAAAGTAAGAAGATACATATGGCGCTGGTAATCTTATTTCTTAGCGTGATATTAGATAAAAAGACGGCTGCATAGTAACATTAATGACATTTATATTCATGAAATAGTACATTTTTGGATATTACTTGGACAAGATTCACCACAAGAGGACTTGATACGTTATGCCTCATGCTGTTTCAAGATTTTGACACAGACTGGCATGGGAATTGATTTGCATAGAGTCATGATATAATTTCAAAATCCATGTTAAGTTTAGTTATAGTTAATCAACCAAGAATTTTATAAATAGCAATTTCACAACCGTTAAAAAAGCAACTGATGCATTGATTAAGAAATATATGGTTTAACTGTGGCGTATATTTTTTATTGGTCATCCGTTGCAAAATAGTTGTCACCTTATAATACGGATGGCTTGCTAAGATTACTTGATCGCAGTTTACATTCATTTCCAAATAAATGCTCGAAAATTATAACTCTGCGGGATTATTCTTTTAGAACATAACTTCCTCTTTTTGAAGAATTTTATTGCGCAGAATGAAACTGTTTTACTAGTGTTATTTAAATACCATTGAGGTGCTTAGCAAAATTGGTTTTAAAGATTCCTGCAGTGAATCCTTACATTGTTGACGAAAAACATTTTGAGCTACTTTCCAATTCATTTGAGGATACAGTAATTTTGAAAGAATGTTTTAGTTATGTTTATGATAAAATATCGATATCCTAGGCGCCTTGAACTGTTTTATTTTCATTTTAGTAGCTACTGATGGTGAATCTCTTATTTAGTATGCATAAAGAGTTATAACTACTGGATAACCGGTGTCATATAACGTTTTATTGTAGACTTCGTCTACATCTTGTATTCTTTCAAACTTAGAGCACAAATAAGGTAATATATATTACTACGAAGTTTCATCCCATGCAGCATTATTTGACTATGACTGGTATATAATGAGTTCTTCCTTGCTAATGCTAGTTACCCATGCAGCATTATTTGATTATGACTGGTATATAATGAGTTCTTCCTTGCTAATGCTAGTTACCCATGCAGCATTATTAGATTATGACTGGTATATAATGAGTTCTTCCT
Organism: Archivesica marissinica; assembly: GCA_014843695.1. Classification (NCBI taxonomy): domain Eukaryota; kingdom Metazoa; phylum Mollusca; class Bivalvia; order Venerida; family Vesicomyidae; genus Archivesica; species Archivesica marissinica. The sequence continues at coordinate 82,759,473 of CM026391.1, forward strand.
TGCTAATGCTAGTTATACTTGCGAATTTATATGTCACCATATTGATTGATGTTTAAGGCTATAAACATGTAAATGTTTTGTGCAAATAAACGTTATGTTATGTTATGTTATGTATTCTTTGCTTTCCAGGCTTCTGGACATTTTATTAGGCGATTTTAATGTACATGTATTATACAGTTTTATATGCGAATGTAGACACGTAAAAACGCACAGTAGACAGTACATGGTTATAAATGTATCGAGTCATGTTTATATTATGTGTATAATTATATGTGTACAACGAACATGTACTATCCACATAATAATACATAGAATGTATAATTATCTACTTAGTATATCTACATAAACTACTAGTATTCCTATATGATCCCTGGTTATTGCTACTTAGTATATCTACATAAACTACTAGTATTCCTATATGATCCCTGGTTATTGCTACTTAGTATATCTACATAAACTACTAGTATTCCTATATGATCTCTGGTTATTGCTACTTAGTATATCTACATAAACTACTAGTATTCCTATATGGTCTCTGGTTATTGCTACTTAGTATATCTACATAAACTACTAGTATTCCTAGATGATCTCTGGTTATTGCTACTTAGTATATCTACATAAACTACTAGTATTCCTATATGATCTCTGGTTATTTGTAATCGATTACCTTTAGGTATAATTATCTACTTAGTATATCTACATAAACTACTAGTATTCCTATATGATCTCTGGTTATTTGTAATCGATTACCTTTAGGTATAATTATCTCAGTAATTATTTTAGTAATTATCTTTAGTAAATTAATAAGTAGTAGTAGTAATCTTTATTTACATCTCATCATTGTACGTACAATATTTACAATAATATTACATGTATAATTTACATAATAAAAGTACAATGCCACTCCAACATGGAGTTATAAGAGATGAACAAAATTATACATACTCATTAAAATTTTATCACAGTATGTAAGTATGTAAATAATACTCTTCGTTCAATGATGCATATTCGCGCTATTTAAAACTGTTAACAAAAGGTGACGTATAGGCTCGTTGGGCCGGGTGTTAAAATAGCACATTATAATGAATAGATGTTGTAATTATGTTGGAAAACACAAGTCACTATAATAAACAATTGTCTTATCTTATTTTGATGATGTTTAATCACATGTGGTCAGTATTTTAGCTCATAACTTTGTAGTTTTAAAGTCAAAAGTCGGACGGTGGATGGATATGGGTGCAGGGCTTTATCTCGTGTGGTATATCGACCACAGTATTGTATTAGAATAAAACACTGCATAGCTCATAACTTTGTAAAATTTAGTTTTAAAGTCAAAAGTCGGGTGGTGGATGGATATTGGTGCAGGGCTTTATTTCCTGTGGTATATCAACCACAGTATTGTATTAGAATAAAACACTGAATTTATAACATGTATTTTCGTCACATAACCATAGTAGAAATAGTAATTATAATATAAAAATATATATAATATATATATATATATATATATATATATATATATATATATACAATTCTAATCTTATGCATCTTAGAAGTGAAAATTCACCGGAGTGGTCTACGATTATCGTAGGCACAAATGTTTGTGTGAATGACAGTCGGAGATATGAAAACCGAACACACGCCGAGACTCTGGCGGGTATTCCGGATTCCTCCCAAACGATTGACCACATAATTACACGCTTTCAGCTGCGCCAACGAGAGTGATTAATATAAGTTGTTCAATGGTTGTAAAATGGTTGTTCAATGGTTGTAAAATAAATAAAGTTTAAACTTTTAAATCCGTGGATCACCTAGATACAACATGTAATGGTGATCTTTATGGTCAGCTGATTGCTATGTGTGTGTGTTATACGTTTATTTATCGTCGCTACCGGTTGCCCATATGAGCGACGCCTCCTGGAGAGATTAGTCATTTTAGATTTTTGGAGGATAGTACAATGATACAGACAGAGACCCATTCCAGAGTCTCCTCTGGTTATTTTACGTGCATGGTGTAAAGCACCGACACCAGACCTCGGTTGAACGTCCCATCTGAAAGACTTTTTAATTTTATTAGGGTCAGACGGGGGCTCGAACCTGCGATCCCTGGATTACCAGTCCAGCGTGTTACCACTGGACTACAGATCCGTCTGTGCTGAGTGCTACAATATGACACGTGGTTTCTATCTTAGTCAGTGATTGTATAGGAGTGTTGTGCTGTGTGTTCTTGCACGTGTATATGGTACTCTGTACTTCCTTCAGCCTTGTATATGTACTCCTACTATGTTCCAAGTTAATGAGGAGAAGAATTATATACGACTCTGTCTTTCATTTTGATCCCTTTTCTGTATTTTGTGATGTATTATATTGGGAGGGAAATGAAATATGCTTAAACTAAGTTAATGAACGACCAGTGTATTCTGGACTATCCAAATTACTCTTAGACAGCTTGGTGTTATGATAGGTGTTTGCTTTGTACTATAGTCAGCGTAGTATAAACGTGTAGTCGTGTAGTATCTTTGCTCGTGGATGGATATGTAGTCCAGTGGTAACACGCTGGACTGGTAATCCAGGGATCACAGGTTCGATCCCCCGTCTGACCCTAATACAATTAACAGTCTTTCAGATGGGACGTTAAACCGAGGTCTCGTGTCGGTGCTTTACACCGTGCACGTAAAAGAACCAGAGGAGATTCTGGAATGGGTCATGCACTATCCTCCAACATCTAAAATAACTAATCTCTTCAGGAGGCGTCGCTCATATGGGCAACCGGTAGCGACGATAGCTAAACGTAAAACACAAAATCTTTGCTCATGAAGATCCATTCTTCTTTAACTTTTCATTGACGTATAATTATAACAACGTCAGCTCGAACGTTTTTTGTCTAATTACTTTATAGGATTAATATTGCATATAATTTATGGTCTAGAAATAATTGCCAATAATGATTTCTATGGAGAGATGCAAATCACTAGATATCCCCGTGAGCGTTTTTGGTTTTCACGATTTTCCACTATCCGATTTCTTAAATTAGCGTACGGCGATACCCAAATCTTGAATCAGTGAGGGTGTTTTTTTTCACGAACTCACGCGAATAAATAAAATACAGTATTGGAGAGTTGCTGTGACTTGCAATATTGAAGGTAGATATTTAATATAAGCGATGGTGACTATATAGTGCGTGTAGTATGCCTACTATGTTTTGTTTATTTGGTTGCGTGTTTGATGTGGGGTTTTAACACGCTCGTTTCTCACAAGGCAATCCGGGTTTGATCCTCGGACCGGATCTGGAAGTATGTGAGATGGTACGGTGGTCGCCATTTTGGGGTGTAACGTCGCACCAACAGGTCAGGTCATATGGCGACTATCCAGCCGTTAGTGCTGGAGGAAGCACCCTGGTAATACAACCGGTCATCTACAAGCAAGTTGGATAGCTTGCTCACAAGTGGGATTCGAACCTACAGAGTAGAGGGTCAAGTGATTTAGAGGCAGCAATCTTAACCACTCGGCCACGGAGACCCCCAGGTTACTATGCTATCATACGATAGTGGCCTGGCAACATTGCCGATTTATATGAAAGTTGTAATTGGTGTCAGGTGTGGGATCTAGTGTCAATGAAGAAAACAACATTCGTGACGGAATTAATAGATACTTTCCACAAATACGTTACATACAATGTACGGTATTACATTTCCTCTACTAATAAATTGCCAAGAGTTGCGAACACATGGACCTTTCACAAGGTACCGGGGATTGCATGATTTCTAATGTGACGCAGGTGACATGTCATTAATAGACCCAGTGAAATACGGAAATAGATACTCATTGTCAACCTTGTTAGGCATATCGAATGTATTTTAACAAAGTTGTAATTTGCATTGTCAGTTACCTCGGCTTAATTATCTTACTGGACTGAAGATTGAATAAAGAACATCAAAATGAACGTGTTTGATAACAGTTTTCATTAAGTCTGTTACAAATGTACAAACAGTCATTACATGGGTGTAGTGAAAGTCATATTAGGTTACTGGTATGTGGACCAAGACGCATAGCATTATCTACAATGGATGCAGGCAAGACATTTAAATTCCACATTGCCTCTTCTCTCTCCCTCGTAGCGAAGGATTCAATCAGGAATGAGGTATCGAGAGTGATTAATATAAGTTGTAAGGACTTGGTTCGCAATTGAGCTAAAATAAATTTGTACTAAATTTGTTGTTGCTAAAAACATTTAGTAAACGTTGAGCTAGGTTAAAAACATGTTCATAATGGCAGTTTATGTTCTAGTTTTCTATAGGATTAGGAAGTCAGACAACATGTTTATCATAAGATGACGGGATATTCTTATTTGTTTGTAAGATGTAAGCACTTAAGCACAACCCTCTTGCTTGTTGATTATTGTTGTTCGTAGTGTGCATGTATAAACATAGTCCATATTAACGTAGAATAAACGTATAGTCTTGTAGTATATACTCGTGAAGATCCATTCTTCTTTAACTTTTCATTGACGTATACTCATAATAACGTCAGCTCGAACGTTTTTTGTCTAATTGCTTTATAGGATTAATATTGCATATAATTTATGGTCTAGAAATAATTGCCAATAATGATTTATATGGAGAGATGCAAATCACTAGATATTCCCCGTGAGCGTTTTTGTTTTTCACGATTTTCCCGTATCCGATTTCTTAAATTAGCGTACGGCGATACCGAAATCTTAAATCAGTAAGGGTGTTCTTTCATGAACTCACGCAAATAAATAAAATACAGCATTGGAGAGTTTCTGTGACTTGCAATACTGAAGGTAGATATTTAATATAAGCGATGGTGACTATATAGTGCGTGTAGTATGCCTACTATGTTTTGTTTATTTGGTTGCGTGTTTGATTTGGGGTTTTAACACGCTCGTTTCTCGCAAGGCAATCCGGGTTTGATCCTCGGACCGGATCTGGAAGTATGTGAGATGGTACGGTGGTCGCCAAATCGGTCAGGTGGATTTTCTACGGGTATTCCGGTTTCCTCTCAAACGAACAACCACATATACGCTTTCATACGCACAAAGAATAGTGATTAATATTAAGTTGTTAAAGCTTGTTTCGTGATCGTTGATAAATAAGTATAGTTTCTATTTTAAACATAGTGTCAATTTACCATTACATTTACTCTTTGCACTTATAATGTGTGTATGCATGCTCGTAATGCGCACGTGTATAGTAATCTTTACATACATCTCATCACATAAACACAATCAAATATGATTAAGTCATCTCTTTCCCTTGTATTTCGTTTCGGCAAGTTATGATGATCGGTATATACTAATTAATAGCTGCATGGTTATGTCAGTTCTTATGACCATTATTGTACACTTGTACTACTTTGTATATATGTATGTTTATATGTGGCCATGTAAAACGTGTAATTGTATAGTATGTATGTTCACTTGTGCTCTTCATGTATATGGAGGTAAAATTGACCAATTGATTTCAGGGAACTAGTTCCAAGCTTTCACTGGTGTGCGCATAGAAATACAGACTTGAGTTGGAACCCAGAAATGGCCAGGTCAATCTATTTACGCAGTTGAAATTCTGCAACAATAGTTGGTTCCCATATGATTGGCGGATGTTCCAGCAGGGATGTGGTATATACTATTATGCTGGACAGGGTTTCGTGTTATTATCAACAGATGTGTATTATGCAGAGTAAAAGTCCAATCGTCCTTGTTTTCAATGATTGTGACGGTTCTTGCCCAACAAAATTCTCAAAGGTCGAAACAAAATGGATGGAAAAGGTATGGATTGCATGTTCGCATTCGTCATAGATGCTTCGTGAACTAACCCAGTTCTCGTTTTATGCACTCGTTTATGTGATTCATTTTTCAAATATGATAAATTAGACCTTTCATTCTCTTTCGCACATTCTGACATCTGATTCAAGCTTGGGTGTTTGAGCGGAGATTTTGTTGCAATTAAGAAATTCAACCCCACCAAAAACATGTTTTACATCGCAGCAAGTATTCAAAGGAGACTGTCAGTGTCACTGGTGAACGGTAATGACCGATGTTAACCGATTACCATGTGCCGTAAGATTTTATATTACGGTGCTTCCGTTATAACATTGACTTGTGTTATTAATTACAACATTTGTCTCATTAATCATCCGATGGGGTAATCACGTCCCTGGACATTGCTAAATGCACGCACATTGTTAAATGGCACGCATGAGAAAATAAGATTGTGCAATATCAAACTTCAACGTTTAAGTCTCACAGACATTGAAATGGCATAGGATATTAGATACTAACCTAACGTCACACCAACCCGTCATAAATGGCGATAAACGCCGTGGGTGGGTGGATGGGGGAGCAATGCACTGTTATCTATTAAACATATTTCTGATAAGACCCAAGCAGTACATGTGTCTGGGTTTCTGATTGGTGCGTCTGCTGTTACATTTAGCAACAGTTTGTATTTTAAAGAATCGGTTATTATTGCAACCGTCAGTTTACTATTAGCATCAGTTACAACTAGTTATCAAATTTAAACGTACACTGACTCTTTGAGATACATTCTGGTGTTACACGTGCAATGCATAATCTATGATTATTTTCTCTCTCTCTCTCTCTCTCTCTCTCTCTCTCTCTCTCCCGCCTCTCTCTCTCTATCTCAGTCTTTCTATTCTTTCTCTCTAACTCACTCTCTCTGCCCATCTCTCTCCTCTCTCTCTATCTCTATCTCACTCCCTATCGCAATATCTCTCCTCTCTCTCTCTCGCTAACTATTCTTTATCTCCCTCTCTCTCATCTCCCTATCTCCATATATCTCCCTCTCTCCATCCCTCTCCCTCTCTCTCCACCTCCCTCTCTCCATCTCCCTCTCTCCATCTCTCTCCCCCTCTCTCTCACTATCTATTCCCTCTCTCTCCTCTCCTCTCTTCATATATATCCCTCTCTCCATCCTCTCTTCCATCTCTCTCCTTTCCCCTCTCTCCTTCCCCTCTCCCCCTCTCTATCTCGCTATCTATTTCTTCTCCATATATCTCCTCTCTCCATTCCTCTCTCTCTCTCCATCTCTCTCCTTTCCATAATCTTCCCCTCTCTCTCCTCTCTCTCTCCCTCTATTCTCTCTCCTCATCTCCATCTCTCTCCCTCTCTCTCTCTCCCTCTCCATCTCTCTCACTATCATTATGACACTTTCTCTCCCTCTCTCTCTCTCCCTCTCCATCTCTCTCCCTATCATTATGACACTTTCTCTCCCTCTCTCTCTCTCCCTCTCCATCTCTCTCACATCATTATGACACTTTCTCTCCCTCTCTCTCTCTCCCTCTCCATCTCTCTCACTATCATTATGACACTTTCTCTCTCCCTCTCTCTCTCCCTCTCCATCTCTCTCACTATCATTATGACACTTTCTCTCTCCCTCTCTCTCTCCCTCTCCATCTCTCTCACTATCATTATGACACTTGCCCTAGGGTACCGCTATGCTCTCGCATACAGACAAGGGTAATTGAATTCAAGATATTGAATAGAAACGAAAATATTTTCATTAGGATCACATTCAGACAAGTTATGATTTATTGCCGATTCTCCCGGTGGTTTGCAGTTAGTTGTGAAGCGGGTTTTGATTAGTGTACAATTAGAAATGTATCCAAGAACAAGCCGAGCCTAACACTTGACAATACAGACGGATATACCGTGATGTTTATGCTGCTGACAAGATGTGAAATCGGGTGAATGAAGAAAACAATTTCTTTTCAGTTATATTATCTTTACTTGAATCGTGTTCATGCTTGATAACTTTAATAATATACTCTTATTGGAGTGTAAGAAATTTGCAAACAGGGGTCCTGGATTACACCGAAGTTGTGTAGGCCTATGTTATCATTAGTACAGAATGTATTTAGGTTAACATTTCCCGACCTAGCAACAAATACAGCCTCTTGACAACAGAACATAGCTGTATACAAGTAAAGTGTTTGTTTATTATAGTGTCATCTATATTGAAAGGGCCAGCAATATCTGACTTATGAGACACCTCTTATGGATATCAGTACCTCCCGGGTGTGTGTTTTACCTTTATTTATCGTGCCCATATGAGCGACGCCTCCTGAAGAGATTAGTCAATTGTGATTGTTGGAGGATAGTGCAATGATACAGACAGAGACCCATTCCAGAGTCTCCTCTGGTTCGTTTACGTGCACGGTGTAAAACAATAGCACGACACCGACACGAGACCTCGGTTTAACGTCCCATCTGAAAGACTGTTAATTTTATTAAGGTCAGACGGGGGATCGAACCTGCGATCCCTGGATTACAAGTCCAGCGTGTTACCACTGGACTACATATCCCTCTGTCTCGGGCACCAGTCTGATAGTATGTGTAGTTGTGCATGATGGAGTGCGTGTAGTTGCTTAGGGTTAAGCAGAAAGCACAGTAGCTTGAAATGTTTTACACAGGACACTAACATAAGCTCCTGTGCTTTCTGGCATGCATGTTTCGGACATAAGATATAGTGTCCTGTGTAAAACATTTCAAGCTCCTGTGCTTTCTGTCATGCATGTTTCGGACATAAGATATAGTGTCCTGTGTAACACATTTCAAGCTCCTGTGCTTTCTGTCCTGCATGTTTCGGACATAAGACTTTTGTTGATATTTTATATATATAATAATAATAATAAACACTATATTTGGGTAGGCTAGAAATACGCGACTTTTCGGAGGCTTTCAATTGCAAGCTCCTGTGTTGAAACTACTGATTAAATATGCTTGTAAAAGCCTAAATCTGATGCTACATTTTGTTGATTCTATACAAGATTAAATCAATCATCTGTGAACAGATCATGACAACTCTATTGTATGTACCTCGCTAATTCCATCAAACGATGCCATGTCAATTACACGGCGATACACCAGTATTACAGTCACGTGCAATTAAAATCTAATCAAAATGCAAATTGAAATATGCGGCAATGATTTTCTTCCGGAAATGAGGCCACAGGCATTTTACAGATTGAGTGTTCTTTTATGCAGTGTTTCTTGTCTTTATTCAGAGGCTAGACTGTATCAATAATGACATGGGATGAGAGGTGAATATAGTGGTCTTTGAGACAAGAGATTAACCTGGGAAAAAAGCGTTGTGTATTTAATACGTTTCTTTGTTAAAGAAATATCTTACATGGGATTATTATTGTATTATTAATATTATTATTATTATTATTATTATTTAGTATGTTTATTGAGATACTACCGATATATGTGTGGCGTCCGTGGCCACGTATATAGTGTCATTGAGCAAGGCACCTCACACACATCGCTTAGTACTGGTTAACCACTTAGGTCGGCTAAGCTTGCCCAGGAAAACATGGCTACGTCCCCGCAAGGGGTTTGACATTAATCGAACATATATACATACAAATATTCTTGATGGTGCATAGGAATTTGAACTCAGGTTTCTGTCTGGCAGTCTGTTTCTGTTTGCCAGTATGTTTCTGTTTGGCAGTATGTATCTGTTTGCCAGTATGTTTCTGTTTGGCAGTATGTATCTGTTTGCCAGTATGTTTCTGTTTGCCAGTATGTTTTTGTTTGGCAGTATGTTTCTGTTTGCCAGTATGTTTCTGTTTGGCAGTATGTATCTGTTTGCCAGTATGTTTCTGTTTGGCAGTATGTATCTGTTTGCATTTGCAGTATGTTTCTGTTTGGCAGTATGTTTCTGTTGGCAGTATGTTTCTGTTTGGCAGTATGTTTCTGTTTGGCAGTATGTTTCTGTTTGGCAGTATGTTTCTGTTTGGCAGTATGTTTCTGTTTGGCAGTATGTTTCTGTTTGGCAGTATGTTTCTGTTTGGCAGTATGTTTCTGTTTGGCAGTATGTTTCTGTTTGGCAGTTTGGCAGTATGTTTCTGTTTGGCAGTATGTTTCTGTTTGGCAGTATGTTTCTGTTTGGCAGTATGTTTCTGTTTGGCAGTATGTTTCTGTTTGGCAGTATGTTTCTGTTTGGCAGTATGTTTCTGTTGGCAGTATGTTTCTGTTTGGCAGTATGTTTCTGTTTGGCAGTATGTTTCTGTTTGGCAGTATGTTTCTGTTTGGCAGTTTGGCAGTATGTTTCTGTTTGGCAGTATGTTTCTGTTGGCAGTATGTTTCTGTTTGGCAGTATGTTTCTGTTGGCAGTATGTTTCTGTTTGGCAGTATGTTTCTGTTTGGCAGTATGTTTCTGTTGGCAGTATGTTTCTGTTTGGCAGTATGTTTCTGTTTGGCAGTATGTTTCTGTTTGGCAGTTTGGCAGTATGTTTCTGTTTGGCAGTATGTTTCTGTTTGGCAGTTTGGCAGTATGTTTCTGTTTGGCAGTTTGGCAGTCTGTTTCTGTTTGGCAGTATAGGCTTAGAAACGTATGCGAAATCAAACTGCTATTATCATTGTGATCCATTTTTAAAGCGCATTATTTTAGCCGAACAGAAGACCGGAAGTTATCAGTTTGTGTATTTCTATATGAGTTCGTTGTGTAACCGATCCTTATTATAAAACCTACTTACGAGAGAATATAACTGTTTGTGTAGGATGTTTACGTGACATCAAAATACAATCACGCAATGGAATGAAGTATTCGAAACGACACTGATGCCTTCTTGAGGTAACCACTTAATTCAATACGATAGGAGGGGTAACGTAGTGTGGTCACGAAACAAACATACTGTACGCCATTCCTATTTATTTCTACATTATTGTTATGTAATATACACAAATCAATTCAACACTTTTGATGAGCCTGTCAGAGCCTGAGTCTGACAAACATATTATTTTCACATTACAAACACTTGCACTTTCGAGTAATTGGAGGCCCTGAATGTTTTCACTTCACAATCAAATGAAGCCCCTGCTTATGTTTTCACTTCACAATCTAATGAAGGCCCACCCTGCTTATGTTTTCACTTCACAATCTAATGAAGGCCCTGCTTATGTTTTCACTTCATTAAACTAATGACCACCTTACGTATATATTGATGTCACGTCACTAGACAGGTTAGGTCCTTGTCTTATTTTTCAATCCACATTATTTGTGAGAGTCCTGTTTATATCTTTTTTACTTTATCACAAACAATTTAGTTGCTATGCTTATATCGGAAGTCATTGTGGTTTTTGTTATTTCACAAGATGTTCTGTTTGCTTGGCATGGCTTCATAAATCACGACTCTCAAAAGAAACAACTGCAATCTAGTTTCAATCTAATAATATTAACCGTCTTTCAGATGAAGCTATATTGACACCAATAGGAAACTGTGCACTTGCCTTAGAGGTAATCTTTATATCCTTTTAGAAAAAACCTATTTGCAAATATGGACATCTATACGCACTTATTTATATATTGAGTAAATTAGTGCAATGTTTGAAGGATTATTCAAATTTAGTCCAAAATTCTAAAATAAAATGATGGTGTTAATATATATACCGAGGTATCATGCACCGGTGCTACAGACGGATCTGTAGTCCAGTTGTAACACGCTGGACTGGTAATCCAGGGATCGCAGGTTCGATCCCCCGTCTGACCCTAATAAAATTAACAGTCTTTCAGATGGGACATTAAACCGAGGTCTCGTGCCGGTGCTTTACACCGTGCACGTAAATAAACCAGAGGAGATTCTGGAATGGGTCCCTGTCTGTATCATTGCACTATCTTCCAAAAATCTAAAATGACTAATCTCTTTAGGAGGCGTCACTCATATGGGTAACTGGTAGCGACGATAAATAAACGTACAATACACACCGGTGCTATACGCAGGGCATGTAAACGAACCAGACACGTTTCTGAAAATAGAGGGTATTTTATACCGTGCACTATTCTCCAAACAATAAGGTGACTAATCTAGTTCTGGAGGCGTCGCCTCTATTAACCGGCGGAGAAATAAAAACAACGTATAAATTAATAAATAAATAAATGCAGTGTTCAGATATCGTGGGTGTTACTGCTGTGGTTTCCTAATTCATTTTATCTGCACCTTCGGTTAGCTTTGCGTATGGAAATAAATGCTCCTTACAGTAAGACGCCTCGATCCTTTAGTCCCTTTATATGACATATCACTGGACGAGCATTCGTATTGTTAACATTCTAACTTTATTAAATTTATGAATGGTATTTCCTGTAGCATTCATTAATTATATGAACGTAAAACTGTTTATGAATGGAATATTTCTTAATGAATGGAATACTTCTTAATGAATGTTGCTATGAGAAGACGATATTTCGAGTTAGATCGCCAATGCTGCATTGTGTATGCAAATACAGTCAATTAACGTGCGTATGGTTTCATGCTAACAGATAAAATGCTTTAATTGCACATTAAATAGTTTAGTAGACGTTATTTTAAAATATATTCTACTGATAAACATCTTATATCGAATTATTTCAAAGGGATTTACTATAGTTGACAGTTTATAGCTTAGTTCAGTCTATTTCAGTTCTGGGATTTTATAACCAACAAACGCTTAAGATCGAACTTCGCATTCCCGTGACAGTCGGTCGATATTATTGATGAAGGCAGTGTGACAGTCGGTCGATATTGATGAAGGCAGTGTGACAGTCGGTCGATATTGTGGAAGTCGTGATAGCTATGTGGTAGCGCGTTCGCTTCACGTGCGAAAGGACCGGAGTTCGAGCCCCGCTGGAGCCGTTACGACTGTGTCCTTAGGCAAGGCATTTAAATTCCACATGCCTCTTCTCTCTCCCTCATGGCGATGGATTCCATCAGGAATGAGGTCTCGAGAGTGATTAGTATGAATTATAAGAACTTGTTTCGCAATCGAGCTAAAAAAAAATTGTATACAGTCGGTCGATATTGATGAAGGCAGTGTGACAGTCGGTCGATATTTATGAAGGCAGTGTGACAGTCTGTCGATATTGATGAAGGCAGTGTGACAGTCGGTCGATATTTACGTAGGCAGTGTGACAGTCGGTCGATATTTACGTAGGCAATGTGACAGTCGGTCGATATTTACGTAGGCAGTGTGACAGTCGGTCGATATTTACGTAGGCAGTGTGACAGTCGGTCGATATTGATGAAGGCAGTGTGACAGTCGGTCGATATATACGTAGGCAGTGTGACAGTCGGTCGATATTTACGTAGGCAGTGCGACAGTCGGTAGATATGTACGTAGGCAGTGTGACAGTCGGTCGATATTGATGAAGGCAGTGTGACAGTCGGTCGATATTTACGTAGGCAGTGTGACAGTCGGTCGATATTTACGTAGGCAGTGCGACAGTCGGTCAATATTTACGTAGGCAGTGTGACAGTCGGTTGATATTTACGTAGGCATTGTGACATTCGGTCGATATTTACGTAGACAGTGTGACAGTCGGTCGATATTTACGTAGGCAGTGTGACAGTCGGTCGATATTTACGTAGGCAGTGTGACAATCGGTCGATATTTACGTAGGCAGTGTGACAGTCGGTCGATATTGATGAAGGCAGTGTGACAGTCGGTCGATATTTACGTAGGCAGTGTGACAGTCGGTCGATATTGATGAAGGCAGTGTGACAGTCGGTCGATATTTACGTAGGCAGTGTGACAGTCGGTCGATATTTACGTAGGCAGTGTGACAGTCGGTCGATATTTACGTAGACAATGTGACAGTCTGCATATATTTACGTAGACAATGTGACAATCGGCAGATATTTACGTAGGCAGTGTGACAGTCGGTCGATATTGATGAAGGCAGTGTGACAGTCGGTCGATATTTACGTCGTCAGTGTGACAGTCAGTCGATATCTACGTAGGCAGTGTGACAGTCGGTCGATATTGATGATGGCAGTGTGACAGTCAGTCGATATTTACGTAGGCAGTGTGACAGTCAGTCGATATTGATGTAGGCAGTGTGACAGTCAGTCGATATTTACGTAGGCAGTGTGACAGTCGGCCGATATTTACGTAGGCAGTGTGACAGTCGGTCGATATTGATGAAGGCAGTGTGACAGTCAGTCGATATTTACGTAGGCAGTGTGACAGTCGGTCGATATTGATGAAGGCAGTGTGACAGTCGGCCGATTTGTTTTTAAAACTTTATTTATTTTACAACGATTGCGAAGCAAGTTTTAACAACTTATATTAATCACTCTCATTGGCGCCATCTCACATACTTCCTGGTCCGAGGATCGAACCCGGGTTGCATTGGTGAGAAGCAAGCGTGCAAACCACTGCGCTAATCGGACAGTCAGTTTGATAATCGGCCGATATAAGCAAATAACCTTGTATGTAGAATGGAAAGATTCCATGGCATAAGTTGTGACAAACGGCCGATAATCTCTAATTAGAATCAATAAACAACGGATAGGGAGCAAAATATGATGTAAGTTTCTTTTTAATTCATAAAATATCGAATGAAATGCATATGCATATTTTATTAGAACAATCTTATTGTATTTCGCAATCTCATACTAGTAATGTCATTACCACTGCTGGTACTATGGTAGTTATGTTGATACCCGATACATGATACCCGATACATGATACCCGATACACGATACATGATACAAACCGCAATGTCATGATCAAATTGAAAAAAAGAGGAAAGGTTCGTTTCTAGCTACTCTTTAAGAGTACAAAAATAACAACTATGCCTCTCTCTCTCTCTCTCTCTCTCACTCCCCCTCCACATTCTCTCTCGCACCCTCCATCCGATTCTCTCCCTCCCCCTTCTCTCACAATCTCCCTCCCCTTCTCTCTCGCATTATCCACCCCGTTCTCTCTCGTACTCTCCCTCTCCTTCTCTCTCGCTCTCTCCCTCCTCTTTCTCTCTCGCACTCTCCCCCCCCTTCTCTCTCGCACTCTCCCTCTTCCTTCTCTCTCATACTCTCCCTCCCCTTCTCTCCGCACTCTCCCTCCCACTTCTCTCTCACTCTCCTCCCCCTTCTTCTCGCACTCTCAATCCCCTTTCTCTCCCACACTCCACTCCTTCTCACTCGCACTCTCCTCCCCCTTCTCTCTCGCACTCTCCCTCCCATTCTCTCTCGCACTTTCCCTCTTCCTCCTCTCTCATACTCTCCCTCCCCTTCTCTCTCGCACTCTCCCTCCCCTTCTCTCTCGAACTCTCCCTCCCCTTCTCTCTCGCACTCTCCCTCCCATTCTCTCTCGCACTCTCCCCCCTTCTCTCTCGCACTCTCCCTCCCCTTCTCTCTCGCACTCTCCCTCCCCTTCTCTCATACTCTCCCTCCACTTCTCTCTCGCACTCTCTCTCCCCTTCTCTCTCGAACTCTCCCTCCCCTTCTCTTTCGCACTCTCCCTCCCCTTCTCTCTCGCACTCTCCCTCCCCTTCTCTCTCTCGAACTCTCCCTCCCCTTCTCTCTCACTCTCCACCCCCCTTCTCATCTACACAACGTCTCCACTCATCTACACAACTTCTCCACCCATCTACACAACTTCTCCACACATCTACTCAACTTATCCACTCATCTACACAACTTCCCCACCCATCTACACAACTTCTCCACCAATCTACTCAACTTCTCCACTCATCTACTCAACTTCTCCACTCATCTACACAACTTCTCCACCCATATATACAACTTCTCCACCAATCTACTCAACTTCTCCACTTATCTACACAACTTCTCCACCCATCTATACAACTTCTCCACCCATCTACACAACTCCTCCACTCATCTACTCAACTTCTCTACCCATCTACACAGCTTCTCCACTCATCTACTCAACTTCTCCACTCATCTACACAGCTTCTCCACTCATCTACTCAACTTCTCCACTCATCTACACAGCTTCTCCACTCATCTACTCAACTTCTCCACTCATCTACACAACTTCTCCACCCATCTACACAACTTCTCCACACATCTACTCAACTTCTCCACTCATCTATACAACTTCTCCACTCATCTACACAACGGCTCCACCCATCTACATAACGTCTCCACTCATCTATACAACGTCTCCACTCATATACACAACTTCTCCACCCATCTACTCAACTTCTCCACACATCTACTCAACTTCTCCACACATCTACACAACTTCTCCACTCATCTACACAACTTCCCCACCCATCTAGACAACGTCTCCACCCATCTACTCAACTTCTCCACTCATCTACACAACGTCTCCACCCATCTACACAACGTCTCCACTCATCTACTCAACTTCTCCACCCATCTACTCAACTTCTCCACCCATCTACACAACTTTTCCACTCATCTACACAGCCTCTCCACCCATCTACTCAACTTCTCCACTCATCTACACAACTTCCCCACTCATCTACACAACTTATCCACTCATCTACACAACGTCTCCACTCATCTACACAACTTCTCCACCCATCTACTCAACTTCTCCACTCATCTACACAACTTCTCCGCCCATCTACTCAACTTCTCCACTCATCTACACAACTTCTCCACCCATCTACTCAACTTCTCCACCCATCTACTCAACTTCTCCACTCATCTACACAATTTCTCCACCCATCTACTCAACTTCTCCACTCATCTACACAACTTCTCCACCCATCTACTCAACTTCTCCACCCATCTACTCAACTTCTCCACTCATCTACACAACTTCTCCACCCATTTACACAACTTCTCCACCCATCTGCACAACTTCTCCACCCATCTACACAACTTCTCCACTCATCTACTCAGCTTCTCCACTCATCTACACAACGTCTCCACCCATCTACACAACGTCTCCACTCATCTACTCAACTTCTCCACCCATCTACTCAACTTCTCCACCCATCTACTCAACTTCTCCACTCATCTACACAACTTCTCCACCCATCTACTCAACTTCTCCACTCATCTACACAACTTCTCCACCCATCTACTCAACTTCTCCACCCATCTACTCAACTTCTCCACTCATCTACACAACTTCTCCACCCATTTACACAACTTCTCCACCCATCTGCACAACTTCTCCACCCATCTACACAACTTCTCCACTCATCTACTCAGCTTCTCCTATCATCCACCCGTCAACACAACTTCTCCACTCGTCGACTTATTTTACTTCCCCTCTTACAAATTCAGCTTCTCTGGTCTACTCAACTCTCCACTTATCTCTTCAAATTAATCCAACTGCAATCCAGGATCTCACAAAATATATCGCATCCGGTCTCGGTAGCCATCGCTTTCCCATAGCAGACCTAATTCTGCACTACCACACCATATGTAGCCTCGGTTTGCTATCATTAACTCCTCCGCCATACAGCATTACTGCTTTCCAATACCAATTCCTGATATCCAATATAACAGTTTTCTGCTATTCCAGTATCATAAACAATATCTACCATTCAATCTAACGCTCTACCTATCTCGATATATCCTGCCAATAACATTATACTCCCAACTCCAAGTTCCTGCTAATATCTACTCCCAACTCCAAGTTCCTGCTAATATCTACTCCCAACTCCAAGTTCCTGCTAATATCTACTCCCAACTCCAAGTTCCTGCTAATATCTACTCCCAACTCCAAGTTCCTGCTAATATACACACCCAACTCCAAGTTCCTGCTAATATATACGCCCAACTCCAAGTTCCTGCTAATATCTACTCCCAACTCCAAGTTCCTGCTAATATATACGCCCAACTCCAAGTTCCTGCTAATATATACGCCCAACTCCAAGTTCCTGCTAATATATACTCCCAACTCCAAGTTCCTGCTAATATACACTCCCAACTCCATGTTCCTGCTAATATCTACTCCCAACTCCAAGTTCCTGCTAATATCTACTCCCAACTCCAAGTTCCTGCTAATATATACTCCCAACTCCAAGTTCCTGCTAATATCTACTCCCAACTCCAAGTTCCTGCTAATATACACTCCCAACTCCAAGTTCCTGCTAATATATACGCCCAACTCCAAGTTCCTGCTAATATCTACTCCCAACTCCAAGTTCCTGCTAATATATACTCCCAACTCCAAGTTCCTGCTAATATATACTCCCAACTCCAAGTTCCTGCTAATATCTACTCCCAACTCCAAGTTCCTGCTAATATCTACTCCCAACTCCAAGTTCCTGCTAATATATACGCCCAACTCCAAGTTCCTGCTAATATATACGCCCAACTCCAAGTTCCTGCTAATATATACGCCCAACTCCAAGTTCCTGCTAATATATACTCCCAACTCCAAGTTCCTGCTAATATACACTCCCAACTCCATGTTCCTGCTAATATCTACTCCCAACTCCAAGTTCCTGCTAATATCTACTCCCAACTCCAAGTTCCTGCTAATATCTGCTCCCAACTCCAAGTTCCTGCTAATATCTACTCCCAACTCCAGTGTCCTGCTAATATATACTCCCAACTCCAGTGTCCTGCTAATATCTACTCCCAACTCCAAGTTCCTGCTAATATCTACTCCCAACTCCAAGTGCCTGCTAATATCTACTCTCAACTCCAGTGTCCTGCTAATATCTACTCCCAACTCCAAGTTCCTGCTAATATCTACTCCCAACTCCAGTGTCCTGCTAATATCTACTCCCAACTCCAAGTTCCTGCTAATATCTACTCCCAACTCCAAGGTCCTGCTAATATCTACTCCCAACTCCAGTGTCCTGCTAATATCTACTCCCAACTCCAAGTTCCTGCTAAAATCTACTCCCAACTCCAGTGTCCTGCTAATATATACTCCCAACTCCAAGTTCCTGCTAATATCTACTCCCAACTCCAAGTTCCTGCTAATATATACTCCCAACTCCATGTTCCTGCTAATATACACTCCCAACTCCAAGTTCCTGCTAATATCTACTCCCAACTCCAAGTTCCTGCTAATATCTACTCCCAACTCCAAGTTCCTGCTAATATATACTCCCAACTCCAGTGTCCTGCTAATATATACTCCCAACTCCAAGTTCCTGCTAATATCTACTCCCAACTCCAAGTTCCTGCTAATATCTACTCCCAACTCCAAGTTCCTGCTAATATATACTCCCAACTCCAGTGTCCTGCTAATATCTACTCCCAACTCCAAGTTCCTGCTAATATCAACTCCCAACTCCAAGTTCCTGCTAATATCTACTCCCAACTCCAAGTTCCTGTTAATATACACTCCCAACTCCAAGTTCCTGCTAATATATACTCCCAACTCCAAGTCCCTGCTAATATATACTCCCAACTCCAAGTTCCTGCTAATATACACTCCCAACTCCAAGTTCCTGCTAATATCTACTCCCAACTCCATGTTCCTGCTAATATACACTCCCAACTCCATGTTCCTGCTAATATCTACTCCCAACTCCGTGTTCCTGCTAATATATACTCCCAACTCCATGTTCCTGCTAATATACACTCCCAACTCCATGTTCCTGCTAATATACACTCCCAACTCCAAGTTCCTGCTAATATCTACTCCCAACTCCATGTTCTTCCTGCTAATATCTGCTAATATATACTCCCAACTCCATGTTCCTGCTAATATATACTCCCAACTCCATGTTCCTGCTAATATATACTCCCAACTCCATGTTCCTGCTAATATATACTCCCAACTCCATGTTCCTGCTAATATCTACTCCCAACTCCATGTTCCTGCTAATATCTACTCCCAACTCCATGTTCCTGCTAATATATACTCCCAACTCCATGTTCCTGCTAATATATACTCCCAACTCCATGTTCCTGCTAATATACACTCCCAACTCCATGTTCCTGCTAATATCTACTCCAAACTCCATGTTCCTGCTAATATCTACTCCCAACTCCATGTTCCTGCTAATATATACTCCCAACTCAAAGTTCCTGCTAATATATACTCCCAACTCAAAGTTCCTGCTAATATATACGCCCAACTCAAAGTTCCTACTAATATCTATATTACATACCTTGTTTTTTTACTTCTCTGTTCGTCCGCTGTATATCTCTGCGAATTTCGCAGAATCTGCGATCTCTTCCATACTTTCTACCGGCAAGGAACGACTTCGGCATTCTTCTCGACTATCTAAACCAAAATTAATGTCTATTTCCTAAACCAATGTTGCAGACTCGCTTTGGTCAGTTAATATGTATCCGTCAGTAACTCTTTCTTCCGTTTAAATCGCTAATCTAATTACTTCATATTAATGAGGTTTTAAAACAATTCAAAAACACGCCATTAAAGCAACAAAAATCAAAATTAAGAAAATAATTCGATCATTATAATAATCTTCACAAACAATAAGTTGAGAGTTGTTTACTGGATGATAAGATAGGATGAAATCGGCAACAACTCGTCTTATATTTTCGTTGCTATGGAGTACCGTTGCACAAGCCATTAAACCTAAATAACGTATTACAATAACGGGAAGAGTTTACTGTTGCCCTGCTCAGCTACCCGTATCTTCCAACCACCCAATACGTGTGCTTAAAATCCACCGTTGATGAGCAGGTTCCGCCCTCGTTGCCCTGGTAACGGTTACATTACGGTAAGATACGGTATAATTCGTCCAATTTTACAGCTAATGGATACCTTAAGACTCGCTATAACAGATATGATACCTTTGACGAACAGATACAGTTTACTCTGCGTGTATAATAGTAGCCTATGTCAGTTTGATAAACGGTAGATATTTCCCGTGTAGAAAAATATTTAAAATACTTGAGATGTTTCATATTAAAATAAATGATATAGAAGATGATTTTCATTAATTTAATGCGTGTGTGTTTTACGTTTATTTATCGTCGTTACAGGTTGCCCATATGAGCGACGCCTCCTGAAGAGATTAGTCATTTTAGATATTTAGAGGATAGTGCAATGATACAGACAGAGACCCATTCCAGAGTCTCCTCTGGTTCTTTTACGGGCACGGTGTAAAACACCGAAACGAGACCTCGGTTTAAAGTCCCATATGAAAGACTGTTAATTTTATTAGGGTCAGACGGGGGGTCGAACATGTAACAGGGGCGTACCCAGGATTTTCTGAGGGGGGTGCCGAGATTGGCTGGCCGAGCTAAAACAGCGTGGGTGTACACATTACTAGAAATGACTAGTTAGACTTTATTTTGATATACATGTTTTGTAATTTTTGTTTAAAATCTATTACACATAAAATACTCTTAATTTTACTTAAGTTAACTATCACAAGAGATATCAAGTCTGTCTTGCACTATAATATTATGTCTAGTATAGAGACTCTAGACACTATTCCGGTTTAGCACAACTTTGCATAAAATTCACACAGGTCCACAAGGTTGTATTTAGTCTCTTAGCACTCAGTCAGGATGTTCTTCAGCTCTAGTTTCCTGGGGTGTCTCCTAGCAAACTCAGAGATGACCTTCTCTGGGTCAACCTCAATGTCTCTGTGCACAGACATCAGCATTAACCCAGTGAGTCTGTCATTTTCCATGGTTGACCTCAGGCGGTTCTTCACCAACTTGAGCGTGCTGTTTGATCGTTCTGATGAGCAGGTGGTCACAGGCAGGGTGCAGAGAATAGTGATCAGTGTTCTCACATTTGGGAATAGGTGTTTGCTGGCATATGCAAGGGCTGCAGAGGGCGTCATGGGGAGGTTGTCAGGCCCAGCAACATCCAGTTCAGCCTTCCACTTGACTCGCCAGCAGTGTACTTCACTCTTCACACTGCCTGGTGATGGTAGATCATCCTTGTACAAGTTGATCAGTGATGTCAGCTTCTCTTGGGCTTCATCTGGAGCGAGGGAGACAAGAGCAGCTGGCACAAGACACAGTCCCTGGATAGCCTGGACTTGATGGGTGGCAAACCTGGAGTTGAGCTGACTGAGAACATGGTCAAGCAGGGGAATGGTGAGGATGCGCTTGTAGTATTCACTTGCTGTTTGGGCTGGAGTGTTAGCACGGTTGCGCTGCTTGCTGCATCGCCTAGGTATAGAAGGCTCTGTTTCAACCTCTCTGCACATCTTCTCCACATCACTAAACCAGTCTCTGTGGTGATCATCAACATTGTCCCTTACACTCTGCAAGCCATCTCTCAAAATGTTTATATCATCAACTGCCTCCATGATATCTCTGGACTCTGCTTGCAGACTGCGGGTAATACTTGTAGTGTAGCTGACGATATGCTGGGTAATCACCAAAGAAGCAACAAACTCTGGTCAGGTTGGCTTTCTTCTATTGCACTCTCCAGCTGCTGCTGACGTTTGGGATGGGCATGGAAGAAGTCATGCAGCTTCTTGCTGATCCCCATCATGTTCCTAACACTAGTCACCTCTGCTGACTTCATAACTGCTAGGTTCAGTTGATGCGAAGCACAGTGCATATAAAGTGCGAGTGGATACTGTGCTGTGATGATGGCTGCAGCTCCCCTGGTCTTCCCTGCCATATGTCCAGCTCCATCATACCCTTGACCACGCAGCAGTGTAGGATCTAGCTTGAACTTCTGGAGGAGATGAAGGATATAGTCTGCAACAGCTTGGCCAGGTGACAAATTTTCAAAGAGTCATTTACAATAGGGTTTAGCATGATTGTTACACCTCTCAAAGGATGAGAAAACTTCAACAGGTTATTACAATGGGACATATATAGCATTATTCAAAACTTTTTATGATAAATTTAGTCCAAGGTTGTTGAAGTTCAATCTTTACCGGTGCAAGTTTGGTTTTGGGGGGGGGCCAAGGCCCCCTTCGGCCCCCCCTGGGTACGCCCCTGTGTAACCATATTGTATTACCTATATATACAAGCATATTGTTACACAATAATAATACAACATAACAGAAGCAAATGGGTTGGGCAAAAAGTTCGAACAACATTACAGTAAGCCCTTCCTATAAGGTGTTCATCAAAACTTTTGTTAAATGAGTACTCTCGTTAAATAAAGTCTTTATTATTATTATTATTATTATTATTATTATTATTATTATTATTATTATTATTATTATTATTATTATTATTATTATTATTAAATACAAACACATACTATTCAAACATGGCTCGGAATTTTGTCTGTTTACCCAAAGAAGGAATCTGCACTGCTTAAAGCTTTAATAAACCATGGTTTAGCGAGTGACGTTCACCTTAAAAGCTTTTTAGATATTCTTGTCATGTTAGAATCAAAATAATATTTGTATTAATTGCGTTGCTCAAAGTCGAATGCAACAACTGAGCACCGGTATTAACCACTTAGGCCTATCAAATAGCCTTGGTTCCAGTCTGCCGAGTTGTCACTAAATTACTTCTGACAAAATGTTGATATTAGAAACTCAATACGGCCCAATCAATAATCTTGGTATTAAAATATATTTATATGACTGACCAGGCAAATATATCAACGCCTGTTCCCGAGCTCCCTATCAAATACAAAACACACAATATCTCATTTGATCTAAGTTAAAACTTATCCTTGATCGAGCATACTATAACAGTACAATGCGTTTAGGTCTTAATGGTTAAAAAGTCAAGCATTTAATGATATGTGTGTGTTTTACGTTTATTTATCGTCGCTATCGGTGGCCCATATGAGCGACGCCTCCTGAAGAGATTAGTAATTTTAGATTTTTGAAGGATAGTGCAATGATACAGACGGAGATCCATTCCTTCTATGTTTAATGATAATAATATGGACTTTGAAATATACTACTTTAAAACGGATCTGTTATCCAGTGGTTAACACGTTGGACTGGTAATCCAGGGATCGTAGGTTCGATCACCCGTCTGACCCTAATATGATTAACAGTCTTTCATATGGGACGTTAAACCGAGGTCTCGTGTCGGTGCTGTACACCATGTACGTAAAAGTACCAGAAGAGACTCTGGAATGGGTCTCTGTCTGTATCATTGCACTAATAATTCTCTCCCTCGTAGCTATGAATTCCATCAGGAATGAGGTCTCGGGAGTGATTAATTGTAAGAACTTGTTTCGCAATCGAGCTAAATTAATTTGCATAAAAGTAATATAATAATTGAAAGATGTATGTATAAAGGAGACCAGAACATATTAAAGCTTCACAATCTGGGCTGTCCGACTAGCGCAGTTGTTAACGCGCTCGCTTCTCACCAATGCAACCCGGGTTCGATCCTCGGACCAGGAAGTATGTGAGATGGTACGGTGGTCACCAGATCGGACAGGTGGGTTTTCTCCGGGTACTCCGGTTTCCTCCCACACGAATGACCACATTTACGCTTTCATCCACGTCAACTAGAGTGATTAATATAAGTTGATAAAACTTGTTTCGCAATCGTTGTAAATAAATAAAGTTTAAATTTACGTCACCGGCACACCGGCCACGTTGTTAATTGAAATATATTAAGCCAAATAGCATATACATGCAAACGTGCAGCTTAGACAAAAGTCGTATAGCTCGATTGCGAAACAAATTCGCAGTCGTTGTAAAATAAATAAAGCTAAAAAAAATTAAAAATATCTACATGTATGTGTGTGTGATATTTTACTAAGGTACAGTCGTCCTCATAATGCACGGCGTAACTAAACCCACGTGCGTGCACAACACATGCAAATGTCATCAGGGATATATATATAGATATATATCAATCAAGACATGGAAGCCGAAACGCATGCGTATATTATACTAGGGATGGAACGTAATATGCGCAAAGTGTGCTTAGTTTAATATATACAAACGACGGGTGCAAACGGTGTTATTGTAATAACTAGAATGTCGACGTTTTATTATCATATCAAAACAAATGTGTTTATTCCACCAACAGTAACATTTATTTTATTATTTGTATGACTTATGTTCTCGCTGTATCTACAGCTGTGTATTATGCATAATGATAATTGTCTTCAATTTAGTACCATATACAAGTGCAATCAAGGGAGTACCTAATACTGCTCGAGGGAGGGAGGGAGCGATTAGGGAGGGAGGGATTCAGGAGGGAGGGAGCGATTAGGGAGGGATGGAAGGGAGATAAAATACAGAAAATTATGGGTTCACGGAAAATAACTAAATAAAAGGGAGGAAAGGGAGGGAGGAGAGAGGAGAGGAGAGAGAGAGGGAGATATGGAGATATGGGAGGAATAGGAGGGAGGGAGGGCGGGAGGGAGGGAGGGAGGGAGGGAGGGAGGGAGGGAGGGAGGGGGTATTCTTCAAAATACAGGTTACCCGTTGATTGGAATTCTAGATGGTCACATGAAACGTTAACACAACAACCATTACGATTGCTAGCTCGAATATTGGCATAACTACTTTTCAAAACAAAGCTATGATGTGTGATGATGAAGGAGAGTCTGCATAGTATGTTTTGTATTTAAGTTTATTTAACGTCGCTACTGGGTGCCCATTTGAGCGGGCAGTCTACCTAACATGTAAGCATTTTAAGTTTAAGTCTTAATAAAGCATTCTTCTTCTTTCTAACAACTCATTTACTGGGCAAGCGGTTAACAAGTAATTGGTGCACTGTTACGCCGCATAAAGCTCCTAACCCATAGAGCTTCTCGATGAGCTCTATGCGTCGTTAAAGAACCGCATATAGCTCCTGTCCGATAGAGCTTCAATGCGTCAATATGCCCGATCGTCCCGCATTGAGCTCCTCTGTTGTCAACTACTTTGTCTGTCCGTCCGTCCGTTCGTTCGTCCGGGTAGTTCTTGTCCGGAGCATAACTCGAAAAGCATAGAAGGAAATCAAATGAAACTTGAATATGTGATGAAGGGCAATGAGATGGAGAGCAGAGCGCAAGAACCATAACTATGTGTGTTGTCATTGATGAATATCTCCCTTTTCACTTTATTAAATGCTTGCTGTAGCATAACTCGTAAAGTATTGAATGAAATCTAATGAAACTTGAAACGGTGATAGAGGGAAATGAGACCGTGTATAGAGCGCGAGAACAATAAATCTCTGTGAGAACCTACTGAATTACTCCCCTTTTCACCTTATTATGTGCTTGCGGGAGCATAAATCGAAAAGTATTGAAGGTAATAAAAAGAAACTTGAAGCAGTGATAGGCAATGAGGTGGGAGTGCAGAGCGAAAGAACCATACTCTCTGTGTTGTACTTACTGAATTGTGTCCCATTTTCCCTTATTAAAGGCTTGTTAGGCCCCTACTGGTCGAAGGGTATGGGACTAGGGATTGGTCGATGTCCATCCGTCTTCCATCCGCCATTTCCCATCGTGCCCGGTCCATATCTCCTAAACTTCTTGAAGGATTTTCACGAAACTTGGGTCAAATGTTCACCTCATCGAGATAACGTGCAGAACCCATGTTCCAGCCATGTAGGTTCAAAGTCAAGGTCGCACTTTGAGGTCAAAAGTCAAGTGCCTACATTTCGCGTCCGGTCCATATCTCCTAAACTTCTTGAAGGATTTTCACGAAACTTGGGTCAAATGTTCACCTCATCGAGATAACGTGCAGAACCCATGTACCAGCCATGTAGGTTCAAAGTCAAGGTCGCACTTTGAGGTCAAAAGTCAAGTGCCTACATTTCGCGCCCGGTCCATATCTCCTAAACTTCTTGAAGGATTTTCACGAAACTTGGGTCAAATGTTCACCTCATCGAGATAACGTGCAGAACCCATGTTCCAGCCATGTAGGTTCAAAGTCAAGGTCGCACTTTGAGGTCAAAAGTCAAGTGCCTACATTTCGCGTCCGGTCCATATCATGTAGGTGTGAATTGGTGTTAGGTGTTAATACCTACAACGCGTACGTGCATTTGTATCTACAAGTGCACGTACAAGTCATCTCAACATCTTAATTATCGGAAGTGGGGAGCTCTATGCGTCAGGTTGAAAGACCCATTTTAAAGTTGATGTGTACCTTCGACCGATAGGGCTCTCGGGAGATCTATGCGTGTTTGCCTAACGCATAGCGCTTCTTAGGAGCTCTATGCGATGTGGTCTAACGCATATAGCTACCTGGGAGCTCTATGCGTCATGCCACAACGCATAGAGCTCCTCTATGGGTTAGTAGCTCTAAGTGGCGTAACAGTGCACCAACTCCCGTGAGAAACTTCCAACTTTTTTCATGTAAATAAGACCACGGTCTGAGAGTGGCTCGAACCCGTGACCATCAGTGATGGTGGATTGCAGTTGTATACAAATCAGCGACCATAGATACTAAATATTTCTAATTTACGCCATTGACAAAATAAAAATGCTTCACTCTCCGTGGATCCCCAAATCTATTCAGTTTCCGTACCAATGAAAAGAAAGACAATTGTTCATTTGACGATCTTCTCTACAATACTGCACCTGAAAATCGAATAATTCTCTATCTCAACAATAATAGTACTATAATGTTTATTATTTGCAACATATCATGTTATTCAAGCCTCGTAAATATTTGTTATCGTAAGCTTCATTCTTTCATGTATGCATGTGAAATGAGAGAATAAAATGTGGTTTGACTTGACTTGACTTGGCGACCGTAACCACCCGCCCACGGAGGCGAACCATAGCAGTGTATATCTTTAGGGATGAAAACAGCTTGAAAACAAACAACATAACAATAATAATAATAATAATAAAGACTTTATTTAACGAGATACTAGTATTTCATTTGAAGAATTAAGTCAATCAACCATGAGGCCCTCAACAAATAACCAATGTTCAGTAAAACTGCCATGGGAAATAAGATATAAGCTGCAAGAACTAATACTTATATACATGTATAATTATAATTTATCAGTTTATTAGAACGTTCTTGGCATCACCTGATATATTAAACATGCATATAAGTAAGGTGAGATTTATTTTTAAAATAGCATTATCATAGAGATTTATTTTTAAAATAGCATTATCATAGAGATTTATTTTTAAAATAGCATTATCATAGAGATTTATTTTTAAAATAGCATTATCATAGAGATTTATTTTTAAAATAGCATTATCATAGAGATTTATTTTTAAAATAGCATTATCATAGAGATTTATTTTTAAAATAGCATTTATTTTTAAAATAGCATTATCATAGAGATTTATTTTTTATTTCAGTCTCATCGTTGTACAATACATTAAATATACACAACAAATTATCGAGGCATAGTACAACACCATTCATTATAAAAGAAGTATAAGAGACTAATCTAATCATAGATAATCAAACTATCACAGTCTACTGACATATTATTATATGTACATATTAAAACCGAGGAAAAGTCGCTAATTGAAAATTAAATACTTATTAAAACCAGAAATTTTGAAATACTGAAATAGAAAAAAAGCACTAATGCTCAATTAAGAAATGTTTAAAAAATCAGTTATCAGCCTCGATCAGATAGCGGTTGAACTAATTAGCAGCTGTTTCTCGGAAAGGTTTTCTAAATATTTCACTCCTTGGCTTAGGAGGGTAGAGTTGGAGATTGGCGGATGATCGCAAGTTTTCGAGTTCGAACATCGGAAGTAAATCTGACAGATAGATGGGCGCTAGGCCATTGTGTGTTTTAATCATTAAGACCGCGTTTTGATAGCTAACCATTTCTGGAACAGTCATCCAATTGTTAAAAAAAGTTCTGAAGAAGGAGTGGAACAGTATTTGCCAAGAATTCGTCTTGCAGCACGTTTTTGCGGAATCTAACCATTTTATCTTCTAAATATGTATTGCAAAACATGCCACAAACTACCTGAAAAGATTATTAAACTACTGTTTGCATAGTAGTTCACTATTAATTGTGTGCCAAAGCTAAAACTGTCCACCAAACAGTTGATACTCTAAACTCTAAAACCCGGGTGACTGAAAGAACACCCAGGTGAACTAGAATCGTTCCCACTGCCTTGCACATGGGTAATACATGGGTAAAAAGAACTGGACAATCTCTGTGATTTTGGTGGCAACGTCATGGTTTCATATCCGATATGATTTACTTAGATGTAAGTGGGAGACACACTAGTTCTGGGTCATCTAACCTAGATTGCGTTGTATTCCGTAAAACCCAATTAAGCAACAACATAATTCTTCTCTCCGTGTTGCTGTAAAGAATATTGTTATGTTACCAGATTCATAACCGCAAGTAATTTGTTTTTCCACCATAAAATAGTACTTATCGCATATGTACTAGATGCCCGGATGACGTACTCGCCCTTCAGAGTAACTTTGCTACGCATGCCTTGTATACGGTTATGCAATCAGCGCAATCATAGCGTAGTACTGTGGTCTATGAGGACCAGTTGTACAGCCCAGTACTTTTGTGTATGTGTTTACGTTTATTTATCGTCGCTACCGGTTGCACATATGAGCTACGCCTCCTGAAGAGATTAGTCATTTTAGATTTTTGGAGGATAGTGCAATGATACAGACATAGACCCATTCCAGAGTCTCCTCTGGTTCTTTTACGTTCACGATGTACAGCACCGATACGAGACCTCGGTTTAATGTCCCATCTTAAAGACTGTTAATGTTATTATGGTCAGACGGGGGATCGAACCAGCCCAGTACACCCGTCTTCAGTGTTTCCTGTTTCTGATACGATGCCTTACCCTTACATCCTGGAACAAATCCTAACCGGGGAGCACATGCACCAGTTGGCCTGCGACGGCTTATTCGCTCTGATGTTCAGACATATAGACATAGTTTTTAGTTTAGAGAGTTTATTAAATTCCAGCTAGGCTTTCAAGCTCATGAGGATATACAGTCAAACCTGTGTTAGTGGCCACCTGTATTAAGCAGCCAATCTGTATTAAGCAGCCAGTTTCCAGATTCCCTGCTGTTTTATTATTCATTTATATATATATATATATATATATATCCTCATGAGAGAGAGAGAGAGAGAGAGAGAGAGAGAGAGAGAAAGAGAGAGAGTGGCATTGTAGATTAATACTACATTACATAGCTATACATAGCATATATCGCAGGATATCTGGAGGCGGTTCCGCTTCCGTCGCACGTGGTCGCACTCAGTCGAGGATGGTCGCACCACGGGTGAGTGTAACACGATATCACAACCACCGAGACTGGAAGCACGACATTTGTATTCACCGTGTAACGGATCCAATCCGCACGTGACGGTACAGAATTGGACGTAACCGTAGAAGATTATCACCAATGATAACAGGAATCTCGTCCTCTACACCGACACAACCTTACATTCCTGACAAATACTTGTACACGGAAAGCAAAGAAATTTGAAAATTGAAGGTCGTCAGCGATGAAAATACCGATGGTTTATTTGGATGCAGCCAACAGTTACTCTATTGTATTATGTGTTTTGAAGAAGTAACAAACGTATCAAGCATCTCGTTTGTAAATTGAAACATTTCGCTGATCGTATCTGCCGAAACTATCTCAAAATGGAGGCATGAAAGATGACTGATAATTTGATGAAGTATTTGACAAGCAAAATTTATGTTTTTTGAATTAAAAAACAAAATCGTTTTCCAATCGTTAGGCAAAATAATATTTACAGTTTTTCCTTTTTTCTAATTAAGTAAAGTACGTTACCCAGACCGTGAATGTATACTTGCCGCTCGCCCATATGGTTCGCCGGCGGCGAGGTTAAATAATCTCAATTATCAAGTAAATTTGCAAAATATTAATATTACATTTTACGTAGATAACATAATTTCTCGCGCACTCGCACAAGAACTATGTTATTCTGAGGTATCAACGTGCTAAAGACTAGGTCCGAATAAAGCCGTATATTAAGAACAAGGCCAACGCAAGGCTATAATATAGAAATAGGAGTACTGTTTTAACCTTGCGTGCTTGTGGGCGGTTCATATGGAGAGGGGATGAGTGAGGGAGGGTATCCACCGCCGCGGATAGGCTAAGTTGATTTCAAATCAGGAAATTATTTAGCTGGTGTGCCGGCGGTCGGTGGTTCTACCGGGTGACCGTACGAGCCTGAGACACTGCTCAGATGGAGGATCACCCGGGGTCTTCTACCACGGATTAGAGTCGGAGAATCGCCATGATTTATAACCTAAGCTGTGAGCGACTTTAAACACAAATAGGAACTCATATAAGCACTGTGGCTCTAGTTATCTCCCCTGACAGTCGTCACCATATTTATATAAGGAATGTTAATTTAGTTTAAACATATTTTATTTGCTATTTAGTTTATACAACTTTATTTTAGCTCGATTGCGAAACAAGTTCTTACAACTTATATTAATCGCGCTCGAGACCTCATTCCTGATGGAATCCATCGCCACGAGGGAGAGAGAAGAGGCAACGTGGAATTTAAATGCCTTGCCTAAGGGCACAATCGTAACGGCTCTAGTGGGGCTCGAACTCCAGGCCTTTCGCACCTGAAGCAAACGCGCTACCCTGCGCTATCACGACTTCCAGTATTTGCTATTTGACATTTACATTGCATACATAATCATGACAAAGCGAAGAAAATGCAAATTGGGTTGGGCATCAAGTTCTAACAACATTCGTATACTGCCCTCCCCAAGAGGAATAGTTAAATAATTGGCAAACATGTTATATGGTAAATAAGCTAACAACATTACGAAGAACGAAAATAAATCGCGAGAATATCCAAATAATTAGAATAGAGAAATGAATGAAGATACAGAGTACTGTAATAAGGGTAAGATGTAGAAGTTTCTGCCAGATCCCAGATCCATACACCTTTGTCATCATGAATGGA